>VXBU01001375.1:56906-138636 GCA_013400315.1 Bombycilla garrulus
TGGTTTTAACAGTTCATGAAGATGGATAGAATACAGACCCTCTGGCACATTTTACATTGTAACATAAGACACGTCCTTACTCAAGAAAAGGTGGGAATAACAGAACAATGGATATGGTGCTCCATTTAAAAAGCAGATTAAACTCCTTGTAGGCAGATGTGGCAAAAGATGCCAAGTGGATTGTCTCAAGTGTTGCCAGCAGTGAGGATGCTGCACAATTGAGGTTTGATTCCTGCTCCCAATTACACAGAAAAAAACCTCTCCAGAACAGTTCACAGCGGCTGTTAGCTTAATTTAGCTGAATCAGACTTAATTTTATGAAATTTGATCTATCATTATTTTATGGCTAGTTCTCCTACTCTACTATAATTTTCAGCTTTTTTTTTTAAGTGTCTCAGAAAATCACAAAACAATTTTGAGATAACAGAGACCTCTGTGGGTTAGGACTGTCTGAGGAATTGATACTTCCTCCCATAAAATATGGAATAAAACTTTCCAAAGAGAGATTTTAGACTGAATTCTTAGAGGAAGTGATTGCCCCTTTGAAACTATTTGTCATTTATCTATTGATTTATTTGGATGTATGTCCCAGGATATCCTTTCCCCACTAGCAGAACCTTTCAAAGTACTGTTTGGTCAGATTGTGTAAAATTATTAATTTGATCTAGGATAATTAATGTAGGCTATTGTAAAAGTGAGACCATAGATATATTTTGGAAGCTGTGACTTTCCTGCTGAGACATAATATTTTTGCTCCAGGAAATTGTTCACAGTGTGATGAGATTTCCTGAAGCTTCTAGGGAAGACTACATACATACCTTTAAATAACAAAGAACTTTTGGAAAATTTGACACTTTGTATTTATCATTTAACAGTCAAATGGCATCTGAAGTACCCAAGAAAGGGCTTTAACCTGTCTAGCCAAATGTTTTATAAATTATAGATGTTTTGTTCAATCAAGATGAACTATCTGTTTTTTTTAAAACCTTTCATCCTTTACTCTTGTGTCTAGTCTGATGAAAACTGTTTATTTTAAACTAAACCTTGAAGTGATTACTCAACATTCAGATCAATTACTTTCAGTTTTAAGTCAGTAAAAAGCTTTTTTCAGCACCACAAGAAAAAATTGAGCTTTGCTTTCCCCAACACAAAAGCCAAATAAGCTTTTTTCTGCTCTTTTGGGAACAAATTACAAGCCTGTGGCAGCAGACCAGGTATAGAGTTCAAGTGACTGGCCGGTGGTGAAGGATGGCTGAAAGGAATCACACAGATTTTGAGAAGTGTTTGGCCATGCTGAGAAGCTGCTGTGAAGAGTAAGAATGTTCATGGCAGTGAAAATAGGCACTGAGTCTCTGAGGACACCAATCCACCCCAGGGACCTCTGTCCATAGCCCAGGGGCTACCAGGGGCTCAGTTTTGATGCCTTGGATTTTTGAGAGTCCAAGACACTTGTGAAGACCCTTGTGTACTGCCCTTGGAAGCAGCAGCAAAAGTAAAGGACCACACCAATGGGAAATGGAGAACAGCTTTTTAGGCACAGTGCTAAAACATCTGATGTCTGAAGCTTCCAGCAAAAGTTAAAAGAATCTTGCTTGGGTGCAAGATTCCTGCTATTGACAGTGCATATGTCTTGGATTTAGCTAAATGAATTTAACTGGCAGAAAATCAGCATTTCCAAAAGATTATTGTCTGTTGTGTTCATATTTGAAATAGAGGTTGGCAGAAGGAAAGAGTGGACTAAGAACTTAAAAAAAAAATAAAAATAACAGGTTTAGTGGTGTTTCATGTATTTGATGGCAGAACACTTTTATGTGTTCAACTCGTTTTCCTGAGGATAATTCTCTAAAGGCAGAAGATTTAGACCAATATTCCATACAGAGAGTGTTTTCTTAATCAGTCTTTTTCTGGGAGTACAGGTAGGGGAGTGTGGGCAATGCAGGGAGAGGGAAAATATTACCTGCCTTAATGCAAACAGCCAAACTTCTGAAAGCACAAAAAGCAAATACCAATCCAATCAATACTAGGAAAATGAACCAAGAAATCATGCCCAAAGTCAACAGAGGGAGTTAACTCTTCACAGTCTCAAGGTGAATCCACTCAAAATATCCTTAATTACACATTGTACTCTAGAGCTGTTAATTCAAAACAAACACATGGTGTTGAAGTAGGTATGTTATATTGTAACTAATGCTTTTTGACTAATTGATTTACAAAGTAGTATTCAAATTGTACTGATAAAACCAAGATTTCTAAAATATGCCACTCATGTAGGAAGATGAATCATAGGTATATTTTCCTTAGTGTGGGACTTGAGCGGTCCTTGCTATTTACCTTTCCTGACCACTGACGACAGGGCTAAAAGGTTAGAGCAGGCAATCCCCTTGCCAGTCACTTCTGGCATCTGCTCTGAAGGTTCCCTTCATCTTCTTCCTGGCTGAAGTTATAAACGAGACCTTTCTGTTGCTGTATTGCTTCTGGTCTTCTCTCAATGTGGACTGCGTGTCCTCGCCAAATTTGTTATTTCTGCTCACTTTGAAATTAAATGAAATAAACATGCTAAAGATTTTCTTGGATGCTCAGCCACATTCTGCAGCAGTCAGATATTTGCTTTTCTTTCTCACTTTTTAACATCAATTCCACAATTTTAATACTTGCTCTGGCACTGTTGTGCTCACCGGATAAAATCACTCTTTTGATGCTTTCATCTTACTCCCCTGGCCTCTCTCTTATTCTCAAGCACTTGCCAAAACCTTGTATGGCTGCATGGACTGAACTGCTTCCCTATCTGCTTTTGAGATTCCCAAAAGTGATGTGTAACTGCTCTATATACGTCATGTTCTCAGATATCTTAAAACTCACTCCCAGTTCCATGTACTTGACTGCTTTGATCTGATTCATTTCACCTATTTGTGACACATAAAATAAATCTATAAGGCAGCAATGTAGTCACCCATGGCTTCATTTATAGTTAATGGGAAGTAGCAAAGACCTCAACAGTGCAAATTAGAAAGTCATAAAAGAGGATTTTAGGCAACAGTGCCTTTTCTTTCTTCACTGCCTATCTAAGAACCTAATGTGACTGCAGTCCTAAGTGAAATCCCTGTAGTGCAGTGGTATGAATGCACTAGTTACTGCTTGATTTGGATTTTCTTCTGATTTATCTCCATACATGAGGACAGACCTTTATGTCCCCACCTCTAAGGTATATATTCATGATGGATGACTGTGCTCTTATTTGGTTGTTAGGTGTTTACTTTCTATATCTCATCAAATTACTTATTCCTACTTGCATTATTACTAGAACTTGTATCCCTATTTGTCTTATCATTAAAAATTAACCCCCCCCAAGTAAAATAATAGGATTTTTATATTGTTACAAAATGTGTAAAAAACCCCAAAAGCATATAGCATGGATTTATGTTTTGTTTTTATATCACAAATATCTATTTTTTAACAGAAGCTGACTCAACCTAAACTATAACATTTTCAGGTACTTTAATGCCTGATATTAAAGTCATAATAGTTTATACATTGTTATCTGGGAGAATTAACCTGAATATGTATTTTCTGAAACAATCTCTCCATATTGCAATATTTTGATCATTCACCCAGACACCTGTGTCTGAAATATATTTAATAATGTGTAATGCCATTGTTTTTCAAAATTACAAGGCTGGACAAATGGAAGAGGAAAATGAGCTCTCTGGTTCTATGCACAGGAAGACTTATTCTATATAATTTACAGAAACCTAGAAATAAATGCATATGCACAACAGGATACTCCTTGGTTAGTTTATTTTTGTTTTCAATTTCAATTATGAATTTATATTTTATTTTGCTAAAAGCAAGATAGCTACCCCAAACTGCCAGGCTAAATGCAGAGTGTTGTCCGACATCTGCTTTGTTTCATTGTCTGACTGACAGTGAATGCTGGAGTCTGTCCTCTCCTATCCAAAGCATTGATTTATATTCAGGAAGTATAGGAGTCATCTTAGGCTGCTAGACTCAGGAACGTAGCTCT
Source organism: Bombycilla garrulus (assembly GCA_013400315.1). Taxonomy (NCBI): domain Eukaryota; kingdom Metazoa; phylum Chordata; class Aves; order Passeriformes; family Bombycillidae; genus Bombycilla; species Bombycilla garrulus. The sequence goes on from VXBU01001375.1 coordinate 60,928, forward strand.
TCTTTTCTAAATAGATATGTTTTGCAAGTTACAAGCAACCTAGAAATATCTTCTTAGTCAAAAATATTTGTCAAGGGTAAGTTCAAATCCCCAGCCTGAATGCCATTAATGTTGTTCAGTGGGAGTGGCAGAAGCTCACAAAGAAATGAGCAGTCCAGCAAAATGTGCAGCCTCTTCAGTTCCTTTTGAATGAGGTGCAAGTTACTCAGCAGATCACTAGAAATATTCAACACATAACAGATGAAGCCCAAATGAAAGCATTTTCAATGAACTTGTAACTCATTTTACTTCTGCTGCGATTGCTTGTTTCTTGGTACCCTGTAAATGAGGTTCCTAAAAAGCAGAGAACACTCTCAGGATAATTAGTAATCAGCACCACAAAGCTTTTTAGAAAATGTATAAAATGAGTACTTGTGATCCTTTTGCCAATCTATTAATTCTCCAATTAAAAAAAAAAAAAAAAAAAAAGTAAAAAGGATGATGTCTCATTAGAGCTTAAAAGAAGTGAAGAAAAAATCTACAAAACAAACAAACAAAAAGCACCTTGCCTTGAAAATCAAAGACAAAATATTAAAGAACTTTTGTAAAATAACGCTAATACTCATGAAATATGTTTCAAGTGGAAATTGCTTTGGGAAGTTGGGAAATGTTCACATAGTGCTGGATGTAACATAGAAGATGCAAAGCACAACATGGTTAAAAAATACTAAATGAGTCAAATGCAGAACTAAAGTGAGCACAGTATTAAAATGGTGTGGAAAAAAAATTACAAAAAAGAAAAACAAAAAAAAAAAAGGACCTGGAAAAGATATTTACTTAATATCCTTTTTCCATTTTCAGTATTTAGTTGCCAGACCCTTTGACCTTCATCAAAATACAAAACAGAACACTTACATCTCATATTACTCACATTTAACATATGTAATAGACAGATGATGTTGTTTGCATGTCCAGATTCACTAGGATTTAGTGAAATAACTAAACCCCACTGACTGAGGGTAGCTTGTGTCTTTTGGATATGTTTCCTCAAGAGGAGCATCTGGCATGATAATAGGTGTTCCTCCTACAACCTTTCTTGCATTTATGTTTATATTACGCCAGCTGAAACACTACTATGAGGAAATGTGATTGTTCCAGGGAAGTTATTCAGATCCTCTATGTTTTATGCTCTTTAGCCAGCAGAAAGAAACTACACTGGCATAATTTCTCCAACTGAGCATCGCTTTTAGCATTTGAGGCCAAAGGGTGTCTTAGGCTACCCCAGGGAACACCTGCCCTACCAGTCCCTGGCTGGCTGGATCAGCTCTGTGGTGGAGTTTTGGCCCATGAGACTGTGTATCCCTCCAGAAAGACTAAGAGGAAGGAAAGCTCAAGTTGCCTGCTCCTGACTGCATCTTGAGTGCAGCTGGCTGATAAAAAGCTACATGGTATGAGACCCACCATTGCACTTAGATATGATCTAGGTGTCATCCAGACACGGACAAAGCAAGGATGAGTCTAGCTAGGTCTATGACTGGATGAAGAGCCTCAAGTTTCTGTGATAATAAGAATCCTCATGCTTCTCATCAGGAAATCCACGCAGAATTGACACATGCTGTTTTTAGAATAACAATCTCTCTCATGTGTACAGTATACAGTGTACTGTGAGACAAATTTCTGAAATGTATTTGTAGATGAATACACTGTGCCACCTGGAGTTTTAATAAACCAAACCAAATTATTTTCTCTCCACCTCATATAATTTTATTTATGAATAAAGTATTCAGATTTTGAGCAAGCGTTTACTTCCAGGAATCAGGAATTCATGAATAGATTTGCAACTGCTCTGAGAAAGACTCATTGGCTCATCACAAATAACTACTAACTCTGTAATTTGTGAGTACATTTTGGATACTGGAAAAAGGAGGAAAAAAAAGAGGTAGAGATGGGTGCAAATACGCTACACAAGTGCATCTTTCAGAATATTTTCAAATGCTAATATTGCAGGTAAGACTCATGAGAACTACTGCTGCAGAGAAATCCATAACAGTTGTCATTTGGGGATTTTTCACTCCTTCTCCTCCCTCTCACTTGTGCCTGCCTTAACAGCTATTCTGGCTGTTGTGTAGCTTTATTGCACCTTTAGAATTCTGTCTGGCTCAAGTACATTTAAATAGATGCATCCAAGATTGAGGTATTTCTATGTTGCCTCGGGTGCAATTGCCTTTCTTTAGGGAACACATACTCGTATTTTCCTGACTTTTTATCTGGAGAAGCCACTAACTGACACCAGAAGAATTCTGTGGTGAAAGTGTGTCTATAGTTTTTTATTTTATATAGAAAGAGCAAATGTCTACAGCTACAGTAAAAGTACTTGTACTTTAACAACAGAGAATGTAGCAAGTACAAAAAGGTGAGAATATAAATCACATTCCTTTCCTTATAACAAACAGAATATGTCCGTTTTTGTCACCTGAAGAAAGATTCCTACTTTAGCAATATGAACAGCTCTTGAAATAGATAAAGGCTTTTCAAGATAAGAGAGTTTCCAGCTGAAACTGGAAGAAATTCATCTATTCAGAAAATAATATGGCTTTCAGCTTTGCCTATCTAGTAAACTAAGAAAAAAAGCAAAAAAAGTGTTACACAGCTTCTGAGGATCTAAAAACATGAGGCATATTATTCTTGCCAGTTCTATGAGAGCAAAAAAAAAGTCACTTGGACTGTCAATCTACATATTCTATTCTTTTCTTCTCCTTGTGAAAGCCAAATTACTACTAGTGTCAGTAGATTCAGAAGAAATTTTAAAAAGCCCCACTGGCTTGATTTTCATTTTTTCTTACTAGAACAAGAAGGTAATTTACATGAAATTTTACTTACACACAGAAACAATTTGAAGACGGGAACAAAACTTACCTATACTGATTTGCTGTGTGTGAACAAGAGTTCTCAACACAATCCTCTTCTTCCAATATGACCTAGTATTAAATGAGACCAGTTAGCCAGCTTTGTGGGTTGCCAGATGGAACCTCATGTTTACTGATATGGATATACTCTATCCACTGTCCAAAGACTGGTTTTGGTTTTTCCTTTTATTAAATGCTGTGTTAGTCCTTGGCCATGAGTCTGACTCATCTTTTCTGGTCTGTAGTTTTGAACTAATTGGTATAGTGAGGCAAAACAAACCCCATGAGGTAAGTGGTTATGTCCTATGCAAAGTACAAAGGCCTAGAGTTTGGGATCTGAGCACCGTTTTCTTCTTACAAGGCAACAACAGTCTGCTTTCTTAACAGAATTCCTTGCAAGAATGTCTAGATAGATGACTTAGTAAAGTTTCCAAAAGAAAATAATTTTCAGTAAATGTGATTTTTTTTTTTTAAATTTATTTTATTTGAATTGCAACTTAAATGGAGATTAAATGAAGAGTTGGCTGCAAGCAAGAGTTAGACATAGGCCAGGAGAAACATCCCATAACTCCTACTGCTGTCTTTGTAGATTATTATCTGGGAAATGTAAGAACAATTACTTTAGCTATTAAAAATTATCAAAGTGTACCTGGAAGCCTTGAAAGGGTATGAAACATCACAGTTCATCAAAAGATCTGTAGGATTCAGGATCACTCCATAGAACAATGAAGAAGAGGTGTTGCTTTATTCCCAGCTACATTGAAGATGGTCTCTGATCATATTTTGGACAAATGCTGAGGAATATTACATAGCTGAGAAACTCTGGCTTACAAGAACCTCAAAGAAAAAGTAACATCTACAGGATATGGATATGAAGAGAATCCAGTGAGTAGCAAGGATACCAAGCCATCCTTCACAGGATGCACACATCTGAAGCAAGCCCTGAGGCAACTAGCACGTCTTGCTGCAATCCAAAAAAGAGGAACAAAAAGCTAAGGAAGTCAGAACAAAAGTATCAGTCCTGAAATCTTACATCACTCCAATTCAATGCCAGGCAGCTGGAAGTGGCCTAGAAAGTAGTGTACAAGTAGTCCTGAATCAAAAAGCTTGTAGGCCTTAGCAATTATTTCAGCAATCTCCTGCACATGCAGGGGACATTTTCACCAGCTGAGGTGGTCATGCCCTGGCTCAGCTCTTGTAGGCACTGTATTACAAGGCAGACTGAGCGAGTCCTTGGAAAACACCAAGATGAAGCCACTGGTGAGGTCATGTGAGTTGATCCAGCTCTAGGACTGAGACCTACAGTCTGAGGGACAGAGGCCAGGGAAGTCAGCAGCTGTGGCAAATACACTGTGTGTGCCGTTTTTCTTCCACAGCATTAAACTGCTAACTCTGCAGGACAAGCAGAACTCTGACAACCTGTTACAATGAATTCCCACCTTTGATACATGGCAGGCAATCCAACAAAGCACCTAAAAAACAAGAGTTCAAGGCTGGGCTGGTCAAATGGCTGGGACCAAAAGCCACAGAAGATGAGGGATGAAGAATGTGTATGGGAATGGAGTTTGCTAAAAAGCTGCTGAGGATGAATCTCATTGGATTTAAGAGGAGACAGCTGCATTCCAGGTGGAAGAAAGGCTTTTGATAATAGACAGCTGTGAGTGAGGTGTTTTGGCATCTGCCAAGATGACATGCACGCATGTTTGGTTCATTTATCTTTGAAAGGGACAAGGTGAGGAAGAAGAGAGACCACACTGTGTCTGCTTCAAGCATCTTCCAGCGGTCCAGAGCATATTGGAGGCCCACAGTCAGGGCTCCATCTTCTTTTGGTTTCTCCCCTCATTCTTTACTCCCTTATGTCTGGATCCTGCTGAGCAACGCAGAGCCAGTGGGAAGTGAGGGCTCTCATTTGTGCTCACCTGGGACCACAAGTGCAGCTCAAGGGTGCTGTCTCTGCTGAGATATGGCCCCTCAGTTAGGCTTGGTGAATTTCTGCTGCTATTTTCTAAGAGTACTCTGCAAAATAGTTTCTGTGTTTTCAAGAAAATATGAGCAATTTTTAAATCTCCACCTGTAGATAAAAATAGGTGGAGCAATCAATTTAATGGTTAGACATCATGGGGGGAAAACTACTTTTCATCGCTGTTGTGCAAACTTCTATTTCCTCCTGTCACAAAGCAGCAAAAATAATTTTTTTCATGCAAAGGCCTTAGATTAAATTAATTTTTTTGGCTGAAAATAAAGTCTTGTTTTTATCAGGGACATTTACCAGAAAGTAATGGTTTTGACAATTGGTTAAGCAAGATGTTGTCTTTTTTATTTTAAACACCTGTAGAGTTTAGTGGTTTCAAAAATAAAATCAGAAATGCCATTTAAGTTCTCCTTGCCTCCTACTATGCACTTCATGTTATTTTCTCTGGTGTAAGACTGACAAACCATTAAATAGTCAGTGAAAGGGCTTGTTTTCGCTTTAGAACTATAAACAAGTTCATGGATGTGAAAATATGGGAAATCTCACCATATTTTATTAAAGAATATTATTAACAAGTCTTCTTCAGGGATTTTCTCAGTGTGAAAATATGCAAATTCCATTACTTACAAAAGGAATGTGATGCACACTGATAAAAAAATAAAGACTTTCAGAAAATAACAGGCAACTCACTGGGGCATCACTGACCTATTCCTTTCCCACTTAGTAAATGAATCTGAGGACGGTTTCGGGATTGTATTGATCATGTTTTCAAAATGACAGGTGACCTCCAAATCAATTCACAGACCAGTGTCTCTTAGTGAAGCACAGAGTTGCTTGTCAATGGTGCCCTTGCAATTGAAATAGACATTGATGGACAAGACCTTCAACTAGCTGTTTAAAGTATGCAGATTTCCCTGATTAGACTGGCCTTTTTGGGTTTTGTTTTTATTTTTTTGTTGTCATTGCTGTTGCTTGGGAGTATTCAATGAGCTTTTATTGATTACATATTTAGCATTACAGTCTTAAAGATTGTGTGCAATACCATAGTTAAGAATTTGTATTTGCCAGTTTTGTAATACAAAAATTTTGCTGCAGCTTTATAAAACATAACGATATTCTTATCTATAAATATATGCTCTAGTAAAAATACTAAGTGTACAAGCTTGCCTCTTATTTCTGTTTTGAAAATGGTTATGTGAATTTCTGTAAGTTAAGCAGGCTGTTCTACCAAAATATGAATATGACACAACTCAGTGAGATTAGTTTTACAGGTGTCAGTATATTGGTAGTACCTCAAAATTTGCTGCAGCTTTTTAGTGTTACAAAGGTGAAAACAAACTATGATCTCTTTTACTTAATATTTACAATATTGTTACTTATGCATGCATGTCTTATTTTAAATGCAACAACTGTGTAAAAGAAGTGCTGTCTTTAGAAAAGATGGGTGTTCCATGTATTTTCTCCAAGCCTGATTTTGCTCTTACAATATCCATTGTCTACATAATATTTCATTATAAGGTGTTATCAAAAAAATAAAACGTCGATCACAATTGCAACAAGTGCTTATTAAATATGAGTAAAGGAAGAAAAGAATGAATTATCAAATTATGTATAATCATTCCTTCCTTCCTGACTTCCTCTGCAAAAAGTTCTACTGGTTTTGATTTTCCTTTAAGAGAAGAGGGAATGTTATAAATTTGTAATTTAATCTAGGTTCAACCACATTAGCAATTCCTCCAGCTCACCAAGATGATAATTTTCTAAAGTTCTTTCATTAAAAGCATTTACTTCAAAATTATTTGTAATTTCCTCTCCAATTTTTTTCCTCTTTGAATTAGATTACTCTCATCCTTGTTTCAACCCCCAAAAATGCTAATTAATATGCTCTTGGACCCAAAGCAGACTGCTCTGTGAGGTCATAGCACATCAATTTCTATCTTGACAATTTTAATGTAACAATAATTCTCCATCAGATTCTGCCTAATGTCAGTTGCACATACCTGTTTTTCCACATTGTAGATACATTTGAACTCTTTTAATACCTTTTTTCCTCATTTTAAAGTTCAACTCTCATGATCTCTGAGTGAAATTAATCACACCATTTGACATGAGTCCCATTTATCCTTTCCCAAATCCCATATTTTCAAAGTTTAAGTGAAGCCATGGATGTCATATATTAACTCCCACAAAGGGAAGAATTCAATCCCAAATCTCTAAAGGTGACATTAAGACTATCATATTCTGCACAAGTGTAGCGCAGGCAGACTTCAGACACATTTGTCTCAGTTAGGATGGACACGAGCGTCTCTCTCTGCAATTTGAGCTGAAGAACCATGGCCAAGCTCAGAAGTCATAGTTGCATTTATCCTGCTCCTGAGACAATGCTTCTTGCCTCTCAGTAAAGAATATACACTCTGCTGCTGTCAGTATGTGTGGAGCATGAACCATATCCAGCTGATGCTCAACTGGCTTGGAAAAATTTACTTTGCCTAAATAAATGCAGAGCTGCAGGATGCAATTCAGACTACTTATTTTTTCAAACATTTCCATTTATAATCTGTTGTTGGAATCCCTAGGCCAGTTGGTTCAGGTGAGCATCGTAGACACAGCAATTTGTGTTCTGCCCCCCCATCTCTCATCTTGGAGAATTTGTATTCATGGTCACTGAGAGTGCATTAAACTGCCTGTGCCAAGCCCAAATGCTTGCCTTTTCTTATTCCAGACAGGCATCATTTCAGTCTGGGAGGGGTGGACAACCATAAATAAGGAGCCTGATTTTTGTCACCTGATGATTAAGACACATTATTTACAGGAGGACAGCACCAGGTCCTGGCCCTTGTGCCAGGTACTTTTGCGCATTTTCCTTCACCATTAGCAGGTAAAAGAGATTTTGAACAAGAATGGGAAACATGGCATTCCTTCTTTGTATTCTTTTAGAAAATACAACCATTTCTGGGCTATCTGAATTGATTATTTTTCAAGTGAGAGAAAATCACAAGAGTATCAGAAAACATATACTACTGTAACGTCAATGATTCAATACCTCACTATTATTTGCAATACATTGTTGCATCATTAGCAATCTGTAAAAGTCCTGCTAATCTCATAATGAAACCCTAGAAACAGATTTGGAAGTTAGAGTGACTCTGAAATCCAAATTGCTTACAAAATCAGCAGAATAATTAAAAAGGGAAAATGTACAAGAAATAAGGCATCTCAAAATCCTTCAAACAGTATCCACAGTGCTGAAAAATAATTCTGCATCATTATAATTCTGTGTCAGAGTGCCAAAATGCTGGCCCAGAAAAAGTCATCTGACAAAGATTTTTAAAAACCTGTGGTTTTTCTAAATCTTTATAGTAATGAGAAATTGATATTTCAGAATTCTAAGGGAAGTGAATCCATTATTTGTCAGGTTTCTTTCTATTATTCTCAGGGCATGGAATAGTTGGAAAATTAACTGGGAAATTACCTGGGAAAATAGGTTTCAATTAAAAGAAAAGGAGAAACAAAACCATCTTTTCACGACTATGTTTTTTTTCATGGTCTTTGTTATGGAGTATACAGTTATTGAATTTTTTCTTAGATTTTTCCTAGAGCAAAGAGCTCAATGAAGGTTCTTGACAGTGGTTGAAAAATCTGTGCTATGTTCTCTTCCATTCTAAGGTAGTGACCTAAGAGTAAAGGCACTTAATTTTTACATAAAAGGGGAAAATCACAATGGAATTTTGCAAGTAAATTAATTTTAATGGCTACTCTACCTTTTACTACAAGTTATTCCCACACCAGTTTTACATCTCTGTATGGTACCTTGGATTTTTGACTGTTTGGGGGAAAGGATTGTGCTTTAAACTAAATCCACGCAGTTATTCTCATGAGTGTAAAATGTTAATCAAAGCTGATGTTTCTAGTGACATAATTACTTCATTCTAACTATCTTTGCAATCTTAGGATGCCATCTATTGAAATGGTAAAATGCTCAGTAAAAGTACATATTCAGAAAAGTATCAAAGTACAGATGGTATACAAATGTATTTTAGATACATTTATTAGGTCTCAGTGAAACTAGAGGAAGAGACAAAGAGATTTCCTAGTCACCTTTGTTGTGTGTCCATGAATAAAATTTTAAAGGGCTTGCTAGCCAGGAGAGTTATAAATAAAGCAGGGCTTGGGGCAAAAGGCAATCTACAGCAAGGGCGAATTGTCTGGTAGGTTACTGCGGCTTCACAAGCTGACAGGACAAAAAGAAGTAATAATCTAAGGTGAAAATAATAACTATTCACCTTTTAATTTTAGAAGATGGCCTATTTAAATATCCCTTTCCTTAGGCTACAGGACAACATCTATGGAAAAACAATGCAAAACTAAGGAGGCTGATCAAAATTTGAAGCTTCTGAGGTAGCATGCTCATACTCTCATATAAGAAAGTAACAGCATTGCTGTATGTGGTAGGGTTGTCCTGTCTGTAGCCCTCATATTTACTAATCTGAAGCACACCTGTAATGAAAATGTATTTCATAAATAAATCAGGCATTTTCTCACAACAAAGCCTTTGGGGTGAAATCGTACCCCAATATATTCAATAGGAAAACACCATTAATCATGAAGCAAGTAGTATTTTACCCTTTACCTTTTAAAACTCTCATGTTATGAAAGCATAATGAGAGGCTGGTTTACCAGTGCCATTAGCAATACAAGACTATCAGAACTTTATGCTAATACCAAGCTTTTTGTTGGCTTCATTCCTGAGGTTTCCTCCCATTTCAGTGAAGTAAAATAGTCTACCTATAATAATATGACATATTCTAATTGGGATGGTGGAAAATGAAACATGCTTCTGTTATTTCAGGGACCCGAGCGCCTTTGAGTTATTCTATAAATACAGTGGGTGCGTTATTTAAATGGGGTTTGACTGTATTGAATTATGCACTAAGCCTTAACATACCACTTTCTGTCTTCAAAATTTTGAGCTTACACTGACTGAGTACAATAGGCATGCTCATAAATTTGTACTTAGTAGAGGAATAGCTTTTCTGTCAAGGACTAGGAAGGAAAATTTTCATGGTAGTGTGAGCTTAAGGGACAAAAATGGAGGGTCTAAAAAGAAGACAGAGAAGTTGGCTATAGAAGAGGAAAGAAAAAAATCCAGACAAAACACATTTTTAGATACACTAAAAAAACAAGTAAAAAAATAAGTGTGAGAGTACTTTCAGCAAACAAGAGAAAAAATACTGTTTAGACTTTCAACATACCTGTTCATAACAAACTCTGCTAACACATCTGAGTGCATTAACTTCAATTCCCTCACATTTTTTACACTTCTACCTAATAACGTGTGTTTGTTTACTTTGCTTATTTTTATTTGGCACGCCAAATGTTATGGGTCTAATCAGGAAAATCTTTCATCACAGCTTTATTGCAGTTTCATATTGAAAACCTCAAACATTCAAAAATAGAGAATGTGGCACAAAAATCATAATGTTTTCTTTAAATAGTCAAGAAATGACATAAATAAATGTGATGTCTCTGTGCAGGCTGCCATCTCATTTCTGAGTTTTTAAATTACACTTGCTTTATCATCAGGCTGTGTATTTTTAAAATTAAAAATTAAAAAAAAGAAACAGTTCTTGGACTACTGTGTCAGCAACTGTGGTTTGATCAAAATTCTTTAATTTCATTCACACATTAAAATTGTGAGTGTGGATAATATAGACTACTGAAAGAATTATCTTTGCTCCTGGGTATTTCTTTAAGATATTAAAGATTTTTAAAGATCAAGAAAATGTAAATATTTCAGCTAACAGCTGGACGATAATCTTTCAAAAGATCAAAGTCAACATGTACTGCTAAAAGTATCTTGTCCTGAAGTTACTATATATCTATAAATAATTGCATTCATGTTATTACTGAATATTATATACTGAGATTAATTTTCTCTAGAATGAAATGCTGCAATAATGTCCATTATGTTGCACTTTCAAACTAGCTCTTCTGGATACAAAACAATTGGAACAAGCTATCCTGTGATTTAGTGATTTCCCCAATGTCCCAGTGTGTTTTGTTTACAGCTAGGCTTTGCAAATATCAAAGCTTTTATTTCACTTTTTTTCTTTCCTTGTAGAAAACCACTACAAATATTCAACATTAAGAGAAGATCAGAAGGCAACCTGCAGTCCATATTATGAAATTTCTTCATCCATTTACATTTTATAGAGTTCAATAAAATTGGTTAATGGTTGTAAAATATAACTCCTAAATCCTCCTCTTGTGATGGGAATTGCAGTTATGCAATGCACAGCACTGATGCATGCGAAGCATCTCCCTATCTGTTCTCTTAGGTGTTTGTTTAAACAGCCATCCACATGGATTCAGGCAACTAGTTATGCAGCCCTTGCTAGTAAGAAAGTACTTACTGGAAATCTATCTAGAATCTTAGGGTGGTGTATGCTGCAGCAACTTGGCAGAATTCTGAAGTCCATGAAAAACATTCACCAGACAGCTGAAATTTTCGAGTGTGTTCTGTAAACCTGTAAGGGGCTGGCATTTGCAGTTTCACAGCTTTCTCCTTTCTGCTGATGAAAATGCCACAGACAGATTAAACAGTCACAGGCAAGCTTGTTTATATTTGCTAGAAAAGCATGTTCTGGAAAAAGGACTGGTTTATTTGGCATGTTTCTTAGCACAGTCTGACTTTTTTTTCCAATCAAAACCAAAAATATCTTTTGAATTTCAGTGGCTGTGCAAGCACCTGAATGTGAGGATTTCTGTTCATGAGTGAAGCACAAATACCAATTATAAACTGTGGTCAAATTCTTGAAAGAAAGACCAACAAAGGAAGGGTTCTCATCTCTTTTTTGTTGCACTCATCTCTTTTATGTTTTTACTCCTTTGGCTGAATGTACCCAATGCTACTAGTAGTACTGTGGCAGCACAACTTGAACTTTATAAGCATCTTTAAAGCCTTTTGAATTTAAATATTTACTTTAATAATTTTTAAATAACTTCTTATATATTTTAATTTATATTTAAGGCATGATGATAAGCATATCTCTAATTCTGAACAATATCACATTCATTTACCCACAGTAAGACTTTCATTTTGATAGTAAATGCACTGGAACATTCGTCTATAATATACTTCTATTTTCAGCCATTCTTTGAAGTACTATATGGTTATTCAATTCAGCAACACAGAAGGCAAGTACTGTAAACACCACAATCCATTTATGAAAACTAAAAATAATTCATGGAGTTTCTAATCCAAGAAAGAAAGCTAAGAGTGACCAAATGGAACTGCAGACTAAGACTTATCTTAGGTCAAGTTGTGTTAGAGATTTACTGAAAAAAAAAAAAAAGTGAAATAAAAAAATGAAAGGTGGTTTAAATATTTGTTACTGGTCTCCTCAAACAATCTTCCTGCCAGGAAATTTGTTGGGGGAAGTTGAAGACTTTCCCAGTTAAGCTATAAGGGTATAATTCCTATCTTTTGAAATAAATCATCTATAGAGGTATCTTTGCAGAAAAAATCTTTACTGTGATTAAAATGTAATTGCTCACTGGGAACTTGTTGCATAATTCAGTATCTGTCTCTATAATGGGAACAAACTGTATGGCTTGAGCATGCTTTTAGATGCAGATTGAGCTCCTTTGTATCTCCAAGATGAAAAGAAGCCTTGGCCTTCTCTGATAACTGCATTTGATTTTAGAATGAAAGAAGACGGACAAATTGGGAAAGTAAAATTTCAAGATCAAAGCTCCATCACAGAATCTTTTACAAGCCTGAGAAACAGAATACAATGGTTAGGGAGCTTTTATTCAAAGGTGTATCAAAAGTGGATGCTTGATTTTAGAGACAGTTTTTCTTTATTCTTGGACTAGCACAGAGTGGATGCAGACTAGATGTCAGAAAAACTAGATTAGAGGAGAAAAATACCTGTGTTCAGGAAAACCTTTTGCTTGCCCATTCCTGAGGTCACTGAAGTAAACTTCAAAGTAAGGTATTCATATCCCTTATACTTTAATATATTTTGTTTTGCCTTTGTAATTTATCTGCCAAGGATTATGAAGACACAAACCCCAGCAGTACTCAAAGTAATTTCATTAAAAAATAAAAAAAAACCAAAGCCCTAGCATTTTACCCTAGCATTTTACTCTAGACTTTTTTTAGGCTTGGTCTCAGTCTAACATCTCTATTTTCTATTCCAAGGCTTTATAAAAGTAAAAAAAGTGAAGGGGAAAAGTAGGGGATCTCAAATAACCCTTTTTTTTGCATTTAGTTGATCCATACCATGATTAAATCAGTATTTAGATCACCTTAAGCACTCACTTTTCCTGCTATTATTTTCTTGTTAGGCAGTTCTAGTGAACATAATTTATTTATCTTGTTCCTATAAAAATCAAAATAGAGAAATAAAATTTCAGCTAAAGAAATGGTTAAGATCCTCAGTATATACACACCGTATAAGCGTGTAGATCACAGCCACCTGGACCCAATACCCTTGTAAATTTCCCAGCTTCTCACAAATACACTCAGACCACTAATACATAGGCTAAACCCCATAATTTTTCATCTCTACAAAGACGATGTAGCCACTTTGGCTTTATGCAAGATCAGTCAGAGTGGGCTCTCAAAAATCTAACTCACCAGGTCTAGTGTCTCTCCCAGAGCCCTGGGAGAGACAAAACTGACTACAAAAGTCAGCTCTGTCATATTTCAGTATTCTGAGGAAGCAAAGACACGTGAGACATTTGGGAGTATTTGCAGTTGCTGATTCATTTGGCGACAGGACATGCCATAAGTTGTGAAGCAGGTGGTGTTTCCTACAAGCTGATGGTTTGATGTCCAGGTATGTTGTATTGTCTTAGTCCAGATGGCAAAGCACATATATCTGAGAGCAGGACATAGCCTGCTAGGCTTTGAGCAACTGGATACAAAGCATTCTTACAACTGCTGATGCCCCTCTGAGAGCAATCCAGCAGCCCTCCCAGCCTAATTAATCGTGGCCATGAAACACTTGGCTGTAGCTGCAAGAACATCCAAGTATTTTCTGCACTTGTCACAACTGCTTTTTTTACCTTCAGTATCAGCTGCTTGACTTCTTCATCTAGGAGCTGATAACTGGTAAGGACTGGATTATTTTGATGGTGTTAAGATTTCTTTTTTTGTGAAAAACAGTGTATGTGTGATGCATTAGGGATGCTCGCACCGGAATCCACCGTATTTCACAATGCAAATTATGTTAGTTGTTACACAGATCCAGCATCCAGTGATGCTGTCTCCGCTGCCATAGTGTGCATGTTCATATTTCTTAGTATAAACTTATGCAGGTGCAGAGACTCTTTAAGAAGATGAAGAGTATACACAGCCTTCTGAACAAAAAATATTTGAACTTCAGTTTCCAAAGGGAAGCCACTGAGCCTGTGAAATAGACCCAGAAGAAGAAAAGAAGGGAAATTAGTTCCCTTTACCTCCTTGATCGTAGATGGGGAAGTTTAACAACAGAATATATAGCCTCAGCATAGGAAACACGATTCAAGCAAGCCAGAGGGAGAGGAAAAATATGAGAAATGTGGAACCGTAGTGATAAGCATCTCCCCAGAGGGTTTATTTTTTTCTGCTACATGTTTTCAAGGCAATTGATGGCTAGTTGTTCAGGCCACCTACTGTCAACTTTTTTAGCTCTGAAAAAACATTCTGATATAATTATTCTGTGACTTTCAAAATGTCAGTGTTGTAAAGGAAATTTAACTGGGACTAGGAGAGCTTCAGGGAGAAAATCATAGTTAATTTTTGGCTTAAGAAAACGAACAATTTACTCAGTCAAAAAGAACATGTTTTGCACAATGCAGAGTGTGTGGCAAATGATATAAGAAATCAGAAGTGTTTTTTTTCCTAAAACAAAACCTTCATTACTTTTTGACTAAATCTCAGTTTGAACTGTACTGCTTATCCAAATGTCTCCTCTTTTCTTAGTTTTAGTCCTTTCCATGTAACAATAACAATTTGAGTCACAGCTGCTTCACTGAAAAAACATCCTTCATTTCAATACAAAGGAGTAAATCTGTTTAAGAAAGCCTCAGTGTTAGATTAAACTAATCTATTTCACTTTGCACAAAAATGGACTGGAAATTACCATGATCAGTTATCTCAGCTGCAAGGCTGGTAACAAGCAGCTGTGAAGGATAATTTCATAAACCATTTAATCCAGAAGTGTAAGAGCATTTCTATTTGTGCCCTTGAGAAAATTGAGAAGTCCTGTGAACTCTTAGTGCATGAGCTAGTTATAGGGAATATGAGTTTGTTTATGTCTGCTTGTAATTAACAAGCAAATCACCACAGACACGTTTTGAAAGTGGATTGCACCTTGCAAATGACTGTGGATATTTGGTACTTAAGAGCTTCTGTGCTAAACTGGACCTGGACTCAAATAAAGAAAAGTCAAGAAAGACAAATGTAAGTGGCAAAAAATAAGATTGGGGATTTTTTGGTAAAAAATGCAAAAGCACTATCAACAAAGCAAAAACTGTTAGCATAAGCAGAGTGATAGTGTGAAGCAGGAAAAGCAAAACTCAGTGAGTGATCTTCTATCAGCTGTGGAAATCACCCTTTGACAGTTGTTTCTCAGCCTTGTGGTAAAATGAAGACCTAAAAAGACATGTCTCAGTTATTGTGGGATAGTTGATGTCTAACCACAAATGTCTGATGCTTTGAGATGCCTTAAGATATCCTCACTGGCTTTTAAGCTGCTCCTTTCAAAGGGTGAAGAATTCCTGTGACTTGTAATTTTTGCTAGGCTTGTGTAGATATCTTAGAAACACTGCAACATCTCAAGTGGTAGGTGACATATCTATTTAGGAAGTGAATTTATGTGTCTGAATAGAATTTCACTTTCTACAAGGGAATGCTAGAATGAAAATAGTAGGGAGAAATGCAAAGTAAAGACATGTGGACCTCAAGTAAGGATTTCATTTTGGTGAATGTTTTATTAATTTGTTGTTCAGCCCTCATCAAAATTACTTGAAACAGATTTTGTATTGCCTTTTCTGTGGAAAGAGTTCAGGAATCCAGAGTCTATTACTGTGAGCAAATACTGCAAAACATGCAAAACAGAAATTAGTCTATGAATTTCCAGCTGTGTGACTAAACAATATTTTTTTTTATTAATGCATGCTTAGAACAAGAGTTTTAAAAGCTTATTGTTTTCAGTCCTAAACAAATGCTAAAAAATTAAACTTCAGAGCAAATAGGTCTTATACAATTACAGATAAAAAAAGAAGCAGTGACAAGCACATGGTCTTTTAACAGGTTATGTTGTTTATTTTAAGGTGGTAATTCTACTTTTAATGCAAAAAGTAGAGCTTACTGAGGGGATGACTAAAAATTATGTTAGAATCAGAAAAAAATCAGTTAGTAGGCAATGCGAGTAATCATGTAGCCTAACTTCACTCCACATGCTATGCTTGTGGAGATAAGATATCCTTAAATCATTTTCCTGGGAGTCTTGCCTAATGATGGAGGCTATAAAACCTTCCCAGCCACAATGTTTAATTGTTTAATCTAAAATATAATTTTTTCTGTATTATTTGCTATTTATATGAAAACAGAATATTCCATCCCTCTTAGCTTGTTTCCTCCTCAATGAGATAATGAATTTTTCCCAGTACTGTGGTGTTTATAATGCAACCATGACTTTATCAAGCGCAAGTTACTTCACTTTGACAAGAAGTACATTGATTCTCTCTACTCAAATATAGTCTTCTCTTCACTGTAAATATTGAACAGACTCCACCACTTGAGGTTATGAGACAAATAGCACAAGTACAGAGAAATTAGTAGTGATATTCCCTTAGATGAATGACTAACAACACCTGTTAATGATGTTCAGGGATTATTTTGTCAGTAGGCAAATCATAGCTTCAAATAATCTTGAATTCAGTACTTGTACCTGTGGATCTCTACCTTAAATGACTTCTACCATCCTTCAGTTTTGATGCGAAAATTTTGAAAGAAACATCTATATTTAGAGCATAGATGTATTATTTTAGAAAATATTAGTCTTGCAACTGTATGATTTAATACATATATTTTAAACCATTTGAGACATACTGGATTGAAACCTTGAGTGCCACATAATTAACAACTACTGTTGTTCAACATTTTACCTTGAGAACTGAAGGTTCAGATGTATTGAAATGTTGCTGTAACAGCAGGATACTGCATAGACCAAACAGCATTGTCCCAGAATATAAGATATTATAAAAATCACAATGACAACTATGTTTGGAGAGGGATAAGTCAACAAAGTTTTCCAGAAGGAGGTCTTGCCTAAAAATCATAGAAACAAATATTAGCATGATACATTTTAAATTTCAGTGTATCCTAGAAAGGATAATAAAAATCCACACAAAACAGAAAACCAAACCAAACAGAAAACCTCTAATTATATCAGTCAGATATAAAAATTTGGAAAAAAACCCATAAAGTAAGGTGCCAATAGAAGGCAGTCAAGTAAGATCCCTCTTTCTCCTAGTAGTGTTAGTCAGCATACTCATTAATTATCTGAAAGACAAGGTAAATAGTGAGAATAAAATTTGCTGATAATTTTAGATTACTCAGGATTATAAAAGTAAAAATATACTGAAAATATGTGTAGAAGGGTGTCAAAATATTGACTGACTATATAATAAAGTGGCAAATGAAATTCAGTGTTGATTAGCGCAAATTAGCACTCATGGAAAAACAAACCAAACTATATACAATGACTGATTCTAACCAGCTACTGCCACAGAGGGCTAGAAGCTATGATTTACTAAAGAAGGTTATATGAACATTTTGATTTAATGTTAATTGTTTTAAAAAAAGGAATTTTTAAGAACTATTGTATAATAAACATAAAACCAGATGAAATCACCCTTATAAAATAATGTGTTGAATCTTAATTATATGGACTTCTGATTCCTCCTTGTGAAAATATAGTATAACTCATAGAAATTTAGAAAATAGACAAGTTTTATTGAAGCTTTCTATACAATGACTTCTGTGCAAAAAGAAATTAAATATACTAGAACTCGTTGAAAGCGGGAGCTGGAGAATAACATGAAATGAAGTCACCTACATGAGAAATTAAACTGGAAGTTCTTATTCAGCAGAGGAAGGGGATCAACATGATTTTTAACATGATAGTGGAGTTGTTTTTTTTTTTTAAATATATATATGCCTAAGTAAACCATTTTA
The DNA here is from genome assembly GCA_013400315.1 of Bombycilla garrulus. Classification (NCBI taxonomy): domain Eukaryota; kingdom Metazoa; phylum Chordata; class Aves; order Passeriformes; family Bombycillidae; genus Bombycilla; species Bombycilla garrulus. The sequence goes on from VXBU01001375.1 coordinate 79,019, forward strand.
CCCATTATTGCCAAGATGTTAAGTTATTATTAAACTCATGAAAGAAAAGCACATTATCAACTATTAAATATCAAGAAACAACACTGGACTGCATCAGAATCATCAAAAGTGCAGGCTATTTCATGCAGGCAAGCAACACTGTACATTCTGGTCCTCCCCAGTTGGCTAAACTTTGCTTAGGGGACCCTTTCAAGACATAGTTACTGGAGTAGATGGGCAAGGTTATGAACTGAGTGGTACTCCTGTAGAAACTCTTGTATCTCATATCTGCATTCAGAAAATAATTCAGTGATGGCCACAGTAGGATTGGACCAAAGCTCTATCCGTCAGAACATTCTTTCTTTGAGAAAGAAGTCTCAGGGGAGGGAAATGATGTTGATGATAAAGAGACCACTTCTGGTTGATCTGTTTTGTAACAACACTGGGCAAATCCAGCTCCCTGGAAAGCCCGAGAGGAGTGAAAGGCAGCTCTGTTCAGTGTCAATCTCAGCCTCCCTGTTTTATGCTTTTCCTTACTTCATCATCATCCCTTTTCCATTTTAGGACACAATTGATTTTAAGCTGCCTTCATATCCCAGTACCCAGGTCTGAAAGCACATCTAACACATCTGAGGTCACCTATAGAGCACTAGGACATCCTCCAACACCCATGCCAGTGCTGAGACTCAGAGTGTTGCACAGCCTCACAGTGCTGGCCACCTGCCATGGGAGCAGAGCCCTCAATAAAAGGCTTTGCTAGCCTTCTTTATGGGCACAAAGAAAAACACCAAAGTGCTTTAGCTGCAAAAGGTTCTCCTTTCCTGAAAGATACCAGAATGCATGTTAGAGATTGGATGTAATGACCTCTACTTCTTTGGTGGTTGACAGGGTTTGCAGAAAGAAGACAGTTAGAGCCTGCCCACTGGAAGCCTCCCAAATTATGGCAGCAATGATTTTGTAGCAAACACAACAGAAAGCAGAGTGCAAACATAGAGAGAAGCTTCTTGTATTTTCAGTGCTGGTTATTTTAACAAAAAACTGTGTTTTTTTTCAAAAAATCAGTCCTCTCACATTATTAACCCGCAGGTGGTACATATAGGAGCACTGCAGTCCAGCAATGAGGAGACAAATGTCATCTTTCTTGCTTTGTAAGAACAGCTGATGGATCATTCTTTATGCCTAAATTTAAACTGGAAAAACATCTAAATTCAAGATTGCTTTTGCTGTACTTATTACAGGCAGAAACCAGAACAGGCTTTACTTTTGCTTCTGTTTTAAATATACCAACTAATTCCTCTGTTATGTTTATTATACAAACACTCTCTTCCTTCAATATTAATGATGTTCCATTTCCCTACGTTTCCATTTTAGGATTTTTTTATATATATGTTTGATTGTATAAATAAATACAAGGATATATAAAATGAAACATACGCAAATGAAACTCCAGATAGTGAATCCATGCTTGTATTATATAAACATTCTATTGTGGAACACTTCTTCAACAGTGCTACAGTAGAAAATTGGTCTTGTATTGGATGAACTGAATTTAGATACTAAATTCTATTACTTGTCTATTTCACGCATGCAAATTCCTAGGAAAATACCTAAAAAAATCCCCCTTTTCTTGGTAGAAATAACTTACAAAATATGCCACTTTGGGACAAACAGTTCCTTAAGGACAATATCATCTAAACTTACGGTAATTTTTCACTGGGGCTTGGTGCAAGAGTTTCATGTGACATTTCAATTTGGACCAATCTGTTTATAGTCTTACTGGCAAAAGTAGAGAAAGACACCCTGGAGTGGGAATACAAAACCGAAGTGTTGCTCTGTGAGCCAGTTTTTTTTGAATTATAACCCATGCATCATACTCATTGACACAGTAGTAGGCTGTTGTAGTGACCAGGTAATATTGGATTCACTGTATTTACCAGGGTGCAGCAACAGGCTGGTACAGTCAGCAAACATTTTAGGTGCTTGCTGCCAAGTCTGCCTTGTAACTCTGAGCCTAACAAATTCAATCAGGTCTGTATTAGCTGCTCTTGCGCTGCACTCTGCTATACAGTGTAAGCATGGATGATCTTTCTCAACAAACTAGAATTACTTGTTTTTAAAATAAAAGGTAGTGTACTTTCACATTCTTGGGGTTTTGCACGGTCTTGCATTTATGCTTATATTTCAACTCTGTATGCTACCATAAAAACTGTTTGTGTTATGAACCTTTTTTATACACCAAATTTCTTTTTTATACATCATTGAGGATGCTCCTCTAACAGGAAAAGGTTTCTTTTTCTAAACTCTTTTAAATGCTACAATATGAAACTGGTTCAGATATTCTATACTTAATATGCTCTTAGTTCAGCTATGCATGCAATATTTCTGTAATTGAATCTTCTGTACTGATAGGGCACTAGCAAACCACAAACACTATGTAAAGTATAAGACAAGAATAATATGTCAAACAAATTGTGCAGAGAAATGCTGTTATCGTGTGAAGAAAAGAAAAGAAGACTGAAATATTAAGAAGAAAATCAATATATTCAACACCAAAAGCCAATTATTTTAAGAAGGTGATACTTTATGTAGTTAATCCTTTATCTCTGCTCTTGTAAAATGTTACAATATCTTGGGCAATATTGCACATTCATGACAAAAAACATGCCCAGGGTGGAGCATAAACTCATATTCTTTTTGCCTCATATTTCACAAGTACTGTCACTCAGAGCATGATCATATATAAACCCTCTTCTAGGGACAGCAACTCTATGTCCAAATACAAAGAGCCTGATATTTGCTATCTCCTTAGTTCTCAAGGTTGTATAGTTGTGACCATCTCACTTTTCATTACAATAAATACCTAACTTGCATGTGACACAAAGTCTCTTAGATCAGGAGGATGTTTTAGTGGGAATTGTTTTCATGCTAAAGTTTTTAAGAACCTAATCCATGGTTATTGTGTACTATATTGTCAGGTTAACAGTTCCCTCTGTTGTCTATTTAATGTTTCAGTTTGTCATTAGTCATTAGAAACGAAAGCTACTGCTGTACTTTAATTTGAATACAAGCCCCTGTGCTGACACAGTCTTTGGAAGCCAAATTTTGTCTCAAGAGAAATTTTACAGCTGAGTTGCTTGCAAAACTCTCATTTATTTCTGATGAAGTAGCATGGTATATGCATAAGAAAACTTGAGATGACTGCAAGAAAAAGGACATTCTTTTCACACTGATAATTTAAATTAATAAAATGAAAACTCCTAGTCTATAAACTAGTTGCCGCAAAAGGGCAAGATATTCCAGTTATATAGAAGCTCCTGAATAATCAGATAATTATTAATTAAAATCTAGCAAAAAGTGTAGTGCACTATTCATGTACATTCTCCATCACAAAAGGCACTAAAACAGAGACAATGAGCTTGATGCTGTTGTTTAACATTATTTTGAATCAAATATGGAGTAAGCAGTTACATCTCTGACTTTTGAAATTCTCTAGCTAAGCATTTCAAAAGTTTTGAGAAAAAAAGAGCCATCCCTTTTCCTCAGAATAGTGACAGCTGGAAAGTAGAATTTTCAGACAATAATGCCTCAGAAGAATGCCAGATTTCTTGAGCAAGATGTAAGAGCTGCTCCCTCTTTAAGTTCTTGACAGTATGCAGTGGTGCTCTATACTTGACCAATAAAAGCAGTGGAGTGTGAATAAAAACACCAATAAACTTTGTGGCTAATCCTTTCTCAAAGTGGACTGTACCTACTTTCAAAGCACAACTAGTGAATTCCATATACTCATCTTCCTTGGTATTTTCAATGCTATTGATTTACAGGGAACGTTAATTTCTTGAGAAAAACTCTCTGTGACTATCTTACTCTAGCTGACTGTGAACTATTAAAATGTGCTTATCAGAGTTTTATGGGGAATAGTGCTGGAGGTTAACTTCATGTAATGCTCTGATAACTCCTGAAATTTGGCTTGTCTTTCCACCCAAGAATTAAGTAAGCTGGCATTAAAAACAGGATTTAAACAGATCTATGCCCAAGTCTGATTCATCATTGACCTTACATATCAATGAGCAGCAGAGGGTGAGTAAACAGTATATACTCCACTCTGCTTTCTTGTGCAGCAGGCATTTCAAATGGCACTGTCTTAGTGCAAGGTATTATTGCTTGTTTGCTGAAAGAAAAGAAGATTCTATAAAAGGAGGTAAAAGGAAAAGGCAATTGGCTCACGATGCAATATTTTCCCTTAGTCCACAGGAGAGTCGCGAAAGGGTGTCAGCCTTCCCAGTGCTCAAGGCATTCCAGCAGAGATCATGGCACACAGACCTGGAAGAATTTCTGCTTATAAACTGTATTCCTTCAATCACAGTGAGATGGCTGACTGTTTTATGTCCAATAAACTGTGACACAATTTCCTGCTTTTATTTCCCAATGTGATAAAAGGTTTTTCATAATGCACCACATAGTGCTAGTGCAGTCTCTACCACTGTGTTCTGTATTTTGCATCCTGGAATGGACTCTGGTAAATGGAAACAAAGCAAACAAGCAAACAAAATATCTTTTTATCTTCTGTCTTCTTGCTTTAATAGAACATAAATGCCACCTTTTATTCAAGCAAAGCAAAACAACACTGTCACTAAAAGATGCTGTCTGTTGTAAAGCTCATGGTGTTTTGAGCTGAGCAAAAGGACAATTAAACTCAGTAAAGTAGTAAAGAAAACCATGGGGAAATTTAACATGAAAGTAAGCGGCAGTTCAGAATCCTAAATATCAGATTTGTAATGTAGTTCTCTCTCTTCAGAGGAATAAAGTTAGTTATATAAAAAATTCTCAAAATATCCCAAAGTTCCTCTCTGTAGAGATACATGAATTACAAGTGTCTTAGTCCAGAAATATCTGAGGTTATCAGAAGTCTCTAAAACTGTGCTTAGCTTTGGCAGCATAATTTCAGAGTTATCATCTATCAATGAATAAAATAATAATCAATGAAAATTTATTACTGATTCCACGATCAGTGCAGCCTCCTCTAATGAAAACTACAACTTCAGCAAAGATGGTCCTTGTTTGAAATGCCTACATAAATCTGTTCTCAGGACTGCCAGGTATAGCACTTGTCATGAAGAACAAAATAGCAACATACAGTGTTCTTGTTGAAATAACCTGTGGATGTGTGATAACAGAAATATACAAGTGAGGTGAAGTTGCAGATAGAGTTACAGTAAACCAATGAAGCTTTAAAAACTAAAGAAAAACATCTAAATTTGCAAGATGTGGGTCAGGTAGAAACTTAGTGGCAGAGCAGAGCAAAGCTCCAAGTTCATAGAGATGAATGAGCAAAAGGAGGTACTCTACCAAAAGATTCAATTGCTTTGCCTAACCTAAGATACTTAGAGTTGTTTGGCTGGCCCTGGGCAATACTCCTAGACCCTTGTTTGCAACTCAAGAAGGACACAGGCCACCCCTGTATCATCTATGCCACCCTGTGTGGTGTCCCTGTGTGATGCCTTAAGTTATGTCAATTAGCACCAGATTCCTCTGTGTGGTCAACTGACACTTTCATTATTCAGAATACATTTTAATATGTGCAGTTTTGGTTTGTACCTCTTAGTCATTATATAGTACCATAGAAAACTTGAATTTATTGCTTCTTGACTAGTTCTAAATTCTTTACCCCACTCCCTCTCCCTTCCAACTGGTCCTACATTAAGGATTAAGTAATAAAAAAGCAGAAGGTTGCAAACAGAACAAATCACTCAAAAAATTATTAATTACATAGGTCAGACCAAAGTTCATGTAGTGTGTAACATGAACCAAAGTTCATTGTCATTCATCTGATAATGGTTTATAGATGATGTCTAGGGAAAAAATTGAAAGTGTGATAGTTTTTTTCCAGGCTATTTTCCCAGCTTTAAACAATCTGCACTACAGGGACTCCCTGAAGCATAAGAGATATGTTTGTGTTGATTCATTTGTCATCCACAGCTATCAGAGGTCAGCCAATCATTTATTCCAAGTGAGTGACTTGATTGTTTGCAAGGAGTTTATTGACGAAAAAGTAAAAGTTGCTGTTATAGTTGAGAAGGAAGTGTTGTAAATAAAATTGGGGGTTACTGTTCTTGTTGATAATTGTTGTAACTTGGTTTCACTGTTTCTGTAGTTCAGTGGTTTTGAATTTAAAGTTTGTAAATGTGTGTCTTTAGTTGTATTCGTGATATAGTTATTGTAATAAGGTTTTCCAACTAGCAAGTATTGAGAAGTTGTTACAGATAAGGTAAATTAAGAAAGCAAACAGCAAGGGTAAGAAGAGGAAAAATCTAGAAGGGATGTCAACTTGAATGACCTCATGTCCTCAAGCCCTGATAGGAGGAGGTGTCGACCAATCATTCGACGCCCTGGAAGAATGATTGGTCAAGAACGCGCCGTTAACAGGGACCAATCAACACCAGGAGAAGGAACCAACCACAGGGAGGATCCAAAAAGGACCAATTGAGGACTGGGGGGAAGTTATAAAAAGGGAGGGCTGGACCACCACTGGGTTCTCTCTCTCTCTCTCTCTGGTGTCAGCAGGAGCTGAGGGAGCACCCAGCGTGTCTGAGGGCTTAGACACACTGTAACAATCTTCCAGCTTGCCGAGCAGGGGCTTGGGACTAGCCCAGGCCCTTCGCTTCCTTGCTTCTTTCTTTTTTTTCAATAAACCGGGTGGCATCTTCTAACGGAGCCTCGGTCTCATTATTTTTGTCCACCGAAGGGCTCTCTGTGAAGAGGCCCCAGCCCCGTTTACAACAGAAGTAATTGGACAGTGGGTGCATGTGATTTAACCATTTTCTGGGTAGTTCATTTAAAGGAAAAAAAATGTATTTTCCTGTTTCTGATCATAATGAGCTTATACAATGTGACTTGTAATGTGTAATTTCAAATGTCAAGATGCAAGGGTAGCAAAATGTGCTTTATATTGGTTTCCTAATCAAGAGCAGGATGAGTTGCATTTTGTCAAAAGGAACACCTATGCCAGCAAGAATGACAGTATTTGTTCAAGTGTGGCCCAGCAGAGAAAAAGCTTAAAAAAATAATTTGAAGGTTTTATAAAATGTAGGTGAAAGACAAATTTGTAGTGAGATAGCTTTTTTCCATCGTGTCAGAATCAAGTTGCTTGTTTATTAAGGAAAAATATGTCAAAAGAGGATGTAAATCCAGGACCAATTGTGCCCCACAGAATACATCAATATCTTGAAATTCACATGGAGTGATAATATGGGATAAACTCTTTGTTTTGCATATTGTCTACAGAAAAATCTTCCAAAATCAATTTTATTTCATATATTATGGGGTTTACCAATTACACACATTTTTTACATTGAGAATCTTAAATCCATAAGAACACATATTATAAAAAGTTCATTACTTCCATCTAAGTCAGGGAAAAAAAATGCATTACTTCATTTTAGTTGAATCTCATTGTTCATGCATAAAATCCCACTTTTCCAGTTTTTCCCCAAGGAGAAGTCTAATGTGTAGCTTTTACCAATCTAGCTTCCTCACTGTCATTAAAGCTGAAAGGAAGAATAAGAGGAAGTACACTGTGCTTTCCCATAATCATGAACCAGTGTATTGTTTCTTCCATATGGCTTACAGCCCTATCTCAGGAACATACACATTGGATTGACCTTTGGATGACCTATGAATAAACTGTTACAGGAAAAAAATAAGAAGCAAGGGGCAGCTTAAAGCTAAGTATGCTTCAGGCAGAGACATAGAGAGCCTGGTTGCACATGCAGTGGAAATAAGTTGGCTGAAAAAACCTTCCATGGAGCAAACTGGTGGCACCTTTCCCTCCCCTTGCAGCCAACCACATAAACTTCCCATCACTCCTGCAGATGCTGTGCTTGTAAGCAAATGAGCTCTTGAAATGTTTCAGGCTTTTTACTGACAGAAATTTCTTAGAGTATTTATCCAGAGAATATACACTCTCTTTTAAATTCTCTCTTGGAAAACAGCACAGAACCATCATGGGGTTGGTTCCAGTCCTTGCTAGCTTGCTTTCACTGATGAGTGAGTAAGAAGACAGGACAAGTTCTTGAAAGTCTCACCAGAGAACAATGATTACATTTCAGGACCTCTGTGCTTGAAATATAAATCATAGAAAGAAAATGAGAATATTTTTATTTTTGGATCTTAGTTTATAAAAATTTGTGTCCCAGCATGTTTTGGAGAACATAGAGTGGTATCCGACTGTATAGATGACAAAGAAGCATCTAATTCTTCTTTGCTAGCCTCTTGCTAGCTTTCAAATATCATGATTTTTAGACATTTGGGATTAGGAATTATAGACCTTTGGGCAGTTTATCCCTATATGATAAGTCTTCCCCTGTTTCAGTCAGACTCTGACTTAATTCTTCATTCCTGTATGCCTTTTTTTCTCTACTTATTCATTCTTTCTTTTTTTTTTTTTTCCCTACAGCACTATTACACTATTTAGTAACACTTCAAAAACTTGACAAGATGCCAGCATCTACTTCCACAGAATTATTCATCTTACAGACATACTGATGTAAGTAAGACATGGATCATGTCACGTGAGATGACCATTTGGAGAAAATGGGAGCACCCAAACTCCTTGTCTCTCTCTGTCTTATCAGCATATTGGTACGCCAGCTCCATTGCTCAAAGGAGATATCTTTTCTAATTTTCAGTATGTCTTGTACTTCAAACATGATTAGAGCTTCTCTAACCAATAAGCTAATAAGATGTTTTCTGTTCTTTTAAATTAATGATCACAGACTTTGTTCCCTATAGAAACATGCTTAAAATGTACATAGAAAAATGAAGATTAATAGGCAAGTCTTTAAAATTTAGGGTTTAAAAATAAAACAGTAATGTCATCTAAAATTTTAAAAATCTGTTTTACTGCATTTTCAGTTGTCTCTGTGTACAAATTAACAAAAAATAAAAGAACAATTCAGGAGGAGAGAATTTGCAACACACAGTATTACATTAGAATCATCTTACTGTAGATTTTATTGGCAATAAAAAGGAAATAAAACTCAATAAAAAGGAAAATGTGTTAAAAAAATAAAACCTTATGGGTTTTTTTCTGTGTGCTATCTTATGCAGTAGCATAAGAATTTTCATTTCTAGACAATTAGAATGAGTAAAGAAAATTTCCTTTTCCTGTGGGTCAACACATTTTTTTGTCATTATGTTGTTCTGGTTTTATATTATATCTCCTAGCCATTTTACTGGGTGGAATATCTAGACTACTATGGAGAAAGGGCTTCTTTTTTGTCAAATAATATACTTAAGCAAAGAAAGGAGCAATCTCTCATTTTTATTAAAAGTGCATACATGCATATATATATACACATGGATTTCTATATATATGTGCATACATACATATATATACACACACAGATTTATATATGTATATGCACACAAATGTGTATAAACACAGATGCTCTTTTTTTCAATGGCATTTCAAGGCATTGTTCTGGGAAGATTGTTTTCTTTACCCTTGACTTCTGTTAAATATTCCACTCAGGTTATGGAAGATGGTTGTCTGATTGCTTGCCCTATTTTTCTTTGCCAGAACAGATAGACTATGCTTATCTATTAAAAGCACTCCCGAGCTACATTAAGCTTGGATACCTATGGAGCTTGTCAGCACAGGTTCTCACACAGGTCACTGGTTGCTGGGGCAGCTTCAAGAACAGAATAACAAGCACTATTTGATATGGCAAACACACATCTGTGTCTTTTTCTTATCAGCATACTGATGAGAAATCCTTTGGATAATGAAATAGAAAAGCTCTCTAGGTAATTTTGATACTTTTTTTTCCTTTTCTTTCTTTTTTTTTTCCTAACTCTTGTTTTCTCTGGTGCAACTATTTTTATTCTTAAACCATAGAAAGATTTAACAACTTTGTAGTGGTTGGGACACTTGCGCATCACTTCCAGTTCTTGGAGAGATGTCTCAGTTCAGAAAAGAGTTCACAAACACAGATAAGTAGTTGACCACCTGAAAAAACAGAAGGAATGGAAATAAGATCCATCAGAGATGATTTGGCGTAAAATTATACTCTGACTATGATTTTAGGGACTATATTCAGTTGTCCAGGCATAGGTGTCCACCAGCTTTGGACATCTGAGGAAGGTGCTTATATATGTACTTAATCCTGAGCTGGGAGCCAGCGTTTCTACAACAGCAATTTATACAATAGGAGACCTCCAGTTTTTCTAGAGATAGGAACTAGGTGGGACAACTCTCAACACATAAAAATGCACAAGACATTTATATGCAGGAAAATAACTTGCACTCCATTAAGTTTTGCTTTTTCTTATTTAATTGCTGTTTAATGTCTTAACCCTGGGCTCAATTCATATGCTCATGTAGAGGTGATGGTCAAAGGTATGTTTTGCAGCAATAGTCTGTCCAGCTTTAGATGATCCTCTCATAGATAGGTTCTCATACAGATCCTGTGTCACAGCTGACAAACCTGTCTCACCTTCCCTGGAGCATCTCAGACTTTACCAGTTACCTACATATGGACAGTTGCCTCAAATCTGTGTACTCCTATCTGTGAGTTGTCCATAGAGGAAACACACATTGTGAAGATACCAGTAATTTTTTTCAATATTGGACAAGATACTCTCTACCATTCTGAATCATTCTTGCATAATAATAGGTTCCAGGTATTGCACTCAATTTCCAGGATTCTGGAATTTTCAGATTCCTTTTTAACTGAATGCTTTTGTACAAAAAAAATCTACCAGGACAACCAGAACTGTTGTATTATCATGTAAAGGCCAGTATACATGATGTTTCTATAAATGCCATAGTGTTTTTGTTTCATACATGCCTGCTGTTTTAAACCCTTGGCCTTTAAAAAAAATAGCTATAAATTCACCTATTAATGTATTTTCTGTCACTTTCCTTTTAACATAAAACTCTTACTTCCACACTGTTCAAGTTTCAGAGTGTACCAGAATTTACTGTAGATAAATATTTATCTGCATAGCTAGAAAGCACAGCAGATGTGCTATCAGTTTATGCTGCATAATCCTGGTATTACACAATTGCCTAAAACAGATCCAGTAACTTGCCAAAATACATCATGCAATGCCTGGTTATCATCTGAATGATATTCCTTCATTTTATGTGTCTGTTTGATTCATTAATAGATCTTAAGGAAGCATTTCACAAACTAGAATTCCATTAAGTAGACAATGAAAAAATTATCATAAAATAGAAGCAAGTGGAATTTCATAATCATAATTTTTTATTACTTCATTTTAAAATTTATTTTTATATTATTTTTTATTTTAAAAAACTATCCAGTTTGACTCTTTGCCTCTCTCCCTTTCAAACTGAGCTTCACTGAAGCTCTAGTGCTGCTTTTAAATTTTGAGTATGAATACAATACTGTATGGCTGTACCATATCATTTTTGGATTTAAATTTTTTCAATCTTGTTTTAGACACTAAATTAGACATAGACAACTTTTGACCACAGATCTAGATTCAGGCAAGATTCCTCAGTAAGTTCTGTTTGTGAGATGAATAGGTGACTGACCTAGCCTTCAGACTGCTGTTTTCAAGATGCAGCTGTTCTTAGGAATCTGGATAGATTCTATCTGTCCAACTAAATAGGAAAGGGGGCAGATATGACTCCTGGAGTCAAGTGCAACAGGCTTGATAAATCTATACTACTAACTTCTACCTAAACTACTTAGACCTAGTGTCTTCTAAATATCTGAAGATCTATGTCAGAGTAGTCCAGACTAAATATAGAGGAAGATATCAGTTAGGCATTAAGTTCAATCAAGCACCCAATCCCCACTTTCACTCCCTGGGTCTTTTTCACCTAGCAGCATAAGTGAATGCATCCATGAGGAAACTGAAGGTACCATAGATGTATGTCAATGCCTTAAGTGAAGAGGAAAAACAAAGAAAATTATTTCTTCACATATTTCTCACCTCTTTGGGAATAGATGATTTTTGAGCTTTTTGTGGAAGTGATGACTTTGGAAACCTCTTGGTTTCTTTCCTAGTCCTAACTTGTGGGAAGATATTTTAAATTTCAGGTTCACAAGAGTGTTTCATTATTTTGTATTAAGCAAATATCATGTACTGGACATGGTATCTGGAAATGCAAAGGAAGAACTCTATCACAGTAATATTTGCCATCAACCTTTTAAGAAAATAATTTAGATTAACAGGTAGATAATAACTAGTAGGAAAAAAAGCTTCAGAACAAGAGTAATGTGTAGAATGACAAAGAGAGAACACAAATGCTAGTGGAACAGTTCTGCTTTTTCCTGGACTAAAGATTGTTGCTGTACTTTATAAAGTTTTTGCTGTATCCTTCTACTTCTCTACAGTTTTTCCTCCTAGCTGGCAGACTTCTAGGCTAGCTGAAGGTTAGTCACTTTCTAAACAGTATGTAAGGCAGTTTCTGTGGAGCAGTGTTTACTGTGGTGAATTAAAGACATCTGATGCTTTTCCTATACACTAATACTATACATCAACTGATACAAGTTTAAAAAATATTAAAATATGCTCAAGAAAGCAAGTTTAATGATCTTACTTTGGACAGGAAATTTCAAATTTCGGATCATCAGGTCACCATAGATTTTTCAGGTCAAGTCATGGGATTTTTAAATTCCACTTTTCACACAGTAATTGGATTTTGACAACAGCCTCTTGCTGTGTCCTTTCTTTTTTTCTTTTGTGCTGTGGTTGTTTTTTTAACTTTTCCTTCCATGTGCACACCTAAATGATCAGTCCAGAAAGCAAGATTTGTGAGACTCGAGTTTATCTGAATAGGAAAAGGAGCTTCTGAAGTGTGCAGTATGAAATGTGGAAGCTTGCAGAGCAGTCTTATGACAATAATATTTTATCCAAATAGCACCTTTGATAATTGACACCAAACACCTAACTCTGGGGAAATATAGCTACTGTAAGAATGCACAGATATAAAAATCAGCAGCCCATTTCACCATTCTCCCCCAACATATGCACCTTCAGCAAAGTGGAGAAAAAATCCTACCAAGCTAGGGCAGTAGGAACAATTGCTCTAGAAATATCCCCAGAAGCAAGAGATTTGTCTACTAATGGGCATATGGCAAACAGGCTCTGTACCTTAACTGAAAACACAATTGAAGAAACTGTTGGGATAGTGGAGAGATATATATTAAGAGAATTCTAACATTATTTTTAAGAATTTGAATCCTATGTGAGTGCATTTGATCTGAAACACGTTATGCAAATACATATATGACCCTATTAACAAAGTTAATATCTTTAGTCCTAAGTCTGTTTTTTTTCTCCTGCAGTATATATTCTTGATTCTTTGGGACCTGTTTTTTATAAAGGTCAGGTCACTTTCTGGTATTCTGTTATTAGAAAAGTGTTCACCTTCCATGATACTATTGAAAAGTGCTTAACACTCAGCTAGAACAGTGTTCATTTTGAATTGGAGGTGATGAATAATTCATACAAACTGATTTAACTTTTTTTTCCTTGACATTAGATGATAATTTAGCATAGGGCGCAATTAATGATTTCTAAGATACTGACATTCAAGGTCATGCTTGGTAACACCTAAAAAGTGTACAAAAAACATGCTTTCACAATTAATTTAATGCAGTAGCTACTCCTTGCCACTCTTATGATATACAAAATTGTACTACATGTATTTATGGCTTCCCTAGATATTTAGAATGCACTCACTAATGCTAGCATGGAAATATAAGATGAAAGATTTCTTAATATCCCATCATCAAGTTTTGACAACCTTGGCATTTCCACATTGGCTTTGGGAAGACTTCCAGACCCGTAATTAACTTTATGCCTATGTACACTGCCTTTTCCTCTTTGCATAATGATTTTAGATACCATGTCATACACAATCTAAAACCAAGACCCAAGACTGAACTGAGGAGATCTATTACTAATAGTAATGTTATTAAAGATGATTGATCTTCACCAGTGTTTAAAAATGTGTCAAGATTTCAGTCTAGAGTCTGCCATAGATTTTGAACTCAACTTTGGGAAGGCAGCTTGAGGTCAATCTTACTGTGTTGGATCTGTAGGTATGTGCCTATTGTACTTGTTTCTCTTGTGTAAAATGTTTATAATTCCTTGTACCCCAGAAGGCAAGAGACCTTGGATGTTTAACCTTTGTTGACGCCAGACTGAATGGGGGAATCAGAAAGTATGCTGGCTTGTGATGGTACTTCTTTCCAGAAAGCAGGAAAGCCTGTAGCAGGGACAAAGCCTGATGCAAGTTTGCATAGGCGTCTGTGAGATTGCACTTTCATCTGCAGGTTGGTTGGCCCTGCCTCAAGGGCACACTAAGTGCATGTCTATGAACAGCTTGGGTGCTAACTCCTTCAGATGGCCCAGTGTTTTTATGACACTACATGTATGTCAACCAGGCTGTGTTGCCACTTTTGCCAAATATGAAATGTCACTTTTTTTCTTTTTACTGTTGTTCTTTTGTTTTATTTTTTAAGTTTCTGTTTTTGTTGTTGGGGTGGGGTGTTTTTTGTTTTGCTTTTGTTTTTGCTTTTGTTTTTCCAGAATACTTGGAACAGACTTTGCAGTAGATACTTGGAAATAACAGATTAAAGTTCTTGCAGAATACTTATCGTCAGCAAGTTCCGACAACCTTGAGATTCAATGACAGCTTTACTCCCACAGTTTTAAACCCATTGCAGTTATCTGATTTTCATGTTGATGCTAATGAATCCCACTGGCAGAGCTAAGAATTGTGTCCTAAAATACACTTCATCATCATTCCCTGAAGCTTTCTGCTGTGGGAGTTGGTAGTGGACAGTAAATTTGAAGAACAATACCTGTTGTGTTGCATAGGTCAGACAACCATATTGGCTTAGGGAGTGTCACTGATGTTTATTTTTTCTTTCTGAAGACTAATTTATCCTCTAGGAGTCAACAAGTTCCTGAGATAGAATCAACCCAATAGTGATTGTCATCAGAATGCTGCTGAGTTAGCACAGGTCGTATAACTTTTTGTTTTACGAAATATGATGAATGAAATGTACTTCACGACAGCAAGTCTAGTGATTTAGAGCTGAAAATGCTTTGGAGGTTTCCAAAATAATTTCTTTGTAAGTTTACTTACACTATTATAAACTATCTCAGAATCCCAGAATTTATTTTGTGACAAATCCTGCAGTCTTTATTCTACTCTCAAGCAAAATAGTGAAATACCAAACTTCTTACTTGTCTGGTTGGGCTAATTATAATAAAATAATTTATATTAGAATGAATTCTAAGAAGACAACAGCTTAAAAATATTGTTGCAGTTTAGATAATAAATGAAATTATGTTATCTTGGGAATCATAACTTAATAGAGAACCAGTTTCTTTCAACACTTTCTTTTCTGAAGGAAAAATAAACATAAATACCAGCATAGGAAGAGGTTAGGTTAGATTTTACATTATTCAATAATGTTTTCTTTTTCTTAATTTTGAGAAAGTCCTTGTCCTACCTTACTGTTTAGAGTAAGAATATATTTAAAATGTTGCATTTTTTTTTTTTTTTTTATTAAACCAACATAAGGCTGGGTGGGAAACAGCAAAATTAACCTTGAAAGATGGACAGGGCACTTTCTGCCATTTTTTGGTGTAGAAGATGCTATTTGTATCCTAACAGAGAAGAAAGATGCTTTTTGTGCTAAAACCTGTTTTGAGAAACCTTGCTGTGTAAGGCCTGAGAGAGTCAGTTTTAGTATGCAAAGTACTCATCTCCTGTATTTCTTATAAAGATCACAACATGCCTAATTTATTACTTTATTTGCTTTCGTATTCTCTCTCTTGCCACTGTAGAGACACAGGTATTTTTTGTGATTTAGAACTTATTTGGATTATTTCTCTCCATTGGCTGCAGAATGAAATGTTATTACATCAAGGGAAAAGCTTAGTGCTACTGTAGGTAGTGCTTATATGCATTTTGCAGTACTGTCTACTTGTGGTGTAGACAAATATATCTTCAGGTCAGTAGAGTTACAAAAAAAGACCATTTAAATGATCCAGAAGACTGGATGACTGGATGAGAACTAAAATAATTTAGTTTATTTAGTATTTTAACCCCATATTTGCTGTCTATAGATGTTGTGGAATTCAGAAGAAGCAAAAACTTCAGAAAATATTTACTTTAGTTGAAGAACATAAGGAAAACTGGACTATGCATAAGATAGATTCAAAGAGGAAATCAGAAAAAGCTTTTTAACCGCTAGAGTAGTGTGATTGTGTTACAACTTTCCAGTAAACCTTCTATTGTCTTTCAGATGAGAAATACAGGCAGATATTCCTGTAACTGTGTTAGAAGCTCACATGCATTATTGTGGCACAGTTTCAGTACTATCTGCCCTATAATACAAAAATCTATAACTTTGTGTTATACTGGGTATTTAAAAAAACTAATCAATCTTTTTCCACTGATGAATTGATTTGTGATTCAAAATGTAGTCATTAGGCAATATAACTGTATATTTTATCAGCTGCATTTTATATTATGTGTATGATACCTAATTAAAATACAATATTAAAATCTACTTTTAATATAGTATATATACATTTTGTTTCTGAAATGTTAGAAAACATATTTTCTGGATTCTTTTGAGAGCATATACACATATGTATATATATATACACATACAGATATATAAACTTATTTTTTTACACAGTCCTTAAACCTTCCTGATTTTAGTTTCCATAATTTTACATCACCAGCACAAGAGAAATTATCATATTTTCTTTCCCTCCTGTTGCCCATCTTATGCTGACTAACAAGCTACACCAGAACCAATGTAAAAACAGAAAAGAAAACCGATTATTGGAGTGCAGAAGATACTTAAGAAGGAAGATCCAGGTGAACTTGCAAGGAATTTTGAAGAAATTCTACATTTTTTTCTTTTTTGAATCCATGGGAAATTGTTTAAAATGTGGATAACAAGTTAAAATAAAGGGACAAAATTAATTATGTCAAAAGTAAAAGAAATAACTAAAACATTAACGAGCCAAAATAGTTTTCAAAGTTCTTGAGCACTCTCTAATATTATGTATTTCCAATGACTGGCTAGAATTTCAGACAGATTTATAAACTGCAGTTTTGGCCCAGCTCAACTTTGTTCCCATTTAACTGTTGAAGAGCTACAGCGTCAAAGTCTTCTAAGTGCAGGGTAGAAATTACTTGGGATGAACTAATATTAGTAAATTTGTTCAGAGTCCATGTTGGGCTCCGTGATATTAAATCACAAAACTAAGTTGACTTAAACAAGTGGACAGGAAAAAGAGTTGTTCTTTGTTTAAATGACTTACAAATCAGATAGTCATGCCCCTCCTAAACTGCAGGTCAGAATTTCAGTGAGAGATAAACTTTTAAATCAGTGAGGTCTTGATCACATCATCCTGATTTACTTTAACAGGATTTGGACTGTCAATCCGATATACACTGCAGACAGTGGTAAGAGATGGGCTGCATAGAGAATTTCTCCTTTGTAACCTGCCTGCTTCCTGTATTTCAGCTGAAAGCTAAACAGTGTAACTAAAATAGCTTGGTGGGTATCATGAAGAGTATTTCACATGCTGGTGAGATTCATATATTCCAGAGCCTAATGGAAGGCATACGAGAGGCGAAAATGTATTATAGATAAGGAAGTCTGATCAAAATAGAAGCTATGGGTTCATTTTTGTGAGGCATTCTCTGTGCCTACTGCAGAGAATATTTTGAGTTATTCTATACATTTAAAATTACAGAATGCTTTTTACTGCTTTTTTCTCCATTCAGCAGAGGTCTCAAAATATGCTCTGTGTACCCACTCAGGAGGCTATTGCTGTCCTGGCAGCTTCCCCGTATAGCTGCTCTTTTTCCCAATGGGTGGGAAAAAAAAGACATAGGCACAAATAGATCAAGACTTCTTGAAGGCATGCCTCATAACAATATAGATTGACAGTGAGAATGGCAAATGAATGAAAAGAATTCCCCAGTCGATTAGAAGTCTTCCTAAGCAAGTTGCTCTACCTGAATACAGCTTGTGAATGAAGTCTGCCTAAAATTAATTCTGATGTAACATCAGGAGAATTGAATTGTAGAAATCTAAGTATTTCCTCTAAGGAGAATGTGTCACCCGTCCATGACATTTAAACTAAATATAAAGGCTTTCACTTTAAATGTCTCAGTTGATCTCAACTACTGATATAAAGTGAAGAAGACAGGTCTTTAAGATACTGAGGAGTCAAAAGGTTTTATGGGCAAAATACTGTACCTTGAAATGTACTTAGAAAAAAAAGTCAGAAGACACAGAAAATGTTACCAGACCAGTGCAGTAGTTTGCACATAAAACACTACCAGTAGTAGACCAAGCCTATTCTTTCATAAATACACTTTCTGAGTGGTTTTCAGATGCAGATTTCACTTCAGTTGTATACATCTGTAAGTGGTCTGCTGGTGACTCTGGCAGAATTTGTAAATAAAAAATCTCCAACACACACTTGCATCAAGACCATAAGCATTCTGATAGAAGTTGATTCAAAGATTGGAGGTACTTCAAGTCATAAGGCAAACTGAGAAGAACTATTCTTTTGTATTCTTTTGTTATTAGATGTAAGACTTCCCTTTTTTCTGAGACAGGCATTTTTATTACATCTATATAAATCTCATGTCTGTTTCATTTATATTACTGCAGACATGTTATCATGTTGGAATAAGGGACCAGATGCATTAAAAGCTCTGATGTCCAAATATTTAGATAGCAGTGTATTCATTCAACCCTCTAAAAATCCATGACAAATGTCACACATAAAAACCAAAACAATTTAAATCCCTTAGAGCTATTTATTTAAGAAATCAAGCAAAGCGAAGACAAATGTATAACTTGTCCTTCAGAACCCTTTACATCTGAAATATCATTATAACTTGCTGCTAATTAGCTATAGAAACATCTTCTTTTTAATTGAGTATTCTAAATATCCATTTTACTGCTTAGTGCGTATTCATCTGTTCCAATTTTTTTCTGCAGACACATTTTGACAAAATGTCTAAATCTCAAGGAAAAACCCTAGGTAAAACTAGTTCTTGTTTTGTTGATCAAATGCTGGTATCAACTACTGCACTAGAAGGAAGAGTCTTAGTTTCTGAATATCCTTCAAGTGCATACCTTAAAAATTAAACTATTTCCTCTAGAATCCCTTAGCATGCTAAATAGTGTTCATTTTTCCATATACCACATTCTTCATTAGTATCAGCTTTAAAAACCTACTTATGAGCGAACATCCTATTTTTTCAGATGAGAAACTTAAAGCACAGAAAAAAATTTCTCAAGTGTCCCATTTCACTGGCATAAAAAGTAAAATAAAAATTCTCACATATATCTTGAATTCTGTTTTCTTAGCCCAAAAAACCCCAATTTTTTCTCCTTTGCAAGTACCTCAGTGAGTAATAAATGATAACTAAAATGAATTAGCAGATTTTTTCAAACTTCAGTGCGCTGAAGCAGCAAGTTTAAAAAAAATTCACATCTCAGTATTATTTAAAAGTTCTTTTTAATTTTCTGATCTCTTAATGAGTGAGTCCAGGTTGTTGATTATCTCTGCTCATTTTACTTAGGTGACTAGAGGTCAATGCAATGTTTCTTTCCTCAAAAAAATAATGTTGTCTCCATAGAGTAATTCATGTTAATTCATGGTCATGTGGCCTTTCAATCCATTAATTAAATTAATGAGATTTCACTCCTTTCACCCATGCACCGTTAATTAAAAAACCTGAGAATAAGAAACACAAAAAAGTAACATATGGCATTATCAGCGTTGTGCCCAAGAGAACTATTTAATAACAGCTCAAGATAATTTATTGTTAATAAAACCTAGTCACTCTCAAAATGCATATGATAATGAGGAAAACCTGTGAACATTCCGACTCACAGAATCTATTCACTTTTCTCTGCATCAGTCTTGATGACTAATGCTTCATACTTCCAGTAGCAGCTAGGTGGAATATTCAACTGCAAATCTGAATTTGATTGTATCAGAACATATTTGATGAGAAGTTGTAACTGCTCTTCTGCTGTTTTTTAGGTAGCTAAAACTCTGTGTCAGAGGAGTTTAGCATGTTTTCTTGACAGACCTGCTGGGAGTCTATTGAACAAAATATTTGCTCAGCATATGATTTACTTTGTTTTTTACTGGATCATTTTCTGAGGCTGTTGATGGAGCCTAGATGAAACACTAAATCTTAGAGACCAAAGGAAAGAGCTAAAACTAAAAAATAGACACTTTTCATTGCCATGCAAACAATAAGCAAGTGAATGTGTCTGGAATAAAATAAATGGTGCCTAGAGATTCCAATAAAGTTAAATTACTGATTTCTTAGGCTAATGGCTTAATATACACTAATTTTTGTAGTCTTAAGAGAAATTAATCAGGGTTCTGAATAAGCTCTACTTTCTAATATGCACATCACTATCCCAAATAACTCCTGCTGAGAATCTAACATGTAGCTGGCATTGAACCCCTGCCTGAGATACCCTTCAAGGTGCCTTAAGCACAGCAGCCAGGAAAAGTCAGAAGAGGAGCAGCCCTGAAGGTACTCAGATAACCAAAGGAATAGGGGCAGAAAAAGAACAAACAGAAATGGCAAGTGTTTTGCTTACAAACATCTAAATTATCTGAGTTTACCAGTGGTTCTCAGCATGCAACTGCAACTAAAGAAATATTCAAATTTTATTCACAAGAAAAACTCTTAATTCTTGCTGTCTCAAATATGTATAATAGAGTTGTAAGTCCTTCCTTTCAAGGACAGCACAATCAATCATTTCTCAGTTGCCCTCATTCACACAGAATCATCTGACTCCCTCTTGGTAGGACTTCCCAGGTTTCCCCTTTAGGAACTAAATTAATGCTCTGCAGATGGATTTTAGTGGCTGAATTCCAAGCTCTTTGTGTTCATTGGCAATCCATTATATCAGTATATATCCAGAGTAACTTAATTCAACTCCATGACCAGTTTTCACTGAATGCTTCAAATACTCAATGCTCTATTACATTTCTACTAAAAAGAAATGGGTGCAAGCTGTTTCCATAATATAAATATGTTAATGCACGGAACTGGGTGTAAGGGTTGGCCCGAAGATCTCGTTTTGCCTCCTGATCATTGGAACAGAGACTGAGACAGACCCCACAAGACAGACCCTGGCCTGGCTGAGAGGGGAGATGTTTGCTGCTGCGGTACAGTGCTTCAGGCAGAACGGCTGCCATGGTACAGCACGTACAATACAGCACAGCAGCTGTAGGTACAGTGTGTACTACCATGGTACAGCGTGTATGTTTACTGCCACAATACGGGAGGGCACTGTAGGTACAGTGTACACTACCATGGTACGGCGCGTATGTTTACTGCCACAATACAGCACAAACCTGATGTTGTTATGGGCCTGCTCACAATAGGCCATAAATCTCCCTGCCTTTTGGCCAGAGGCCACTCGCCTTGGAAAAAGACTTAAAAACTGTGACTCTGAAGGGACTCTCGAGATCACCCCACGGAAGAAGACGCGTCTATTGGCTGGGCCACGCGGACTTCGTCTTGCCGTTTGTAGCTATATCCCACCTTCTCTCTTTTTCTCCCTAGTTTGCTCTCTTTCTCTCTCTCCCCTCTATCGCATAACTGAGTTAATCAGCACTCAATAAAGTGCTACGTTGTTTTGTTGAAATTATAGTCCCTTGCTGTTTGCTGCTTATTTTTCACCTCAAGATCCCTCAAACCATCACTATTTCCACCTTAATGTTAAAGCAGATCGTGACACTGGGAAGACTGATTTTAATTTAAAAAATCTCTAAACAAAATCAAATAATAACAGTTGTAATAATTAATAACCTATGCAATGATCTCTGTAGTGTAGGATGTTTTTAACTGGTTTTCTACAGCGTTTTGTTTTTAAAATGTCTTTATTAATAGTATAAAAATTATAGTTAATAGCAGTTTTAGAACTGAATGATTCTTTCTACATTCAATTCCTCCACCAGTTTTCTAGTTGTGGGAAATATCTAAATCTTGCTTACTGTTTGTCATCTTTTCTATTAATAAAAGTTACTAAAAATTGTGAAAAAGCATAGTTATTTTTTCACAACCATGTGGGATTTTTCTCCACATCATGTTTATATTTAAAATTTTTAAAGTTTATTGTATCCTGGATAACGTGACTTCCTAAAGACAATATGTGTCAGTAATTAATACTCGGTGTTGTAATAAAACTAAAGCATAATTTAATTCATTAGATTATTCCAAGATGATCTTCCTCCTTTCCAACACTTTGTTAATCATTCTGGCCTTTCACAGTGTGTTCTTTTGCCACCCAGAGATTGTCTTTCTTCTACTTTAGTTCTCTGAAATAATGACAACTAAGGACAAAAGAGTGTCAGAGACTGCAAAGGGTCAAAAATGCAAGAACAAGTACAGGAGAGAAGAAGCAATTGCAGCAGCACCCCTTTAAATCATCTTAAACTTTTTTAGAACCATACTTTAAGTTCAGTTCTAGAAAATATAATAATATAACTGTATCATATATGTATATATACATGTAATAGAGTTATTTGTATTTTATATGCATTTTTTAATTGGCATATGGAAAAGCTAGACACATAAAGCCATTTCATTTCTTTGTTCTGCATTTGTTTCTTTCAAATCCTTAACCAATTAATGGTTCTTCTTGAAATACCATTTTGGTTTTTTTTAGCAATCACTGCTTCCATTAGAAATATTCACAACTAGGGAATTTCCTGCACAGAAACTTACTAATACATATCCAACCCCTGGCTAATCTACACAACCTTCAAAACAGGTCTCCTCATCTCTCGTGTGTTTAGGGTGAGTTCTTTGAAAAAATATTAAGAAAGCAAGAGGGAGAATGAGAACATTAATTGAATTTGATCTCCAATACTTCAGATCCAAAATGAGAGTCATATTAGGCCTACATTACTCCTGATTTTTTATCTGATCATTTTTGCGACAAAAAGGGTTTTAGTTACACACTTACAACATTTTAACATGGATTTTTTTTACCACCAATATTCAAACGTGTTTTGGAATAATATTTATTATTTAATGCAAAACAAAGTCAATGAGAGCCCACAATCAAAAGTTTGGTGACACCATCTGCTTTGGTGACCTAGGAGAGTTTCTTTCAGAAAGAACTCACACTGCACTGCGAAAACCCAGAATAATGTTTCTGACAAATATACAAGGTTCACACTATGCAGTATATAGGTAGGAGAACAGCCATTTCCAGCAAACACCTTGAGCAAATCAATTAGACAGTACCAGATTTACCTCCTGCTTTACCATGGAAGCAAGCCAGGGTCCTGCTACTTAGCCACCTCCCTTTCCTCTCATAAAACATATGCACACACAGAGCCAGCAGCTCTCTGCCACTCCAACTTCCACTAGCATAATTTATTTGCCAAATGAAATGGAAGATTCCACCCAAATTCTGGTATCTTGAAACTGTCTTATTTGGCTGGACATAAGCTTGGTTTCATGCAGCATACATGGAGGGAAAAAAATTAAGTCAGAGGAAGAGATTTTAATGTTTCACTGGCAAAGAGCCAAAATACAAGGAGACATAAGGAAAATAAAGAGTAGGGTATTATAAATATCAAAGTGTTCCCTTTTTTACTGGTAGCTATCTGAGCTGTGAGAAATGTTTGTTGTCTATATGGCAAGTAAGCAAAAGCATTTTAAACCAGTTTTCAGCATCTGCTTCAATGCAGCCAGTCACTCTCCACCATACCTGTGTTCAAGTGGCCTGACTAGTTCAGGTCACTGAAGACAGGTCTCTAAGATGTTTTATCAGGTATTAAAGAGGCATGATCAATGTGTCCCAGGGGGATAAGAAACAAAGAATAGTTGTGTTTAGAGCTGATCTACAAGTGGCAAAACCTGTGCTCCAGGTGTTTCTTCTCTTAAGCAGGTTCAAGTATCCTACTCTTTGGTATGATGAAGATTTGAATGAGACTATTTTTAAGCCTGTCACTTCAGGTACAAAAATAAACACCATATGCACAAATCCAAGGATATAATAAATAAGTGCAAATTTGCCTCTACATCCCAGCTGAAAAAAATCTGTTTTCCATTCTATGTTCCAAAAGCTCTGTTTTATTTGTTAAAGACTAATAAATACATAAACAATATTTACAGCACAGAACAGCATGTAAAGAATAAAAATATATTGTAAAGGCAGATCAAAAGTTTAACGATGTCAATAAATCCATTTTCCACTGTTTGTTTTCTGAGATTTTGCGCAAGACTCCACAAAAGGACTCAGATTTAGTGAATTTTTTCATTGCAGGTGTTCCAAGTGTTCATATCAAAATATGCTGCTATATAGATAGATAAATCGACAATTTTTGGTGTTTAAATATATAAAGATATGATTTTATGTCCTTTTTGCTTGTGCTGGTCTTAAATTGAGTCATTTGTATACTCGTTCATTAATGTTTTATAAGGAACTCTTTGATTTTTAGACTTTTCAGGTGTTAATTTTGCATTTAAAAGGTAATTACAATATTATGAATCCCTGATGCATTATTTTTCCAAAACTAAAAATCATAAAAAGGGGACAGTATGGGACTGCAGAACTTAATTTTTTTTAATTAAAATCTTAGCAGGTCACCTTCTAATAGATTTACCTATGCAAAGGGATTTATATATATTCAGTAAAGACATAAAAGTGTAGATGGCAATTAAGAACTGTCCTATGGGATATTATCATATGCAGCTTTCTTTCCTCATCTGTATAAAGCTAAGTGTTTCCTATCATATGTCAAACACCATAAGAACCACAGCCAATAGGCACTGAGTGAAAAATCACTTTTTAATACATGCACAGCTCCATGCAGGATTGAATCCCAGATATGATGAATAGTCTTAGGTTTCAAATTATGGTTGTCATCATACAGAGAAAGCAAATATGTAGATAATTTTATTGTTCCTCTATATGGAAAAAGCCAGAACTGCTGACAACTCCATGAAAATTCAGCCTTGGAACATTCCCATCTAAGGAGTTAATTAGAAGGAGAGAACTGAAAAAAAATGTGTCTGATCAAGCTAGCCTAGGATAAGTGATTCAGCAAAAGATGATCAAAATAAAAAATTCTTTTTTTTCTTAAAATACAGATTAAAAATACAGTAAAATACTAAATATGATGTGTAGGACAGAGGATGGGAATCCCATAATTTGTTAGGCCTGTTGGCCACCTTTCAAACTAGTGCTAGGGGAGGGAAAATCTTCCTCAGAACAAGGCAGAATAAAACTCCATTTTTAATGTACCCTTAGATTTTTTGAAGCAGTTCTTTGATTTGCCCTTTGAAAGCATTTTGCATAATACGTCAGAGAAGGAGAAAAAAACAGTGACTTTTCGAACAATGCCTGTTTCAAAAAGCATAAATGAAGGTATCCAGTAAAGCAGCACTCTTAGGCTGAGAATTAGTCTGACCTTTATGAAAATTGCTATGGCCAAGGCTTCATTCTTGTAATTAAAGGAACAGTTGAAGAATTATCTCTTATGACAAAAGTCATAATTCCTTTAATCACCAGTCTTCAAAATCAACAGTGTTCTTTAGAATTAAGGAGGGAAAAAATAATTATTGAAATACAGGTTTATTAATAAAATGCTAATGAAATCAAAGTGGAGACAATCACAGGTAATAAAAGTGATTTTGTAATATTATTTACCTTAATTTCCTAGTTTTAGGAGTTGTAGTCAGTATTAATTTAGGAATATTTAAATACTTGATTTGAATTAAATTCATGACAATATGTTTGATGTGTTTGTTGCCTCACTATCTTTCTTTAAAGTACCTTACACACAACCTTCTATGAGGTTTGTTTTCCTCTTTTCACTAGATCCAGGATACTTTTATTCAGAAAGGCACCTGAAGTAATTCTGAACAGTAAATAGTTTTACAGGGAGCTAATAAAGAACTCTGAAGTGGAGCACAGATATAATAAAAGATTGTATCACACTAGATAAAAGGTACAGTGGTGCATTACTCACAGGGATTTTGAAAAGGACTTGAGTTCAATTACAGTGTTAGGTACTTTAATCCTCATTCTCTATTTGCTATAAATAAATCAGAACCAATGAATTATGCTGATGAATAGCATTCATTATTTTACACTACATTTACCCCCAAAGTTCTTCAGGGTATCAATGATTCACCTCAATAAGTCATGTCCAACCATTTCTGAGAGCTTCAAAACATCATAAAAAGACATCCATGTGCTTGCACATGGAATATTCTCAGTTTATTCCTATACACAGAGAATAAAGGACCCTTTATTTTTTCCATGTTTCTGTCTTAAAAATTAGGTTTTTTCTACTTTAACTACAAAGGATTTTTTTTTTTCATATCTTATGAGATTCACCCTCATTACTTTCAATACTTAGCTAAGGGAATGATGTTTGGGATCTAAAGTTGTCTTAGACCACTCTTGTGGCTGCTGAGACAGGCACCAATATTTAGTGTTACTTTGAGTGTCCTCTTGCATTTTCCTGCAGAGATATAGTAAAGTCAATGTCTAGTACATAAAATAAAGTGAAAAGAGTTCTCGGCTCCACAGCATGAGGGAAACATGGAGTTCCTGGAGCAGGTCCCACAGAGGGCAATATGTTAGTCAAGGGTCAGGAAAATAGCTCTTACAAGGAAAGGCTGAGGGAGCTGGGCCTGTCTAGCTTCATGAAGAGGCAACTCAAGTCATTTCCCTAAATACCTAAAGCATGAGTGTGAAGAAGATGGAGCCAGGCCCTTCTCAGTGACACAAAGCAATATAACTAGAGGCAACAGGCAGACACTGATGCAACCAAAGTTCCACCTGAACATAAAAAAGAACTTCTTTACTGTGTGAGTGGCCATGCACTGGAGCAGACTGTCCAGAGAGGTTGTGGAGTCTCCCTCAGTGGAGATATTCAAGTACTGTTTGGATGCAATGCTGTGCCATGTGCTCTAGGATGACTCTGCTTGAGCAGGGAGGTTGGCCCATTTGACCCAATGTGATCACTTCCAACCTGACCTATTCTGTGATTCTGTGATTCTGTGAGTCCATCTGACAATGGTTCACATATAAATTTGTTTTGATTCTTCAAACACACTCGGCCTCCCCTCCAGCCCCTTATGACTTCAAGTACTGGATCCCACAGGTTCTTATTGCTCATAACCACATCATGCTACCTGTGAGGGAAAAGCAGGCTTAACCCTTCATTTAAGACTAGTGAGATAATAACTTCTCCAGGATTACTGAACATCAATGACCTGGTCTGAGCAGCAGCTGCAACTTTGATCAGTGACCAAGTGTTTAAACATTTTGAATAACAGACTGCTGAGCATATGCAATCAGTGCAATGCATCCAGAACACGTAAAGCATACTGTATGTGTTCTGGCCGTCTGTGCAGCTCACAGGCAATTGCTCAAGTGAATCCCAATATGTCAGACTAACTGTGTATGCCTTGTACATGACATACTCTCAGGTTTCCTGAAAGCAGCACTCAAAAAGAAGAAATG
The DNA here is from genome assembly GCA_013400315.1 of Bombycilla garrulus. Taxonomy (NCBI): domain Eukaryota; kingdom Metazoa; phylum Chordata; class Aves; order Passeriformes; family Bombycillidae; genus Bombycilla; species Bombycilla garrulus. The sequence continues at coordinate 106,564 of VXBU01001375.1, forward strand.
GAAGAGATGTATGTCATAGAATGCCCGAGTCACAATCCCCTGGTCTCAGTTAGATTGCTCCTTACCAGCTATTGTTTTACCACCATGGGAAAGGGGCAAACACCAAAGAATACCATATGTCCCAAAATGTAACTTCTGTGTAATACATATGTCTATCCAGTTATTTTTTTACTTCTCCTAAGTTAAATAGTCAAAATTACTTAAATATTTTCTCCCTCAGAATCCTTTGTATCTTTTGAAATCTTTTTATAGATTCTTTCTGAAAGCTCACACTCCAAAGAGCTGCAGGAAAGTGAATTGTCGTGGAATGAGATCCTGTTTTTCAGAGCAGGCTGCTGTCTTGTTCTCAGCAGAGTCATTTGGCTGCAACCTCTGACTATTGGGGCAACCCTTTTGGTGGTGCAGTTGTGAAAAGCCTGAGAATAAGAAGACAATACATCATTAATGTACCCAGAGGGTTGTGTTAGGTTGGATCGATTCAGAATGAAGCCTTTGGGTGTGCTTGGAGTTGATTTGTGTAACAATTCTTCCCTCAGAGAGATTCCCAGCTAGACACATATCCAGAGCAGGGTTGTAAATGTAGTGCATACATACAGCTACCACAAGGCATGGGAGAGACAGGTAAATATTCTCTTGAGACCAAGATGTGGGTACCCACTGCAGGCACTGCAGTCAGTGGTAAGATATTGGAAGCACATTTTCAAATTACAAAAGCTAATTTACTGACAGATACTTGAAAACAAGCTCTTTAAAATAGTATTGCATACATGAAAAAAGACTTATTTCTCATGTCACAACTCTTCCCTCCTCTGTGACAGAAATATTCTTTTCAGCTATGACCTTTGCTGGTCAGCATAATTTTATAAAGTAAGAAGACTTTACCCACAAATACTGTATAAGAAATCAATGTAGTCTGAAAAATAAAATGACACTAAAATTACTACTGTCTTCAAGCTATTTGGGGTTCTTGCCCTGAAGCATTGGTTCCAGTACTGCAGAAAATGGAAGTCACATATGTGGGACTCGTGTCCATGCCGTTCACTTCTTTCCATTTTTAAAAACAAAGAGGAAAAAGGAGACTACCTACCTGTGCCTTTAGTTTTTTGCTACTGTTCCTCATTGTCCATGATTCCTCAGAAATAAAATCATAAAACTGCAGAATAGCTCTCTCTCTGAAGAGACCTTGGAAGACCATCTGGTCCAACCTTGCATGAAAAAGGGGGCTTATTTTTTGGGGGTTATTTAGCGTCCTCTCTAGCCATGTCTTGAAAATCTCCAGTGATGAAGGCTTCACCACATACCTGGGGAAGTTGTTCAGGTGCCTGATTTTTGTCAGTGTAAATGATTTCCATATTATATCAAGATAAAATCTCTCTTAATGCTACTTGTACCCATGCTCCTTGTCTACTCCCTATGGCTTCTTGTGAAGACAGAGTCTCTGTCATCTTTGTAGCTGCCCTTTTAGTCCTTGAAACTGTGATAAGACCTTCCTGGACCTCTTCTTCTGTAGGCTGAGAAGACAAATGATGTCACATTTAGTGACCATAGCAAAGTATGCAGTCACGAGGCTCTTGACTGTCACTGACTTGCAGAGAGCAGGACAACATTTGTCCTTAATAGCTTTGAAAATCTCTTCCACCTCTTAAACAGAAATATTAACATCCTGGGCAGCACAGCATCTCAGCTGACTGATTTGCACAGGTTCAACTTTACCTTCACAGACAATTTTTCCTTGCTAATTACTCATATTACTTCTTTTCTGAAGAAAATTTTCAAATAAAAATAACATGGCAGCAATTTTTACCACTTATTTAATTGCTTCACTACTTTATTCTTCTAATAGATCTACTTTCTCCTCAGTAATTCTTTCACCACTGATTTATTACTACAAGACTGTCTCTTTCCCATTAACCTTTATGGTTAGCCTCAACATATTTTGATTTTTTTTGCTGCCTTTATCTTATCCTCAAAACCAATAATATGCATATTATTACCTGTACATCCAGATAGCATTATTACCATTACAAGTCAATGAATGCTTTCACCTTAGATAATAGTTTTTGCTGGGGAGTAAATTTCAAAGTTAAGTGTGTTAAGAATGCATAAATTATTTTGCTTGAAGCCTCAGCAGGTACTCAGTCACAACCCATTAATCTTTTCATATACTTCTCAGCACGAACAATTACTATCCCAATGTAATGAGTATATAAAATAAGTCAAATGATGTGAAATATTAAAATTTAAAACAAGCAGATAATCAGAATTTTAGATAGTATTCAGAGACTGTTAAGTATTGTTAGATAGAACTAAGATCTGTTCAATGCATATGCACAGAATCTTACCATTAATAGGACACAACTATGATAACTATCCCTTAAGATCTAAATTAAAAATGCAAACATAATTCCTGATGGTGATAAACTAGATTTATACTGATATTACTTCATTTACAGCACTAAGGATATGCCTGCATAAACCTAGAATAATGCAGTATTTCCTTATTCCTTTTACCAGCAATGGATATAGATATCTACACAGTCACTTTGTCACTTGTAGAAAACAGAAGAGTGGAAAAATCATATCCAGAAAGATGATTTAGTGTTACAAAGAGTAATGACTACCTTGTAAAATCTCATGACAGCCATTGCTGCACTTTTCATAAAATCAAAGTCTGGTGAGGGTCAACAGACCCTGTTCTATAAAATATTGTTGGATAATTTGGGTTAGCTACTGTTGACAAAATAAATTTATATGCTGTGAAGTGTCTATGAATTTAGAAACCTTAGTGAATACTTTCTTTAATTATGTCTATAAAAAATCAACCTCTGTCACTATATCAAATTGGAACATAAATCTGTCCACGGTTGGTGCGCAGCAGCAGAACCATTGGAAAATGCTCTGGAATTAAAGCTTGCCACTTACCCTTGTGGTATTGAAATATATTAAACTTCTGAAAAACAGGAAATTGGATTTGCCTCCTCTAATTTTGTCTCTCAATTGAAGGCACACTAAATAGATATTTTATCAACATGAGCAAGGGTTACAATTGCTTGCAGGCTGACTTGTAACAATTCAAAGGTCAGGGTTATTTCAATAACTTTAAGAAGCTCAGTAGTTAAAGCACTCAGTTTTCAAAGATAAACAGAGATCCTAAAGAAAAGCTTCATCCCTTTTCCATGAGAAAAAGAGTCAATCACTTAAATTTATTTCTTAATGTTCATTAACTTTTCAATTATGGTACAAAAGTCTATAACAAATAGACATATAAAATGAGGACTAAACACTAGTAAGGGAAAACAATGCTTTTAGTTAAGATAAATTTCTACTTGAGGCCTTTCATTTTTTTTTGTAAGCTCTTGCTGTGCAGGAAAATAGAAGCTGAGTTCCAGTTCAATGAATTTTCTTCAATTATGTCTGGATTGTCATTAAACTCATATTAAAAGATTCAATATAGCATCATAAAGCTTTAGATCCAGCCTACATTAAGGAGTGAAAGACTGTTTTTTTCCTCTCACATAATTTGCTGAAGTTATCTCTCTCCTATCATTTAGGGATGAATATATGTAGCCTTTGGAATATACATTTGTCCTCCCACGTGGCACTCCTGAATGATCCAGCTTCTCTATAAGCTTTATGAAAGCCATGCTAGAGGATCTTTATTTATTGGAGCAGCATGAAAACTGAACTTACATTTGAATATAGATGAACTCCCTTAGAAGAGTGTGCAAGGAAAATAAGTTTATCTTATCTACTGTGGGTTTACGTAAAGAGAATCACAGTCAAACACACCATGGATAGTACTTATCCTACTCTTGGAACCTCCAAGAATGCAGACCATATTAAGCATTTCAGCTGAACAGGGTGGGGTGGGGGATAAGTTGTTCATTAATTTCATAGGAATGCACTTAAACTGCACCTAAAAATCAAATTTATCTGGCATGCAGAGAAAAGCACAAGGCAATCCAGGTCATCTTGAGAAGTATCGATAAGATAGGTTAAATATCTTGGATGCTTTCAAACTGCCCTTTCCATTAGCTGTAGAAGCTTGGGCAATCTAGACATCTAAAGTTAGACAAAATGAATCATACAAAAATCAACAGCCTCTGGAAAGTTGTAAAATTTGACTCCTGAACACAAAATGTACTAACAGAAAAAAAAATAGCAAGGCACTGTATTAAAAGTGTATGGTTTGCTAAGTTTCTTTTTCCTAACAGTAAAATTATTGTTTTAAGACTCTGTGAACATATGACCTTACTGAACTGGCATATAAAGTTAGCACAGATGAGTAACTCACAAAACATGCTCAACAAGTGTCACCATTTTTTATATGAATCATTTGCAACTTTTTAAAGATATAAATTATCAGAAATCTTTACACACAAAAAAAATTAGAATATGGTTCTTTCTATCATTTGTGGGAGTTTCAGAAAGTTTCTGAACTTCTGAACAACCTATTTTGTATAGGTTCTCATGGAATATTTCTGTTCTCTGATGAGATGAATCATAATGAAATGTGATGTGTTAACATATCTGAATATGAATTGGAAATGCAATTCTTGCTTGATTTATATGAAAGAGACCGAAACATGTTTGAAAGCATTTGTTAAAATAGACATAAAATTCAAAGCACTTCTGCTTTTGAATTTGTTTTAATGAGCTGTGCTCATGCTATTTTTCCTTACATACCTCACAAAAAAGAAGCAGAAATAGAAAAAGCTCTGGTCCAGAATAGATATAGTATCATAGGGAGATACACAGCTTGACCTATAAGAGCTGCAGAGTAAATACTGTCTGACCACTGCTCTTATTGTCCCTTTTTGCCTCCATGTCTTTTAAATACTTTACTGTCCACAGCTAGCTGCTGACCAGCTAGTGGCTGCAGCATCCCTCTGGGAAGCACAAGCATCCAGCTTCCTCTTCATGGAAGAGGGTTCAATGATGTCACCACATCAGTCTGGCATTAGGAGAGGTTTTCGACTTCTGTCTCTGTCAGAGAAGCTGAAGCCTTGTCACCAACTCCATAGATGGGTGGATGCAAGTGTGGTGAAGAGCCAGGGTTAGCCTCATGTCAGATGTGCTCCTGATCTTACTCTGCTGCTGGTAGACACATGGTGGCCATACACAAGTGAACCACGTTTTGGAGGTGCCTATTTCTCTGTGTTAATCATTTGACAAGAGCAGCTTTATATCACTGTGCTCTGCTAGATCCTCCTATTTATGGAGATTAAGGTTCTTAAGAAGTCACTGCAGCAATCTGAGTACACAATCATAATTACAGATTATTATTGTGTTGACAGCTTCAGTGTTGAATTTTTTATTTCGGTTCTACAATGGAATACTTTCCTGAGAAGTCACATTGTAAGAGTCTTCAATTAAAAAATGATGAAATAGTCATAAACCAGCAAGACATAGAGAGGTAAAATACCAAAAATTTGGACGCTCCTCTCCCTGACTGGCATTACCTTTCCCTCACTTACCAAAAGTAAGGAAGCCAAACCTCTGCAGCAGTTAATCAAAATTAAGTTCAATGGAATATTTTGTGTATATTAGAGGTGAGATTATGAGTCATGCACTTCTATTTTCTTATAGCTTTTTTGCTGGCCAGCAAACCTTAATTAATTTTAAAGTGGAATTGAATTTTGAGATTAAAAAACCCCAAAAAATTATGCTAATGCAAAATGGTACATACAGAATTAAGTAGGACTGTAATGAATTAATTCTATATACTACATGGTTAAATTTTACAAGTTTATTAAGCACAGAAACCGATGGAAAACAGTTAATTTATTTTAAGAAATTTATACACTCATTTAGCTCTTGCCTATTCATCTATGTTTTAGCTATATTTTCAACATTTTTGCAAGATTTCATTCATTTTCAGGCAAATTAAAATCAATATTAGGAGTTAATTAATGACTGTGTATATAGCATAATGCTGATGAAATAATAAAAAGAGTGAATATAAAAATCATTCAACACATATAAACAGAAACCTTCTGTAATAAATCATGCATTTCAGAAATATTTCACTTGAAAATTGGATAGACAGCTGCTTTAAATATCTACCACCTTTATTGTTCTGTCATTTTAAATTCTCTTATGAGTGGGAACTCACAACAAGGGTACACAAATAAAGATCATGATATCCCACTGAGCACTTGGTAAAATTTGAATTGGTCTTTGAAAAAAACTAAAACAAAACTTACAGTTTGCAATCATGCTTGTATCAACATTTCTATATCTTTACCTGTCATTCAACTGGTAGTCGAGTTGAAATAATCTGATTTTCTAAGTGAGCCTCACTTTTAAGGAAATGAGCACCAAGATGCAAAAGTTAAGCTTTGCATTATACTTAGTGACTTCTGTCAAGACAAAACATTTTACGCTTCAATTTACGTTATCCAGGATAGCCCTTTGCCCATCAAAAAGGGAAACCTGGGGTTTGGTAGTGTTTTTTGTGATTTTCGGATAATTTTCTAGTTCTTTCTATAAGTCACTTCACACTATTTTCTTCTGCAAAATATACATTATATCCTTAGGCAGGAAGTTTTAATGCAAATGCTTAAAGTGCACAGCTGGAACAGATATTATAGTCCTCAGCAACGCTCTGTTCATGCATGTTGACAATGCTATGTGGAGCAGAGATCATTACTGAACTTCTAGAAAGCAGGCAAAGGCACAAGCAGAAAGAAAATTAGCAGGCCTGTCTGCTGCTGTCCAACCCATTTGTGACAGCAGCAGAAAAAACTGCCTCCAGGCTCAGGCCAGATGCCTGAACAAGAGAAGGAGAAAGCATGATGCTCCACCAGAATCAGACAGAAAAGAGAACCAAAAAAGCATGTAGAAAGCCCTCAGTGAAGAGCCCTCAGTGAAAGCCTTCAGTCACCTCAATGAACACACTGTGCAAAATGGCTATGATTAGCTGAGGTCGTGAGGAGAGGCTGGAAAATGGTTACGAATGTGGAAAGCTGTGTCAGGCATACTCACTTGGCTGGTTACAACAGTACTGAAACTTTTTATTCATTATCTTACACAGGTTCCCTTGAATTTCTTCAAGACTACAAGCTGTCCTCCCAAACACTTTTCTCAGCTACTGACATAGCATTTCAAGCAATGTTTCCATACTTCCCAACCTCCTCAAGTGCAGGATCAAGTCACAGGTGCTCTTTTTTTCCTGTGTTGGTTTGCCTTTTAGTCTATTTGCATAGATCTAGCTCCAATTCTCCAATATTTTTTCCTCAGCTGGGTCCCCATAGCAGCAATACTAGGCTTTTCAGTTCGCTGGTGCTGCTCTGGATGCTGTTGGCCTAGATCTAAAACGTGTAAATAGATTAATCCTGGGATTAATCCTAGGCAGGAAACCCACAGAAAGGGTAGCACAGAGGTGGACCATTGAAGAAACAAGGAAGAAGAAGGGTTATGGGCAAAATGTTTAACCAGAAATATCTCCTGCTAACTTTGTATGGTCTTTTTTTTTTTTTCTTTTTTTTTTTTTTTGATAAAAGCTCAAGTCACTTTGCCAAAAAGGAGAGGAAATGCCAAGAGTTTAATCACTGTCTCCCAGCACAATATGTAGAAAGTTTGGGCCAATGTTTAGGTCTTCTGAATTGTTGTTCACTGGTCACAGTGGATTGTACTAACAATGGCAAAGAAAAGAGATATATACTAATTGATGCTTTAAAAAATTTATCCCCAGGAGCTAATTTCACTACCTTTAAACTAATGGTAATAATAACTGCTGCTCAGTTCTGACATATGTAACAGCATTACATTTGGCTGGTATTATCATGTTAAATAGTGTGTGGTCATTGGTAAACAGATGCAAAATTTCCAGGCTTTCAGTTGTAAAATGAAAATGAAGAAATAAAGATGAAGTTAAGTGAACAGGATATTTAACTCCTGTGCCCTTATTTCCGTAGTAATGTAAATGCACTATATATTTAAACTTTTCAAATCAGGACATTCCATTAACTGGAAAAAACAATGACTGTGAGAATCCATTATATAGTGATATAAAAGTTAGTACCAGACAGCACTTACAGCACAAAAGAAAGTTAAAAAAAATTAATTAGCATATGTTCTCAATGTAAGCTGTGTGACTAAAGGAAAAAAAAATAGGGAATTATGTTAACTGCCTGTTGAACATGGTAAAAGTAAGTTGAAATAACTCAGGATGGAGATGGTGATAAGTCCCACAAGAAGCCAGGAGTTTCAATTCCTCATTTCACCCCTTTTCTCCTGCCACTGCTTTTAGGTCAACTGCACCATATATGTGAACTCTACGGGAGTTTCTGTGGTGGAGGTATAATTTAGTATAATAACTCTAAAGAATGTTTTACACTGTCAAAGTAAGTCCAAAAGAGGGAAAAGCTGAAGACCTGAGGCTTCCATTGGAAGGAGGCTGCAATTAATAAACAACCTTGTCGAAAGAAGTATCATGTTAATTCAATAAACAAATTGCCCTAGAAATGCTCTGACTTTGCTGCATCTTTTTTACCCAATAGAAATACCCTCAGCAAAGAAGAAAAAAACTACATCCAGCATGTGGACTTCAGATGCTGGAACTTATATATAGATAATAGCAGCTTGTTTCCATGACAGAAAATTAAAGCAGAACAAGCCATTGTATGTGGTGCTGTGAGAACAATTGAATGCAAGTGGCAGTGGGAGGCCTCTTTGAGGGCTTAGTAGGATTTCACCAGCTGTACCTGCTTTCTACTTTTGCAAGAAACATATGTGAGTATGTTTCAGCATATGCAGAGGTATCCAAAGCATACTCTCTTACGTATGGACAAGCACACTAGGAAGAGCAAATAGCCTTTGCCTTGTATGGAACTTTTATCCCCTCTTATTCACTCAATAGATGAACATATTTATTTTTAGATCATAGTTCTAACTGCTTCCATTGAGGAAAAATATTATTAAATGGAAAACCAGACAGCCTATCCATACTTTATTTTTTTTTTCTGTGTTAAGAGATACAAAAGTACTCCAGTTTTTCAAGCAGATGCAGTGAAAGCAATACGTAAATAATGCATTCTTCATAATTCCCTTAAAAAGGTTTTGTGAACAAAGTGAAAATAACCTGTAAGAAAATAAGTCCACGTTTGTCTAAAAAAACTGAATGGGAACACTGATGTCTTCTACGGAAAGTGTTGTACTTTTCTAACTGCTCTGATCAGTAAAAAAACCCAAACCTATAATTTGCTAATTATATGGTAGCAGAAAAAAATGTCTAAGGCATCTGAAGAGTCCATGTCCCACAGACCTTCCAAATCAAAATAACTTGTGACCTCATGAAACAAATACTAGGATGTGTTCTGTGCTGTTGGCTTACACTTTAGGAGGCTGCTTCTGAGTCTGTGGACTGCACAGACTGCAATAAAGATATGACATTAGCTTATCCACAAAAAACAAAACCAAACCCAACCTTTTTACTAGTCTCTATTTATGTGATATAAATAGAATCTGTATTGAAAAAGTTGAGTGCTCACCCCCACATTAAAAAACACAGTGTATTAGTGAAGCTACTAAATACTTTTTCTTCAGTGTTTATGGTGATATTTTTAGAAAACAAGATTGACTGTACAGTTTGCTGCAAAATTTCCTTATAACCAGATGCTCTTTTGAGACCAGAGTCCTGCTGACTGGCAAAAGAAGCATCTGGCCAGCTGTCAGGATTGATTTAGCTCAGTAGAAACTGGCAGCAATAACAGAATGGAGGAAGGCGGCAATTATACTAGACAGTAACCCCTCATTCCAATAGTTGGGAGCATAACCAAATACCCTTGACATCTGATAAAAAAAAGAGCTGATATCATGTTTGGTTTCTGCATTAGTGAAAAAAGATTTTATATAGTTGCACCAGCACTGCTCTATCAGCACCCTAAAAGAAATCCTGCAGGAGTTAAAAGTGGAAACCTGAGAAGGATACTGAGAGAGAAAGAAAAACAACCTGTGCTTCCTCCCTAATCCTTTTCACTAGTTCCTTCTTGCATAAGGCTTCACAGGTTTTATTCTGTGAGTATTAATGAATCAGATTTGCAGTGTCTTTGTAAAACATTCTTTTGGAACTTTGTGGACTTTGCTTAAAGTAATTGAATCCTCACAGGACAGAAACCTCATACTTTAAGAAATAAGCTGGAAGGATTCTTTCTTCTGCCTTCACTGAAAGCTGGCACCAGCTGCAGTCAGCTGGCACGTGGTGACTGCATGGCAGCAGGTATGTGTCACTTGTTTATTGTCAGCTCACACTGACATTAACCAGACTGCAAGGTGAGAAGATACAAGGGGAGAGGGGGAAGAAAAATATATCCACAAAACCTTTGTCTGCCATCTTATTCAGCTTCTTCTGTTCATACTTGAAGGTCATTCTGTTCTCTGGTATTGAGAACACTTGTATAAATATATGGTTATTTCATCTGTAAAACTTCAAGATGTTGAGAGGATTTTAAATAACAGAGCTCCTGAAGACAACAGGACTGTAAAATACCACCATATTGCCTTTCAGAAATCTAGGTCCACCACACAAGCTAAAGCAAACCATTTTATACTTAACCAGGTTTCAGTCTGTTGCAGAGCCAATAGCAGCATAATAACCTCATTGAGAGCATGTATTAAAGTGCAAGAGACTGCAAGCTTCCTCTTGTCTTACAGGAAGGGAGTACTACTCTTTCAGTGGAAATAGTCCTTTTTTTTTTTCTGAGTAAAGTAACCTGGAGGTTGTTAAATTCCTTACAGAATAAGCAAAATTTTAAAACTCACTGAAAACTTAGATAAATATAAAACGGGTAAAGAACAGGATTTTTGCCTCTAAAGAGCAAATTTACATATTAAAAAAGTAGATGGCTTTCAAACCATAGATATTTTATGGTAGAACTCTTTCCCTACTGCTGTGTATGCAGGCTATTTTACTTTAATAGATGTATTTCTGTTATGCAAACAAGCACACATCCCATACATCTCCACTGAATGTGTCAGTAGCACACTAGTATTTTTCTTGGTTTCCAATTGAATATTGCTTTTCATTAGAATAGCCTGAACTGTTTTAAATGCTCTCTCTTTACACATATAGTTGCCTCATTCTTTGACAGTCATGCTGGAACAACTGCTTAAAAAGTCATCAAGAAGGGCGGTGAACCAGCCTGCATCCCTGAGGTCTTGTTAATGGAGCCAGTGTGCTGTTCTAGTTCTACTGCCATTGTCATAAAGACTTGGTCTTTTCCATGACTAAGCATGAAAGGAGTTTGATGCTACTCAAAACCTCATTACTGTTATTTATTGGTACTAAAAAGTCAAAGAAAAATTACACCTGTCTTATTTAATGTCATCTCTTACTATGCTTGTTTACTTTAGCTGTTAAAATGCTCATCGCAAGAAGCTATCATTGCATTTCTTTCTAGGGCAGAGCACACTAAAAGTTTTGACTGACTTCTCCAGACTGATAAATCTCAGCATTATCTTGAATGAATGGAATCTCTGAGCATTCTCAAAAAACAAATTTACAAAATTACAAAAGACTGAATGACTCTTTCACTGAATTAAAAAAACTGAATGAATCCTTTTCTCAAGCTGGACCACTGAGAGATGGCTGTCCAGAACCACGCCAAGGTGGCCTTTGAAGATCTCCAAGAATGGAGAATGTACAACCTATGTAGGCAAGCTGTGCAAGTGATCGATTGATCCCCCTCATGATCAAAATTATTTCCTGATGTTCAGAGGGAATCTCCTGTGTTTCTGTTTCTGCCCATTGACTCTGGTCCTGTCAATGGGCACCACTGAAGAAAGCCTATATCTGTTCTTTTCACACCCTCTCTCCAGGTTCTTGTATACATTGATGACATTTTCCCCAAGCCTTCTATTCTCTAGCGTGAGTAGTCTAGCTGTCTCCTACTTTCCTCACAAAGTCCCGACCTTTAATCACTTTTGTAGCCCTTCACTGGAGTCTATCCAGTATGTCTGTGTCTTGTGTAACATATAGCTTGTATGAAAAGTTCAGCAGGTTTTAGTGTGTAGTCATTCATACTTAGAATACTAATATTACTACAAAAATGTTATATATGAATTTTAAAAATCTGAATAAATTACTTGGAGATTAACAAACAGACAAACAAATGTCAACAAATATACATAGCAGCTAGATTGACTGTAATCTACTTTTGGTCTCAGGTTTTAGACAGGCAAAAAAAAAGGTGTAGAAGAGGTCAGAATACTATGTCCTATTTTGTCTAGAATGGATTCTACTAAGCAAAGAATAAAGGTGTCCGTTCACACCCTCTTAATGGATTTAAACCATTGGATCAATAGTAAGGGATAAACTAAACCACTTAAGAAGGTATTGCATTAATAAAATCCTTTGCACCTGTCTCTGTAAAAGAGGATAAACAGAGCAGAGTTTCAGGGGGTGATTAAGAGAGCATCAGGTTGCAGTGAAAAGCTTAAAGGGGACAAATTAGCCTTTGCTGTACATGGAGATAAGGCACAGGGCTGCAAAACTGAGCTACATGTTACAAGCTTTTACAGGCAGATTAAAAGGTTTTGGGTTTTTTAAAGATGCCAGGGGTATATCACATGACAAAATATCTTGAGGCTGTTTATATAACAATAAAAAAGATGGTAAACTACTGTGCTGGAGCTACCCTTAGGGCTGCTTGTCGATCTTATTTATTGCAGTCAGAATTATACTTGATTCATAGCTGTTCTTGTATTCATTCTGTAGAAAGCCTTCTGGGACATGTGGGGAAAATGTGAGGACTCAGTATGATTTTATTGCATTTTAATATTAAAATATACTAGTTGTAATACTTTTATGAGCTTGTTAGTTTATAAATACTATATAGCCACAGTCACAGAATCCCCTATGTTCCTGCTCTTCACATGCTTATTCATTCTTAGATGGCAGCTGTCTTCAGAGTTTCACAGAGCTGTGGGCCAAGGAAGATATTTTGTCACCTGTCTCACTTTTTAGAGATAGATATACACAGAGTTTTACCCCCATGTTGTCACAACTGACTTTCTGGGGTTATAACAAGCAGGTGCTGAAGGAGATCTGCCTCACTCTGTGTATCACAAAAGTTTATTTGGTAAACTACAGACTAACAGTCTTGGTAAATATTGAAAAATGGTTCTGAAAGAGAATGAGAAAATGGCAGTAAATGTCCAGTTTTCACAGTGGGTGGAGAATGTCAATGATTTTCCATAAGACTTTGTGTTGGTCCTCATATCATATATGCATAAATTACCTAGAAAAGGGGTGAAAAGTGAAAATATTGCTGATATTACTAACCCATTTGAGATAGTGAAGACCAGGGTCAACTATGAAGGATCTAACAAAGGACCTTAGGGGACTAGGGAAGAAAATAGATAGCATAATGAAACCAGTGTAGGTAAATATAAGGTGATGTTCATGGCAAAGAATCACTTTCCCTTCTGAATTTTGAGTCAATTTCTATCAATCAAATAAATGATCTTGAACTTATACCAGAGAAAATCATTAAGATATTAGGTAAAAATCAGTAACAATAACTACTGTTTTTATAATTGAAGCACAGAATAAAATGGACAATATTATTATAAAGCTGCATAAAGAATTTTGCTTCTGTCTGTACTATAAGTACCCAAAAAACAAAATGGTAGAGAAGAACCGGATAAGGTTAAGAGAAGGACAACAAAGAATATGAGAAGTATGAAACAGTGACTTTACAAGGAATAAATAAGTAATCTGGACTCTTCTGCTTGAAGAAGGAATGACTGAGGGGGAAATGATAGAGCTGATCTATTGTTCTCTGCCCCTTGACAGCAAAGGCACTAGTAGGCATCAAATGAAGCTGTCAGCTGTCAGGTTCAAAACATGGTTACAGATAGAGTCTGTATCACCTTGACACAGAGTATTGTGGCTGATAAAAATGTAAATGGCCTTGTAGGAAGACTAGACAAATTCATGTCAGAAAAATCCATACAAACCTTTTCTGCCTCAGGAAATCTTGTAGGCATGAAGAAGTATCACCATATGCTGGTGGGTTTTTTTCTCTGCGCATTTACTTTTAGTACATGTAAAAAACTCTTATACCAACTTAATCTTTGGTAAATCTCTTTTGATGTCCTAGTGACAATTGCCACCGTGATGCTAAAATCTGCAGAACCTAACAAGATAGCTACAAACAAAGAATGAAGACAATGGAGGCATTTGTTGAAAACAAAAGAATAAAACCCATTTTCCTCCCCCTTTTGAACTGTCTTCAATGAACTGTTTCACCTCGAGTTATCTTCAAATTTCTTTATACCTACAGATTGCTTTAGGGATAAAATTTTGTAGTCTAATATAGGTAATCATTCTTACCCAGCCAAATTTACAGTCAAATACATTGTATTGTAAGCATTTGAGAAAATAATGATAACCTCATATTCATGGAAGATAGAAATCAAACGTCTTCTGACTTCAACTCTAGGTGACATGAAAGAGCAAAATAATAGGAAAATGACTCAGTGGGAAGCAGTGGGCATGAGGTTCAACCTGCCCTATTATTAAGAGTGCAGATGTTTACACTTGAGCTATACCTGTCTAAATTACCACTAAGTTCAATAGAGCCTCAAGGAATACCTCCATGAGGAGAAAGGGAATGGTTCAATGAGTGTGATATTCAGACACATAAGCTAAACAATATCAAGCCATTTTAAGCACCCAGAAGCTTTTTCTCAGATATGACAGATATTATGCTAGACCTACAACAGAACTGTATTTTTCTGGACTCACAGCTGGAGGCTTGGCAGCATGTGAGAAAGCATCTCAAATGTTTAAGCAACTAAACACATCCTGTATGTTTCCCTGATGATGACATGGTCTACACTTCATCAGCAGTATCAACTATATTTTCATTCATTTTGAATAGCATAGCATATAATAGATTAAATGGAATAGTTCCAATTTGAAAGGGAGCTACAAAAACCCTTTAGTTCAACTACCTGACCACTACAGGGCTGACCAAGTTAAAGAATGCTATTAAGGCCATTGGCCAAATGTCTCTTAAACACTGGGACATTGCCCACCTGTTTAGGATGCCTGTTCCAGTTTGACCATTCCCATACATCCTATCATCACATTCCAGGGAGGAGAGATCAGCTCCTCCCTCTCCACTGCACCTCCCCAAGAAGCTGTAGAGAGCAAAGAGGTGGCTCCTCAGCCTCCTTTTCTCCAAACTAGATAAGCCCGAAGTCCTCAGCCACTCCTCACCGGACATGATTTTCAGTCCTTTCAGCAGAACTGTTGCCTTCTTCTCAATGCACTGAAGGACTTCAACATCCTTCTTAAGTTGTGGATCCAGCACTGCGCATAGCACACTGGGTGAGGCCGCAGCAATGTGGAATACAGAGGGATAATCCCCTCTCTCGACAGGCTGGTGATGCTGCTTTTGAGGCACCCCAGGATGGGATTTGCCCTCCTGGCTGCCAGGACACGTGGCTGACTCACACTGATCCTGCTGCTGACCAGCACCCCCAGATCCCTTTCTGTAGGGCTGCTCTCCAGCCTCTGTTCTTGCAATTTTCACTTGTGCCCAGCTTTACTCTGTCCTAGGTACAGAATCCAGCACATGGACTTGTTAAATTTCATCCCGATGCTCTAATGCATGCGGATCACTCTGCAATACCTTTTGTCCCTCAAGATTGTCAACAGCACCTCCCAATTTGGTATTGTCAGAGAACATCCTTAATGGCATGTTCAAGTCCTGCATCCAGATTGTTGAAGAGGACTGGCACCAGGACTGAGCTCTGAGGAGTACCACTAGTGACTGGTCACCCGACAGATGTAACCCCACTCACTATAACCTTTTGGACTCTGCCCTTCAGCCGGTCCCTGGTGCATCAGTTATGGTATTAGTAACATGTATACATATGCAAGGGGATATAAAAATAGACAAACCCATAAAAACTATAATTCTAAACATCTACAGTGCGCTTATGGTTGACACAAAATCCCGATGTAATAACATAAAATGTATTTTCATATTTCAAAATTAATTATAAATACTTTAAATATATCTAGAGGCAATGTGTAAAGAGAACAACATTTTCTGAAAGTGAAGTAAGGATGGTTGTAGTAGTTGCTGGCATGTTACAATAAACCTTAACACATTAAAATGAAATAAAGAGATATAAAAGCCATCTCTTAATTCAGTAAGCCATTTATAATGAAATACGCATTTTTAAAAACAAATATAATGCATTAGCAGTAGCTAATATGTTAAAATTATTCCTTTCCCTAAACCTGTTGCTAGCTATGCAGGCTTATAAATGTATCAACTTTTCCTAAGTGATTGAAAAACAAGCCTTTAATATACTTTAAGATATCTATTTCTGATTTAAGCCTTTTATCTTCTGCAGTTAAACTAAGACAGTTTCTTGTATAACATTTTTAAATGGCAAAATTTTTTGAAATTAATAGTCCTTATTTTAAAAATATTAAATATGAAAGTTAGAACACATTTTAAAATTATTTGTAGCTAAGGAAGATAGTGTAGTTGTGCTTTGAAAACAAATAATTTTTGTCATCATTTTCATGTTAAGAGTCCAATTTTCCATTTCTGGATACATATGATGTTGTTAAATTTTGAGATTCTGCTGTCAAGATGCTCTGGCATACTTCCTTCTGATTCCTTATAAAAACACATAATGTTTGCAATGTTCTTTATTTGAACATACAGTTTTCACTTGCCAAAATAATAAAACTACAACATTCATAAAGCTGCCTTGAAAACCTTGGAAAATTATATAGAAATCTGGAACATATCACTTTTTATTAGATGACTTTGCTGAATATACCCACAAGTTCATGCCTCTTTTTATGACACATTATAATTTATGACTTACACACTTTGCTATAGATATTGTGCATTAGTAGGACTGGAAAAGTTTTTTGTGGATTAAGGTGGATGCAGAAATTCAGGAACTGGATGCTGAGAAAATGCTTCAGGACTATATTTCTGTGAGTGGAGTGCCTGCTGTGGTAGATAGATAGATCGATCTTTGTTCTGCCCAAGCCCTTGAAGTGCTGAGATGCTGTTTGTGAGGCTCCACTGACAAGGCTCTGCAGAGACACTTGTCTGACAGGGCAGCTTTTGCCACTGCTTGACAAGAGCATGTCAGAATTAAGAGTGAGGAACTTGTAGGAGTACAGAGAGGGGAAAATGCTATGCTATATGCTACTATGTTTGTTGTATGCAAGACATAACATTACTGAGTGAGCTGGGTTTTCATGTTATTTTCCATCTTCTGCTTCCTGTCTAGAGCACGTTTTATGTGTGTCTCTGGTACTGTGGGATAAAAGGCACAACAAGGCAAAGAAGAAAAGGAAGGCTTCATTGTTTTACATATAATCTGAGAAAGGTGTTGCTATTTTATAGAAGAAAAATCACAGATTTATTTACTAAAAGAGATATTGCAAAAATGTAATATGTATTATTTTTCATACTGCTGATATTTTCAGCCCTATTACTTGTTAAACAATCCTAGACCTGACATATTACTGGTTTTATATATTTAAGTATTTTTAATAGCAGGTATTACTTATAGGAAGAGCACCCTTTGTGTTCTTCACTTCTAGTTTCCTTTTATAAATTACATCTCTGATCTTGCTCATCATATATTAAGTCAAAATTATGTCTTCCTGATTTTATTCTTCCTGTCTCAAAGGCCACTGAAGAAAATGCAGGGATTTCATAGCTTTCCTGTTGCTGAAAAGTGCACAGGGACTGATATTAGTATTTATCTTCTGTAATATATTGAATAATTAGGGAAGTAACTTTGCTCTCAGCCTTCCCTCTGTAGAAGACTTAAAATTAAATGACAGCAAAGAGATAACAAACAATTTTGTTACCAGTTTCACCAGTACAATATTTGCATAGGACTTAGAATTTATTTTCACTATGACAGCGATTTGGGAAAATAATTCCACAATTTTTTATCTCTTTAGACAGCTTGGACTGCCTATGTATCTCTAAGTTATAAATAATGGGGTTTTTACCTACATTGCTCTTTTCAGTGGAAAGATATAATAAATGCCAAAAATGCACATTTGTCTTATCTAGGTCTGTAGGTACTTGAATCTTAAAGAAGGTAGGGAATTAGTGTTATTTTGTATGGTCTTAATTATGGCATAATTTCAGGCTGAACTGCCATAACATCAGTGCCGCTGTGACAATATTACAGTTCTTTTCTGATATCTGTCTGGTGAAAGGTGGTAAAAAAGATCAGATGCTTCTTTTATTTCAAGTGATTCTTTTCTAGGGGTGGAAGAGTTTGAGAAGTACAGATTAACTGAAATGCTCTATGCAGATGATCAAGAATTTTTTAAGGATGTGAAGGGTGTTTATCTCTAACAACTGTACCTATCATAATGAGACTAAAAGTGTAAAAGAAGAAGCTAAGAAAACAGGGAAGGGTGGGATTAGTCTTATCCACCCTCAAAATACATATTATATGTCATTGATATCTGCATACAAATTAATTGTTTTGATTCCACCTATATTCTTTGAAAAAAGGACTCCTGGTTACAGTTCAGTTATGCTAAGATAATAAAGTCACTTGGCATCTCAGGCTAGATAACGTGAGTCCCGATCAATCAGTCTCATTAAAAATTTTAGTGGTCAGTGCATCTAGTTTAAGCGGAACAAAAATGAATATGGACAATAATTACATAAAGCTGTAAATAAACATACAATCTGAATTACTCTCAGAAGCATTCTCTACATATTTTGCCCCAGCATGTGTTGAAGTGCGCAAACCTGAGGCAAACCTGATGAGGAGCAGGCAAATAATTAAGTTATAGGGACAATCACTGGACAGTGTTTGAGCCTGTTCACAGGCCCTGACTTGTACGCAGTACAGACATGTCTAAAGATCCTTCCAGACTAAAGCTAAACTCCAGAGTGTGCCCAAACACATTGACAAAAAAAGAGATTTTGAAGCTACAACAATGAAAAGATCTGTAACAAACAGCATCTAATACTGATGTGAAATAATCTATGTCTATTTTCAGGTTATAAATTGTTTCCTTAAGCCCATAAAAAAATTCTCAACATTGCATTACTTGAGTTTTTGTTATGAAAGGTGAGAATTTAACAGATTCCTATACATTTCTATTACAAATTAATTTTTCTTGATAATCTGAGATACAGATCAGTGGGATCATAAACCAACATAGGGGAAAAAACACAATTGCAACATAGAGATAGGTTCAGTCAGGTCCTGTCCCCTGTCCCAAAGGGACTTACAAGGCGTAACAACCCAGGGAAATGTCATCTTTTTGCTTGATTCAGCAAAGCATGTTGAATGGCTCAATAAGTGCTAGAGCAAAAAAAAAAAGGTTTAATTTCATGATGCATATATGGAAATCTCTCCTTTTTGTAAGTTAGGTCTTATAGTGAAGAGGTCTTGCCTTTTAGAAATGGACTCAGGCTACATCTAGGTATTTGAATAACAAGGTCTTAACTCATTTGTTTGGATGCTTCTGACACAAAGATATTCCATTTCATTAACGTTACTTTGCAATTAGCTTTCTTTACATATACACTTCAATTAAAAAGAAACCCCACACATATTTGGAAAATGTTAATAACTAAATGATATTTCTATTTGCTCAATTCTGAAAAGTAGATAAGGAAGAAACAGAGCCAGAGATAATTAACAAATTTCAATATTTATAGAAACCAGGCACTTGTGTAGATAATAAGACAATTCTCAATGTGCTTTGATGATGACGAAGTGCCAGTTTTCTGTAAATATGGAAATAAGGTAATTCTCACTTGAACTATTTATTATTTATCTGGATTTGAATCACAATGAATACAGTCAAATTGCCATCTTTTCATAGGAATGTGTAGGTAAAAACCAATTATTTTATTAACCTTTTATATAGTTTCTTTTTGAAAGTATATTTGAAAAGATGTTTTACAAGATGTAATGAGAGAGAACCTCTACATGCATAAGGAAGGACAAATTTTTAAATATAGTTTTGAAGTTAAGACAGCAGGCTTCCTAAAAATGAACTATTGAACAAGGATTAAATCTCTGATCCCACAAACACTGACAAACAAAGATAAATCTATTTATGATATATGTGCACAAGTCTAGTAAATAAGAGCAAAGGAATGTCCTGAGCAGTTGAGTTCTTCCTTTTTATTCCTGCAATTACATTGGTCAATCTGAAAAGCATTTAGACTCTTTTTAAACCAACAGCATCTGTTGTTTCTGCTAATTTTATGAGAAGGCTGTTTCACAACATACTTTTTCAGAAAGACAAATTTTACTTTATCCTTAAATATAATCCAGAGTACTTGATAAATATTTATTCTCATGCAAGTATTATTAAACACATATGTAGACATTTGCAAGAATAAGTTTTGGTTTGTATTGTGCAAGGACTATATATTAGCTTTGTTCTTCATACAGCTTTAATTACAAAAAAAGTGTGTAGTTTTCATAGATAACAAGACACTACAGCACTCTCTAAATGTATTTATTTTCAGGATTTCTTATAATGCATTGAGTGACACACAGAACAAGATGCAGATAATAATTTAGAAACATAGTAACAAGAGAAGTATTGAAATGCAAATTAGCACACCAAACAAAAATTTCACTTGTGATAAAATGATGCCTACACAATATTAACCTTTGTTATTTTGGTGTCTAAGCATACCGCACTGAAAATTATATTCTACTAAGACCATACAGAGTACATTTATTTAGATCCAGGTCCAAAAATGTATTTTGCCCAAAGATTGGATGAAAGTAAATATCACTCCCTGTCTTCAAGAAGGGCAGAAGGAGGACTCAAGGAACTCAGACTGGTAAGCCTCACCTTGCTCCCAGGGAGGATGATGAAGTAGCTAATTCTGGAAACAATTTCCAGGCACATTAACAAAAGGAAAATCTTCAGGAGTAGTCAGCATGGATTCGCCAAGATGAAGTAATGCTTGACCAGTTTAACGAACTTGTATGGCCTGGTAGAGGAGAGTGGTGGATTACTACTTGGACCTCAGTTAGATCTTTGACACTATCTACCACAAGATATGCATAAAGAGGCTGTTCATGTATTGGCTGGACAAACAGACTGTGAGATGGACTGAAAACTGACTTTGTGGCTGGGTCTAAACAGTGGTGATTGGGAGTACAAAGCCCAATTGGACACCAGTTATAGTGGTGTTCACTGGGGGACAACACTGAGCACCGTCCTGTTTGACACCCTTAGGGATCCAGAAGACGGGTAAGAGTGCATGCTCAGCAAGTTTGCTAATGACATTAGACTGGGAGAAGGGGCTAATTTGTCAGAGAGACATGCTGCCAGCCAGAGGGGCTTTGACAGGACAGAGAAATGGGCCAACAGGAACCTCATAGAAGTCAATCCAGGGAAGAACTAAGTGCTGCACCTGAGGAGGAACCACTCTAGGCACTGGTACACGCTGTAACAGCCAGAAAGCAGCTTGGCAGAAAAGGACCTAAGTCTCCTCCTCCCATTAGGCTAAACATGAGCCAGGAATGTGTCCTTGTGACAAAGAAGACCAATGGAATCCTTGGCTGCCTTAGGATGAGTGATGCCAGGAAGTTAAGGAAGGTGATTCTGCCCTTTTACTCAGCACTGTGCAGCCACACACGAAGTTCTGTTTTAAGTTTTGGGGTTCCCAATACAAGAGAGACATGGACAAAACAAAGGCAAAAGCCATGAAGATGATGGCAAAGAGGATGGAGTATTTCTCTGTGAATAAAGGCTGAGACTGTATAGCCTTGAGAATAGAAGGCCTATGTGTGGATCTGTTTAATGTTTTCAGGGGTGCCAGTGACAGGACCAGAGGCAATGGTAAGACAAGAGGTTCTCTCTGAACATCAGAAAGGGCTTTTGGGTTGTTAGGGCGACTGAGATCTTGCATAGGCTTCCCAGAGAGGTTGTGATTTAGAATCTGTATGTACAGAGTCCTGGGGAAGCATCTCTAAATGGCCCTGATTGAGCAGGAGTGTTGGTCCAGATGATCTCCAGAGGTCCAACCTCAACCATTCTGTGATTCTGTTCCTGTGATTTTTAAGCAAGTAAGTGGACTGGTCTTCTGTCATACCAGATAAAATGACAAAATGTTTCCCTCCATTGGAAATCAAATATGTTTTTATTTAAAAAAGTATGATCATAGTCTCTTAAGATATGGTTGTTTTCAAACTTACATCAGCAGACTTTGTGAACTCTTCTGCACTCAACAATATTTCATTTTTCTCAACAATGTGCTATCACTTCTCAGCTGCTAAAGAACATCAGTGTGGGATTCTCAACTTACCATCAGTGAGTCCCTTGAAAGCACAGTCAGATGAGGTGTGGCTACATGAGGGCTGGACATCAAAAAGTCTTGATCTAGACTTTAAAGCAAAGTTGACATTCTAATATGCATAAAGATGACTTGAAATATTTTTCCTTTTTTGTTTTCCATAAAAGCCACAAAACTTTATAAGAGAGTCTTTCAGAAATAGAGAAAGAACAATGTGCCAGACAAAACTTTTGAAGTCAATAAGCTATTTCATTGAAGAACACTTAAAAGTAAATAAAATATGCCTACAAGCTTGGGGTCATAAGATTCCCTTTGAAGGAAAACTGTGCTTTTGTTCAAATTAGCAAATTAGTAGAGTCTATGGCTGACTCCTATGAGATTCTTTGGACACAGGCTTTGTTAGTTTCTGGTTAAACAGGGCAAGAGTTTTGATGACAAAGGTGGGATTCATGTGTCTAAACACAGGCAGATATCTATCTGCCAAAAGCTGATTTTATGATCAGGGACACACTGCTCACTCTAAAAATTTGAATGAGCAATGCACAGGAGACAGAAATATAATTCTATGGTTATTATATGCAAGTGGTAGCAGCTTTCTTAAAAAAAAAAAGACCAAACAAAACAAGAATCTGAGTATAAGAATAACATTATAACTTCTTCAACACTTAAAAAACAAAGAGCTTCAAGATATTTATCCTAAGCATTACTAAAATATTTTTACAATCATTATCAATTTTAATATATACTGAAAAGTAAAAATTATTAGGTAAACAATCTGTGGGATGATGTGAAAAATTACATTTACAAAACAGCTTACACATTTTTTTTTTTAATCTGTGGTCTTACATGAAAATTTTTCTAAGTCTATGTGGATTCTTAATAGTTTTTCCATTCGTGCCTTGTAAATGAATGGGCCAATGGCTCATAGGCACATGTTGGCGTGCATGATGTTATGTACAGCTATTTAAATTTTCACAGGGGAAAAAAAGTATCAATATGTGTATGTTCAGGTGGGGGTAGCATAACAATGCTGCAAAGATTGTTCCAGAAAAAAGGAATACAGAAGGGAAGTGACTCAATACTGATGAAGATGTGAGCATACCCATGTAACATGCAGCTGTATATTAACATTAGCTCTGTAATGCTATGAGCAGGAAGCAATTCTTACTCCTGTTTAAATGGTTAAAATCCTTGTTCCATATGGGCTGCCTACAGCTGGTATTTGTGTCAGACCTTACCAACTTCAGACAAGGATCATAAAAGTTCACAGCATGTTTGTAGCACTACAGCTCACTACAGCATGTATATTATTAAAGCACATATAGAGCATACTATTCATCAACCAGAATCAGAATCATTATTTTTACAGCCTGCTGCTTTTATGTGCAGTAAGACAAACAGGATAGGCATTAATAATGACAATAAAGCAGATAGGTAGCGTTCTTTGTTCTTACATACGCTTCCTTGCTAAGAAATTTTGATTTAATACTTCTGCTATTATTTCAAGCCTTACAGGTGTCTATCTGCTTTTATAACTTAGAAAATGCAAAGCTTAAGAGTCCGTAGAATAGTACCGCACTGTGACTTGGGAGTTTCCGTAACACTGAGGAGAAAGGATATTTTTTAACAAAGTATCCCCAAGTTACATATTATTTAGATGGATCCAAGCTGCTAAATTTACATTGCTTCCATTTGCCAGATGTATACTTGACCTTTTGTGTTTGTTCATGTGCATATGTTACATCCAAAATTATTAATATTTCTAAGCATACACATGAGGCAGGAGTAATAGGCAATAATTCTCTGGGTTCGCTCGTAGGCACCAGAGAAACTTTCTGGCTCAGTTCCCTCCTTTCTGCATTAACAAATCTAGACACCATCACGCATATTGGCCTAAGAAGTAAAAGGGCCCCTCTCTTTCCCCTCTTTGTAGGTGAGGAAGTGAGCAGGACAAGGCACATTCAGTGCCCACCATCTGATGGAGCTGACTGAGCATGCAGTCTTGCTACAGATAAACTTCAGCAGAGATATGTGTATGATCTGCAAATTAAATTGCTTTAAAAGAGCGGTTTTGTCTCTATAGCAACATCAATCTCTGCAAATTAAAGCAGAAATAGTTATTGATAAGCAAATCTTATATAAAAAAATTCTGCATCTAGTTTATTGGAACAGAAATGTTGTAGGTATTATATCCTATATTTTTATTACAAAATAAATTATACTTATTGATTTTTCAAGGTTATGTTATAATTGTATAGGTTTGTGGGTTTTTTTAAGAATAAGTGTGTGGTAGGGAATCAGAAATTCTGTCATTGCTTTCTTCACTGAAGACACATGAAGTTGAATTACTTGTGTCTTGGCTTTGTATTTTTTCTGCCTAATATTTCAGTGGATCAACAGACCTATGTATATTTACTGAGAACTAAAAAATTCAGTGCAACTGAATCAGGTGATCTATTCCCTGCAACCTTCTCTTTAGCCTATGCACACTGTGGCAGTTAGAGGTCACACTACCATTTTATCTATTTAGACCATGCTGTTTAAAAAGGGAGCAATAGCTCCAAAATGGAGTATAATTATTTCTGAAAGAGCCACACATATATTCCAGAACTTTTGTAGCAAAACTTTGAGCTGACTTTCAAAAATAACTAGTAAAAACAGAAAGGCATTTTGTGGATTCTTACATGTAATGATATGTACTCAAATACCTACTGAACAACAAAACTGCAGCTGTCAAGAAAGCTGAAGGAGGTAATAGTAATAAGAATAAACTAAGTAAATTAAGGCACAGAAGAGTGGTACGGAAAAGAATTGAGGGAGCAAAAGCATTTTTGCTGTTCCTCCCTTCTAGAGAACCTTCATGCTCCATTACCTGTCTGAAATGCCTGTACACAAATGCATGCTGCATGGAGAATAAACAAGGCGAATTAGAAATCTATGTGAGGTCGCAGGGCCGTAATCTCACAGCAATTGCAGAGACATGGTGGGATAGCCCACATGACTGGAATAGTGTCATGGATGGCCATTTCTTAAAAGGACAGTCAGAGAGGAGAGGTGGTGGAGCTGCTCTTTATATGAGAGAACAACTGGAATGTATCAAGATCCACCCAGGTACAGATGAAAGAGATAACAGCTTATGGGTAAGAATTAAGGGATGCTAATATATGTGACACTGGTGTGTGTTTTCACTGCAGTCCACCTGATTAGGAGGAGGAGGTTGATGAGGCTTTCTGTGGGGAGCTGGAAATAGCTTTGTGTTCATGGGCCCTGGTTCTCCTGGGGGACTTCAACCACTCTCATATTTATCAGAGGGGCAACAAGGCTTGACACACAGGAAGTTCCTGCATATCCTTGAAGAAAACTTTTTGGTGGTGAAGGTGCCAATGAGGAGAGGTGTGTTGCTGGATCTTATACTACCAAGCCAGGATGAACTGGTTGACAATGTGAAGGTTGAGACAGTCTTGGCTGTTGTCATCATGAGATGGTGGAACACAGGATCCTGCTTAGAGGAAGTAAAGCAGTAAGCAGGACTAGGAACCTAAATTTACAGAGAGCTGACTTGGGTCTCTTCTCAGATCTACCTAGAAGAATGTCATGTGCTAGGGCTCTGGAAGAGAAAGGGATCCAAGAGAGCTGGTCATTATTTAGGCCCCAGTTCCTCCAAGCTTAGGACCAGTATCCCAATGATCAAGAAATAAAGTAAAAGGGGAAGGAGACCTGCATGGAAAATAGGGACCTTCTAGTAAATCTCACACAGAAGGAAGAAATTTATGGAATGTGTGGAAAGGGAGGGACCACATGGGAGGACTATAGGAGCACTGTCAGAATATACAGGGATATGATGAGGAAGGCCAAGGCCCACTGGGAATGGAGTCTGGAGAGGACATCAAGGACAACAAGAAGGGCATCTACAAGAACATCAGCAGTAAAACGAAGATTGAAGAAAATGCAGGGGCGCTGCTGAATCATATGGATGTCCTGGTGATGGGGAACACAAGAAGGCAGAATTACTGAGTACCTTCTTTGCCTCAGTCTTTACTGCTGAGCTCAGCCCTCAGAAATCCCTGATCTTAGAAGTAAGAGAAAAAGGCTGGAGAAAGGAAGATTTCCCCTTGGTTGTAGGGGGGTTTGTTACAAGTTAGCTAGGCAAACTAAACATCCATAAATCCATGGACCCTGATGTGATACACCCATGGTTGCTGAAGGAGCTGGCAGATGTTGTTTCTCTGCAACTCTCCATCATCTTTGAAAAGTCAAGGAGAATGGGAGAAGTGCCTGATGAATGGAGGAAGGCCAGTGTTACTCTCATCTCCAAAAAGGGCAAGAAGGAGGATAAAGGAAACTACTGAGCAGTCAGTGTCACCCCCATCCCTGAAAAAGTGATTGAACAGATCATTCTGGAGGTCTTCACCAAGCATGGAGAAGCAAAGAAGGTCATCAGAACTAGCCAGCATGGATTCATCAAGGGGAAATTATGCTAACAAATCTTATGGCCTTTTATGGTGACATGGCAAGATGGGTTGATGAGGAGAGAGCAGTGGATGTTGTCTGCCTGGATTTCAGCAAAGTTTTTGACATTGTCTCCCACAACATCCTCATAGGTAAGCCCAGGAAGTGTGGGTTAGATGGATGGGCAGTGAGATGGACCGAGAACTGGCTTAATGGCAGAGCTCAGAGGGATCAGTGGAGTAGGATGCGGTTGAAGTCTTGTAGTCATTTGCATTCCCCAGGGATAAATACTGCACCTGGAGAAGAATAACCCCAGTATCAGCCAGTACAGGTTGGGGACTGACCTCCCAGAGAGCAGCTTTGCTGAGAAGGACCTGGGAGTCTTGGTGGATGACAAGTTGGCAATTAGTTGGTGGTGTGGTCTGCTGGCCAGGAAGGCCAGTGGTATCCTGGGGTACATTGGGAAGAGTGTGGCCAGTAAGTTCAGGGAGATGATCCTGCCCTTATACTCAGCCCTAGTGAGGCCACATCTGGAGTGCTGTGTCCAGTTCTGGGCTCCTCAATATAAGAAAGACAAGCAGGTACTGGAGAAGGTCCATTGGAGGACACAAAGATCATGAGGGATCCAGAGCATCTCTTGTGAGGAAGACTGAAGGAGATGGGCTTGTTTAGTCTGGAGAAGAGAAAACTGAGAGGATCTCATCAATGCACATCTCAAAGGCAGATGCCAAGAGGAAGGTGTCAGACTCTTTTCAGAGGTGCCCAGCAACAGGATGAAGAGCAATGGGCATGAACTAAAACACAAGTCTCACCCCAAATGAGGAAAAATTTCTTTAGATTGAGGGTGGGAGAGGACTGGAACAGGCTGCCAAGCCTCTGTGGGTCACCAAGTCTTCCTCTCTGGAGATATTCAAAACCCACCTGGATGCATTCCTGTGTCTCCTGCTCTAGGTAACCCTGCCTTGGCAGAGGTTTTGGACTGGGTGATCTCCAGAGGTCTCTTCCAATCCTAACAATTATGTGATTCTGTGTTAATATATTAAAACGAAAAACAATAGAGTTCTGTGTGACTCAACAGCTTTAATTTTATTATAAGTGCAAAAGCAGCCAAAATCTCATTTGAAAATTTACATGTATGGCCAGGAGGTTGTAACCAAAACATTTCCTTTGGATAACTCATGTATGTGAAGAAGGATCAATGGGCATGTATAGCTCATTTTCTGAACTGGTACTTGCTGTGATCTGTTTGGCATCTCTTATAAAATTCTAATTGTAAATCAAATTAATCTGATGGTGAGTTCAGTTGCCTAATAATAGGTTTTGAGTGCAATTTTTGAGATTCTAGGGTGTCCACATGGCTTCCAGCTGTGTCTCTGGAGGAATATAAAAGAAAGTTCATAGTCAGCACAGAGGAAACTGGTGGAAACTGTGGTGGAAACTGGCTATTTTTCAGCCTATTTAGCCCTATTTAATGTTTATGGAAAAAAAACCAACCAAATACCAGAAGCTTCTTAGATACGTGTAGACATCTGTTATACTGTGTGGAGCATATTCTCTTTCTACATGCTACATTTTGATTTACATAAATTTCTGGAATTGTCATTCCCAAACTCAAGACCATGTCTAGTAACTTGGGCATCTCCTAGTCAGAATTGTCCTAGGCATTACAGCTGTACTGACAATATATATAAGGGGTTTGAAACATAGTTTAAAAATAAACAGCCTCCTTGAAATTTAGCCTGCTAGCTGTAAGAGTTGAATTAGCCAAAAATGTAAATACGATCCTGCTTCCCTTGAGTTAAAATAGGGTATATTATAACATCTATTTATTCCCATCTGATTTTTATGAAAAAATTAAATTAAGTTTGTCAATATCATAATGTTTTTTACATTTATAATTTATGTACATCTTGAGAACTCTTCAGAGAGGTAGAAAAATATATGCAAATACTATTTCTCGCAGTCAATGAAGACAGACAATTCTAGAGACTCAGAATAGAAAACTATTGCAAAAGTTATTAACTCTTTCTTCATTAATCAAAAGGGGAGCCTTAAGGATCAGCTCCTTGAGATTAGCCCTAGCCCCTTTAGTCATGTCTGCACTCATATATAAAAGAGGAAGGAGGAACATCAAGCAGGGACTCTGCCAAAGTTCCTGGCTTAGTCTGGTCCTTCTGGTCATGCTTCTGGGCAATGCTCAGGCACAGCTCAAGAGAACCTGTTTGGCAGAAATTACCATCTATGCACAGTCTTGGTCAAAACTGTTATCCTGTCACCATTACCAGTCTTCCAACACTATTATAGCAGTCTTTGCAACTTCAGTTGTTCCAGTGTCTCATGCCATGTCCAGAACATCCTTCACATGTCTACTCTGCCCTTAGCTTCATGTTGTGAAAAATCTCATTGTGGAGAACTACAAGAGAGTATTATTATTACCCTATTAAAAACAGTACACACAAAAGGTAATTGTAATTTTTGGAGTCAGAAGCAGTCCAAGGCTAGATGCTATGAAGCGAGAACACAAAAATATATTTTTCCTCCATCTTCAAGACCAGAAAAAAAAGTTCATGTGCTTTATCCATCAGCAGTATGCTCAAATGCTGTTAATTCCCTCCTTTAGCTTCCAGGCTACTCTGTTCTTGATAAAGCAGACCATTTATATCATGCTGTTCCCCTTGTTTATAATGCAAATTAAAATGCTTGTGCTGCACTGATTTCAGACCTTGTGAATATGGTTATAGGGCCATGTCCAAAAATACTGTTATCAATTCTTCCCAAAAAGTTAATTTGAAGCTTTGATTTGGTCCCTGAGCTATTTCACTGAAGAACATGTATATTCATAATATCTCAGGTTTCTATTTGGAGGATAAATGTATACAGATATCTATTAAAAATTAGTAAAATAAATCTTATCCTCAAAACTATTTAAAAGATAAACAGGCATGTACTTCTTCCCCTTTTGCCTTCACAATACCTCTTTTCCTATTAGCATTTTTATATCTTTAAAACACATAACCTCTCTTGAAGTTTCATACATTTACTGCCAAAATATAGCTACGACAGGAAAACATTGTCAACCTTCCTTTTTGGATTTTTACAAAAGACTAAGCATACTACACTGAAAGAGGCAATACATACATTTTGCCCTGAAATTCTTCCAACACTCACTTTATTCCCTTAGTTTCCTCAGAAATCTTCTCTTCAGAATATGAGCATATCAATATCAGTAATCCTGTTAAACTGAGTACGGTTCAGGCATGACAGTGTTTTCATTGTCTCACTTCCATTTGAGTTTTCTTAATCTGGATTTATCTGAAACTTAATTTCAGTTCATAATTTAAAAGTACATTCCCACTTTAATACTCTTCTCCTAATATCAAACGCTAGTTTTGTCTTTGAATTTTTTTCCAAAAAAAACCTTGAATAAACAAAAAATAAGTTTTGTTTGTTTGTTTGTTTGTTTTTTAAGTGAAATGGATGGTGTTTGCTAAATTTTGCAGACAGAATTTTAAGTGCTTTATGCTTACACAGTCAGGTTTGACAGGCAAAACATCATTTGAAACACGGTCTTAATACAATGAAATTATTACTACTGGAGATACACATGAAGATGGGATGAAGAGATATTCCAATCACTTGTTTTGTTGATCAAAAATCAGATAAATACATATTTCTTCTTCGGAATTTTTGTGCACTTTGAAGTGCTGGAGTTGTCACTATGTTCTTTTATTGTCCCTATTGTCACTATTGTGAAGCTTTTGTTACAGTTTCACAAAACTTTACCAGAGATCCAACTGCTCATTTGTTTTGCAAGACTTTCTAATAAGAGAATGGTTCTGCAGGGTAAGTAACAGCAGGAACTGTATTTTTACTCTTTGTGGAGTACCACTTCCTTGCCAGAACAGATTGAACTTCAAAGCCTGACTAAAAACACCATACACAGTTTGTATTTTTGGAAGATATAAAAAAACAAAAGCAAGAGCTAGAATTGCTACAATGGTATTTCAAATAAATGATAGTGACAGGCGAGTATTTGTCAAAGGCTGAATATACTTTTTATCAGCTAAAGAATTTCTCTGTTCCTGAGGTTAGTAATTGATCACTAACTTAACTTCTTTATTGATGCTCAAACTGTCACATTCTATCCAGAGCTCAAAAAAAAAATTAATCATATTTATGGATCTACTTCATCTTTTAATTTTTTTAATACTCAGTGGTTTAATGGTTGCCTAATCATAAATTCTAGTCAGACTCTTTTAATTGGTTTTTGACCTACATTCTATTATGGGCCTGATTAACAATTCCCTAATCAAAGTTGCAAAACATTCTCCTTTGTGTTCAATAATTTAGATATCCATGTGGGAGTTCTATTGTTGCTCTTAGTCTCACTGTGAATTTAGTTCATTCTGTGCATGTAGTCTTGAGATTCACTTGAGCAAAAATAATTTCAAACTCAAAGAAACCCCTAATATATACAAGAATTCAATGAGTCTGTAAACTGTACTTTTTCATTGTTAAAGACACCTACAAATTCAATCACTGTGTATTTTGCTAATTAGCAAAATGGCATATTTGTTCTACCACAAACTCCCAGGACCAAGTCTTATGATGATTACTTTTAACCATGCGGCCAGAGTGCTTTTGGAGCTATCGAGATGTTAACTGGCAGGTTTAGGAAGGTTGCTCCCCTTCACGAAGATGACATATAATGCCTCCCTTTAGCAACCTCCTTCTCTAGTGCCACAAAAATAAGACCTAGATGTGGACATATTTCCTGGCCACAACATACTGCAGCATTGTGATTATAGGTTTTTAAGGCCAGAGGTTGGCCAAAACCCATTGGCCTGTAAATTACATCATTCATGTAGCCTCCAGAAAACAAGAGAGCGATGTAGACATCTTCAAGACCAACCAGTCTTTTCCCAGAGGAACAAATGTCCTTTCAGAGAGGTATAGTTTAAAGTATAAGTGAGGACAAAGGAGGAAGTCTGGAAAGCAGCTCATTGGTCTTAACAGCCCTCAGTGACTTCTGCCCTACTGTGTACTTCTTGGTCATCCTAGTCTTCCTATATCAGGGACCCTACTGGGGCAAGAACCCCCTACTTACCCTCCAGCCTTTTTCTTTTCTCATTTATCCACACAGAAAATAGCAGGCTGGTTTCAGAAGAGTTTTATATTTAGGGAACTATTTCAAAACATATCTCAGCTGAGTTGCAGTTTATTCCCTGTTCAAATTCAGTACAAACAAGAATTATATATCTGATCACCATTCTCTTGGTGATTCATTCAAACAGTTGGACAGAGAGTTTCACCACTTAAT
>VXBU01001375.1:138651-180942 GCA_013400315.1 Bombycilla garrulus
ACCAAACCCCAGTGTGGTAGCCTTGACTGTCCCTGAATATAATGAAAAATTAAGTCTGGCCAAACGTTTTCTCAAAAGGTGTACAAGGCTAAACCAAACAATTTGCTGATGACCTTAGTTAGCCACTTGGTGAATTAAAGTAATACTGAAACCTTAGAATTAATTAATGAGCATTCTAAAACTAAAGATGAGGGAACAAGCTCCCTTGCTGATAAACTTACGACATATTCCTCACAATCAGGGAATTTTATGTATCAGAATAGACTTTTTAAGGAATAGAAAATCTACCTTACATGCATATTTAGTCTGATGCATGGTGCTTTGCCAGGCAGTTTTTCCTCAGGGAACTGTGTTGAAATCCATTATAAATATTCAGTTTCTGACATGTCTGCAGATAAATTAATACAATCCAGTAGGTAATGCCTTTTTTTGCAAGAATCAGACAGAGTATTTTCATCACCAAGAAGACACAGAAGTGTTTTTAAAATATATGCCTCCTGAATGTTGCGTGAGCAGCAGCACAATGTGACTGAATTTCTTTTAAACAGATGCTAGGAAAGAGCATGAAAGTTGAAGAAATTTTGTGTCCTTAATTGCTTTATAGTCTTAATTTTTTGCAAAGTTTATAAGTGTAATGAATTTCTTCTCATTGTGTACTTTTGTACACAAATATACACAACTACTATTATGAAAATACATTTGGTCCTTAATGTCATTTCTCTGCACTATGAGAAAAGTAAAATTGTTCATATTTTCAACAGAACTAAAACTCACATCTTCCAGGGCACCAAGGGTTCTAATGCTATTTGTAGAATCAACAGGGATACAAAATAAATACAGTGTGAAATTTAGGGTCAAATGATTTGAATGTTTATACCAAAATCCCCAAAATCCCCAAATTACATGAAAATTATATAAACTGTCAGAGAAGACAAGTGAAAAACCCAGCATGACATGTACTTTTATTTTGAGGTTATAAAATCTACCCATTTATGTACTATATTCACTGTGTCTACAATAAATTAGATGCCTTACAATTTAAACTAAAGCACACATTATGATTTTTGAAGCTAATGAAGGATCTGGGGAAGAACTTCAGAGAACACACACAAAAATTGCCAAGAAATCACTAGGGGTCTTAAACTACGGAAAAAAAGTGAACTGCAATTGCTTAAAAATCTTTATCTAAATGCTTAGATAAAATAAATTACAGAGACTACATGCTCAAAGGACATTCCTGCCTGTTGGGCTTAAAAGGAGTTTTAGATGCCAACAGAGCAGGGCATGAACACTTTGGAGTAGCAACAGTAATGATACATTCTATGAAATAACACACAGAGAAAACACTTATTCCAATTTTATTTGCCAAGTTCTAGTTTTTGCATATGAATGCTATTGAACTCATAGTGTAACCTTTCATGGAAGAAAGTTTTAAAATTTTCAGACACTAGAAACATAAAAAAGAACAAAAATATTTACCATCAAGAAAGAAGAACATCTGATTTACACCATGGGATGTGACTTTTAGAGTTAAATGTTGAATATATTAGGAAAAAGAAATCCCAATTCCTGAAACCAAAACATCAGAAAAATATACTTATTTTCTTATAATTGAGCTAAAATAATAATTCTCCCATTTTCCTTATGTATTATTTTATGAAGAACTAAATGATAAAACATTCAGAGTTTTAAAAGACTTGTTGCTCTTTGAATGAATACAGTGAATATATATCTTCACCTGTATTATGATACATTCTATTTTATTCCTGATAATTCTAAATTTCCAATAAATATTGTAACAAAGTGATGGTAGATTTATACAGATGCAATGAGTTTTCATCTATTTCTGATTCTGTTTAGGAAGTATATTACTGTTTTTATAGATGGAGAGATGATAGAAGAAAAAAAGAAAAGATAGGTATAATATAGCACAGATCATCCTATCTTGAGGCATGATTGCCACTTGCAACATTACCTTTGCGAGGACAGAGGGTATCAGTATTGGTCAATGTTGAAATTATAGAGATATTTCACTGGGTTCTCCAAGAGCTCAATATCTAATATTATTCCTCTGTTTTACATGAAAAATTGTGGACTTTGTGGATAATGGCATCTTTGATAGTATTTATGTCAGAAATGGTTCAAACTCATTTAAAGCTCAGACATGCTTCCAAAGCTGGCTGGAGACATCACCTCAGAGATTCTGAAAAATGGCAGTTAAGAATTCATCTCTTATAACTTAGCCAGAGCTGCCTGATATCCCTGTTTGAGACTGTAAGCGACAATCTAAACTGCCATGCTATATCTGCTTCCAGGGTGTGGGCCATTTTGCAATGGAAGTATGTCTAGATCACAAAATGATAGAATGATTTGGGCTGGAAGGGACCTTAAAAGTCATCTAGTTTAAACCCTCCTGTCACAGGCAGGGAAATCCTCCACTAGTTCAAGTTAATCAAGCGCAACCTGATCCCAAGCACTTCCAGTGAAAGAGCATTCACCTGTTCCAGCGTCCCACCATCCTTATTGTAAAATAATATCTTCCATTCTAAACATGCTCTCATGCAGTTTAAAACCACTACCCATTCTCCATGGTAGAGTCCCTCCCCCTCCTAAGGCCTCCCTAACGTACTGGAAGGTTGCAGTCAGGTCTCCTCAGCTTTGTCTCTTCTCTAGGCTGAACAAACCTAAATCTCTCAGTATGTCTTCATAAAGCAGTTGTTCCAGCCCCTGACCACCTTTTGTATCCTTCTCTGGACCCAGAGGAGGTCCTTGTCTTTCTTATCTTGAGGGCCCTAGAGCTCCATGTGAATTGTCACAAAAGCAGAGTAGAAGAGAATCCCCTCCCTTGACCTGCTGGCTACTTTTCTTTTGATGTGGTCCAGGATATGATTTGCCTTCTGGGCTGCGAACTCAACTGAGTATGAGCTTCTTTGGCTCATACTCAGCTTTTAATGCATCGATATCCCCAAGTCCTTCTCTTCAGGGTTTCTGTCAACTCCAGCATCACTCAGGTTTTATTCATGTTTATGAATCTCTAAGCTAGGAGCAGGACCTTGCACTTCACCTTGTTGAACTCCATGAGGTTTAAACAGACCCACATCTCAAGGCTGTTCAGGTCCCTCTTGATAGCATTTATTTTATGTGTGTCTATTATTGTGATAAAACTTTTACCTTCATTCTTTTTTTAATTTTATTTTAGGGAAATGGTACATTTCTTAATTTTCCCTTCTGCTCCTCTTCAGGCATTCAAAATTTGTTTGGTAGATTCCCTCGTTAAAAAGAGTAATGTTGAAATCTATTGTAAGTGAGAGAAACCTAGGTCTATGCGTTTGGGAAATAAAAGTTCAGTATTTATATTAAAACTTAGATGACTGGTCTCTGAAAATCAGTGTGTGAATAGAAATAACATGGAACTAATGCTTGGGGAAGCAAAAATGCTTTGTTGTTGTTTTGTTTTTAGAATCAATAACTGGACTTTCACAAAAACCGAGGGAACAAAATATTTACTGCTAAGTCCAGCTATTTCACTTTTGCCCTGGTACTGCAATTCCCATTGATTTAGCAAGAAAAGCTGTCAAATTTTATATAAGTATAGAAATGAAGAACAAAAATCTTCTAGCTTTCAGGAAGATTAAATCATAACTCTGCTTGGACTGGTTTTTAGTTCCACCTATTTCACGCTAATGGCTATAATTTCTGAACTCCCAATAGTCCAGATGGCATACCTCATACCACTAGGATGAAATCGAACAATAAGTCTATTTGCAGAAATTTTTTCTACCTAGGATTGGTAGGCACTACATTTTTCACAAATCATACACAGACCATACTGATTTTTTTCCCATGCTTCAAGTATTTTTCCATAAAATTTGCATCTCTTGAAATCTAAGAAGAAGATATCAGCATCTTGTGTTTAAGTGAGATTAAAAAAAAGAGATACCACAAAAATTATGAACTAACCATCTAAAGGTCTGTTTATAGTTTGATGAAAATGATATTGGTTTTATTAGAATGGCACAATGAGAACATTTCCCACTGAAGTGTCACAGTTTATATCATAAAGCGGTATCAGAGAGTGCAAATGGGAAAATAATTATTGAGATATTTACCTTATCAATTTAACTAATGTTTTATATTTTTTTTATTGCAGATTGAACATTTGGACAAAAGCCATTTATATTAAAATAATTTGGGTTCCCTGCATAACTAAATTCAATGCCTTGTGATTAAAATAAATGTATTAGATAACTGTTGTTCAGATTTAGCAAATTACCAACACTAGCTCTGTGAGCAATTTTATATTTCAAATCTAATATGTATGAGTTTATATCAGCACACTCTTCTTAATTTTGAAAATTAAGTCACTGAGAAGGATATGTTTTCTTATACTATTTCATAAAATGTTATCTTTTTTGTAATGTTATTATATACCAACTTTTTGACACTAATGTATGTGTCCTCCATGCTATATGTGCCATACAGGTAAGCGGAAAAATGCCCAAAACAATGTCTTTCCTAATTAAAGTTTCTGGTAAGAAGTACATTTCAAGTGCTATGGAAGCATGGGTTATAAAGCCTAATTTTTTAAACATTAAAAGAAAAGTTGTTCAATTTCAAATTTTATTGACATTTGATCATAAAGTACTTTAATAGCTGTACTGTTATATAACTGGGAACATGTCTCATTGCTCTAGTAAGTGGTATCTTCAGTAATACATTCTAAAATAGAAAGACCTCTGAATGTCAGAAAACTTCACATCCAGTGAGTGACATTTTAATGGACAAATACATTTTACAGCAAATCTTTGCATTTTTTGAGAGAACTGTCTATGTCTTATGGGCAGATGACAGCATGGGAACACAACTCCTAGAAAAGGTCCTCAAAATTTTTCATATAGAAATAATCTCTCTTCTCCCCTACCTACCCACCAAGGTAGGTTTCATGAATTTAGTCTAGTTAGCCTAAGTTTTAGAATAAAGCAGTGTACTGACTCTTTTATGTAGTAGAAGTAAGCAAAATATAACAGTCCACCTATTTGAAACAACAGAATATTTGCTTTGTGAGTTCAATTAGATAGAGAGCCAAACTATAAAAAGCAACCTGTTGATCATAACGTGCAGACAACAGTGACTGGGAAAAGAATGCAATTTGATCAGACTAATCATCAATGAGATATATTTTACCCAACCCTACAAATGAGGATACATTAATGAATACTCAGGGAAGCCAGAGGAAGAGATTCCAGCTGGGACACAGAAAAAGGAGGCCCTTGAAAATCTGATGGCAATGCATGAATGACCCTGAAGCTCAATTTGGGACCATGACTCCAGCACCTCAGACCTTGTGGCCCAGCCCCAGACATGCACACCCCATGGTTTTGATTGCTGCATTAACCTGCATGACTTCACATTTGCATTGTCTCTCCCATGGAACATGGGCATTGTGTAATTCATAAAGTTGCATATATCTATGATTAAATTATTTTGGTATCCACAGCCATTTAGTATTCACACTGTGATTTGGTCTTAAACCAAAGAATCAGGTTTCTGTTGCTTTTGGTTGTTTTTTTTCCACACTGAGGAAATCAGATGGGAGTTTTAATAGGTAATGGTTCAAGATTTCCTGCTTTCCTGCTACATTATGAAACATATACTTTAAGTTTAGAGAGCTGCTGCTCTTAAGATCTTCTTTAGAGGTTGAAGAAGCAAGACTGAGTAGAATCACAGTATGCAGAGGCACTCACTAAAGCACTCTGATTACGAAGAAGCAAGACTGAGTAGAATCACAGTATGCAGAGGCACTCACTAAAGCACTCTGATTACAGCTTCTGCACTTCTTCTATGCTACAAGTAGTAGACAGTACACAACCTTAGCTCTGCAGAAAGTATCTTGGCATCCTGCTCAGGACTAGGTACCTTTCTCTCATCCACCACTTCTCCTGGGTCTCTTGCAGGCTTCAAATATAACAATAATAATATTTCTGTGTACTTCTCCAGGTGGTGTGATGCTCTGGGAGAAGTGTGATGAAGCTTGTAAAGCTAGGCTCTCCTGTGTGAAACAGAGGACATGAAAGAAACACAGGAGATATGGCACGAGGACATACTGTGGGTTTTGCAGGCCTAGAGGCACTTTTTGAAAGCCAGAGGACATCAGTCAGTGCTGTCTCAATCCTTCTTACTGTAAAAATTCTCAGGAACAAAATATCTCAAATTGCTTTGGTGCTTTAAATCAGTGAGAAAATTAGCAGTTCCATGCCAAGGATTTTTCTAGGGGCCTAGTTATGCCACACATCAAATTTTGTCAGAACAGTCTAGAACTGAACAGTCATAATGGCAGTTTATGCTAATCATAAATCCTAGAGATTGTATCTCTGCAGGCATAGCACATAATTTCACTCTGCTAAAAAGCATGGCCAATCTCATTCCCACAGAACCATGTCCTAAACACATCTAATACTATTAAAATCTGGTATGCCTGGTGTGCTCAGACTGTATCTTGCAGCAGTCCTGCATGACTACAAGGTTAACATGTTAAATAATTCTCTTTTGATTTGAGAGAAATATTAGGCATTCAAGGCCACAAATAAGCTGTCACTGTCCACACTGTTTTGTAGTGTATAGATTATAACTCCCTTCTTCAGATTAAATAGATAAGTCATATCCTACGTCATTGACAAATCCTTGTTTCCTTTTACAGCAGGCAATTTTTTTTTTTTAAGAAGTCTTCTAAAAGTCAAGGCAAATATATCCTTTAAAAAAAAAAACAAACAAACAAACGAAACAAAACAAAACAAACCCCCTCTATTTTATATTATAAGTTTGGTTATATTGAAAACAAAACGCCATTCAGTGAATTGAGGGATCACAAACACCAAAGTACATTGGGAATGTAAACATGAAGATAACAAAAATTTCTCCAACAGACGTGACATTTTAAAATATTATTTAAATTCTATAAATATCCACAGGAAAGTAATTTGAACATGCCAGAATTATCCCTACTGCATTTAGCAGCACATTGAAGGAGCCAAAGTTACTAGAACTAGCTAAAATCAGACTTCTAGAGGAAACTTTTATTAAAAAGATTATAAAATAAAGGAAGTGATGAGTTTGGAATTATATTCCATAGATATATATTTTGCATCTACTCACGTCCACATAACTGTGAAGTAGAAAATAAATCACACATATTTACCTTAGCTGTAACTTCACTGACATATGTAGCATTATCTCAAGGAATTTTGATTGATAGCTACAAAATATCAAGTCTGGAACAGAATTATTTAGGATGTTGTAAGTTTTTCTACTTAACCATCAAACAAGATAAAAAAATAAATTGCATTTATGAAAATACATAAGACACAGAAGGCTTCTATTCCGTGGGCTGATCTGCACTTAATTGCAAAATTATTCTAAAACAAGTCTCAGTTCTTTGAAAGCTGAAAATTAAAACTGTATGTATTTGTGAAACACCAGTTTCTCTTTCTCAGTTTCTTAAACAAGATACAAAACTTGTGTAAAATAGAAATCTTCAGCCTGAAGAAACTGCCTTCTCTGCGAACAGAACTAAAGATATTTTAACCATAATATTTTGACCTGATTAAACAGGCTGACAAGCCATTCAAATTTATTTATTTAAATTTGCAAGGGACGCACTCACTAGCAGTGAAGGTGACTTGATTTCATATTTTTCTATCTCCCTCACACTTCTGACCATCTACGTAGCCAACAAAAAAAAAAAAGAAATTCCAGTTTGCAGAACAAGGACACTGTGCAGTGGCCCAGTAAAAATGCAAACGAAAGCTTATGCCAACTGTGCAAAGACAGTGTCCTGACCTTTGAAGCACATTACCAACTTGTTATGAGAAGTGGCTGTGTGAATTTAAGTTTGGTACCAGGTGTCTCTTGTTATGATGTCAAGTCTAAGCATGGGATAAGAGCAAGTGCTTTGAAAATGTGTTGGAAAATAGAAGACCTAGACCTGCAAACAATCCCCAGGTGGTCAATTAATTACTGGTCACTGAAGACGTACAACACTGACGATAGGGAAAAGACTCTTTTTAGCATACTAAAGAAAAGAAGCAGGTAAGCAAAAAAAAAAAAAAAATAGCTGAGCAACCGTATAAGGCACCTGCCTGTGAGAGCAACACCGTCAGTGCATGTTGCAGTCTTGTCAGCAGAGGCTAAAGGCTGAAACTACCAAAAAGCACAAACATTGTGTCAAAGGACAAGATTTGGAATGGGGGAAATGGAGGAAGAAGTATTTATGACAGGAATTGTTTCAGCAGAATTGGTGAGATCACTGGAGTAGCAACGGAGCTGCATTCTCTTGCTGCCTGCTCCAAGAGCAGCAGCTCTCACGCACTCTGCATCTTGCAGAAGCCCATTCATTCTTTTGACCTGCAGTTGTCCAGGATTGTTTGTGGGAGGGTGTGCATGTACAATCATGCGTGGGTGTGTCTGTGTTTCCTTGCAATTTCTATGTATTTTTTTCCCCCGTAACACTCTAACTTGCTAATTAAGCCTTATTACACATAAACAGTTCTACTGTTTCCTCAGCTGCTCTTTATCTTACTCTGTTTTCTTCATGTAGCCTCATATAATGTTGTTTGCCTAAACTATTTTACAACCCATAATATATATTTTCTTGAATCCAAGCACTGGTCAAAATATTCTGCATGCTGCGTGCTAGGAACATGTTGGGAATGGGTGACTGCATATATCTGTAAGTAATTTTGGTATTTTCTAGCCAGTGGCCTAGTAATATGTGTAAATACTGTTCTCATCTTTGCCCCATATCCATTAATTTGAAAAATAACTTGTTTTCTTGCTTATGGATATTTGTTCCTGCCTTGGGGGATAAGAAGATAAGGCCTCATAAAGGTGATGACATTTTGTTACACTTATTTGTCTTAAATCCATTTTCACTGTTTTGCCTACATCTGACTTAAAGAAATTTGATGGTTATGTGGCTCTTTCAGAATTTCACTTTCAAGGGCAAGACGATCCTGAAACTACACATAAGAAATGCAAAATGAGAACTAACTGATACAGGCAAAGGGAACAGGTGGGATTTTCCTTTACCTTAGCAAAATGAGATTAAAAATGCAATGGCAGGTTTTGTATCACAGGAAATTAAAATAGTATCGTAGAAGGAATGAGATTTTAAGAGATGTAGCATCCCTGGTTTTCAGAACTCTACTGCTGGCTTCTGACCAATAAATATTTTAGCTTTTGCTATGTTTTCCCTCTTTACTGTTTCAGAGAAGGTGAAATATTTTACTGCGATTGAATAGGGTAAAGAATCCCAGTAGTGAAATCTATTACATGGTGACACAGTCTCCACAGAAAAGTAGTAGAAGCTTTATTGCTCTGTACACTTAATTCTAGATGAGACAAAGCACTGGAAAATATTCTTTAGGGAACAATCTGGTGACTATATGAAAGAGAAAACCAAATAGCTATTTTCAGCTCTAATTTCTACCATTAACATCCATGTTCTAGTATGAATTGAAGGTTATTCAGACATTAATGTGTTACAAAGCTTTTCACACATCAACTACAAAATCTCACCTCTGATCTGGCTCTTCTTCATAATGATAGATGCTGCCTAGGAATAACAACTCAAATATCATGTCAATGAATACATCTACTAGTGTCCAATAAGCTGCCATGGACAACTAAGACATATAAAATGCTTTTGAATAAAAAATGCTGATTTATCAAGATAATCCTTTACTGACATAACTATAATGCTAGTCTGTATTAATTGCAGGGATGGTGGTAAAAGGATCTGGAAAGACCTCTTTTAGAATATAATTAGCTCTCATCCACAGGGAGCAATGTTTACAATTTACCTTGCAATGGGAACTTTAACATTCTTATTGTTGTCAGTTTTACATTCCTTTTTCATATTGTTTTTTCTCCTATGATTTCCATTTGTATTGGAGATGGGGAATGAAATTACTAAAATGATTCCTCAGTACTTATAAACAATACTATCTAAATGTAATAAATGGAAATGCATGGGAGAACAAAGCATTGGAAGTTTGCTAGCATGAATATCCTGATACATGGAAACGTGTCAGATACTATCCCAGATTCTCTCGCACTCCCATTCCTCAATAGGACAGGGGGAGAAAATCTTATGTAAGATAAGCAAATGAATAGTACTTACCAATGAGCAAAATAGGCTTCACTTGAGGAACAGTCCATGAAAATTATCAAAAGGCTGGAACACTTCTGCTTTGAAGGAAGACTGAGAGAGTTGGGGTTTTTCAGGCTGGAGAAGAGAAGGCTCCATGGTGATTTTATAGCAACCTTCCAGCACATAAAATGGGGATTATAAGAAAGATGAAGAGAGATTTTTATACCAGGGCCTGTAGCGACAGGACAAGGCTCAGTGATTTTAAATTAAAAGAGAGTAAACTTAGATTGGACACAAGGAAGACATTTTTTGCTATTAGAGTGGTGGAACGTTGGTACAGGTGGGTGCCCTATCAATGGATATGTTCACAATCGGGTTGGATGAAGATTTGACTAACCTGATCTAGTAGAAATTATTCTTGCCCATGGCAGATGGGTCAGACTACATGATCTTTAAAGGTGTTTTCCAACCCAAACCATTCTGCGATCTATGATCTAGGCACACTTGCTTTGTAACAACTCTCTGGAAAAAGATGTAGCACAGCAATTCAAGATGTCATATTACAGTGTCAAACAGGCCTATTGAGTGGGACTGACTATATTACCAAAGGTGAATTCTCAGATTATTTTTGGAAATTGCTGTCATTTATTAGCAATTAAAATAGATTTGGATAGTGAGAATAAAGGCAAATTTTAAAATACTGTCCCCCCATTTATTTCCCAGATCCAACTGCACTTATTCTGTTCCAACTCCTATACCTACCTCTGCTTCATGTGGCACAGGGAGATGGGGAATGGGGCATCATGACCAGTCAGCAGCACCTCTCTGCCCATCCCTCTTCCTCACACCTTTCCCCTGCTTATAAGGGGTATTTCCAGGGGCTTCAGAAAATGTCCCTCTGTTCTGGTACAGGGTAGTCCACTAGTCACACTGGATATCTGCTCCAGCAGAGTTCTCCATGGGTTGAAGTAGAAAAACCTTCTTCATTGTGTTCTCACCTCCTATCTGCAGGAGAATTCCTTCTCTGGTGCCTAGAGCAGTGTCTCCTCAGCTCTTTCTCTGACATTTTCACTGTGGTTTCTCCCTTTCTTACCCCCATCACACTGCTCTTTGTCTGGCATTTTTCCCCTTTCTTAAATGTGTTTCCAGAGGCACCACACACTTGGCTGAAGGGCTCAGCTGTGTTTTGCAGTGGGTGTTTTGTGAAGCCAGCTGGAATCAGCTCTCTATGGCACAGGGCAGTCCCTGGTCTCACAGAGATTACTCTGTAGCCTACTTGCTGCTAAAACCTTGCCACCCACAGCCAATACAAAGCTGTAAAACATAGGGTAACCAGTCCAAACTTCTGACCAAGCATCTGTTTTAAAGTTCTCTTTAAACCAGTTCTGTTGTCTTTAAGATTACCCTCTACAGGTCAGAGAAGTCACTTTGTGAAGTCCATTGCTTTAAAAAGATGCCAGAGTGTTTCAAGGTCTATTGACTTCTCAGAACTCTGTTTCTCAGAATACACATTCCTGATCCTGCCTTAGGTATAGACAGGCAGAGTTGCAAGGAAGGCAAACTCTGACATTTGTGATGTTGCTGGCACTACTTGTTTAATTAATGGAAATGCTCATGTATGTGCCTTTTCCTGAAAAGGAGAGACTGGAATACTGAAAGACACCTACAGATAGAATTTTACCCCATATTTCTCAATGGCGTGATGCACCAGGATCTAAAAATATTCCTGAACTCTTTATGATTCAAGTCCTCAACTTGAGATATCACAGAGTCTCTCTATTCAATATCCTATTGGTTATTGTTATGAAGGAAAAGCAGTATGAAGATAATTCAGCAAGAAGCTTGTAATATTCCTCATCATGTGATTGTGAGAGGAAAGTTAATGCAAGTTTTATGTCTCTTCCCTGCCTAAATACTTTTTTTGTCTATTCATATATCTAAAGATCTTTTGAATTCAGAAAATAACTTTAAATATGTTATCTCCCAAGACATCTACAAACATAACATCACAAAAAAATAAAAAAGCTGCCTATTTTGTGCTCTCAAGGACAATGTAGGAAAAGAAGTCAAATTCATCATACAAAAATTCATAAGTTTATATCTGCATACATTACGATATCATTCCAAATCACGTCTGTTTACATTTTGCTTCACCTTTCATGGAATGAGACTGCATATTTGTTTTGGTGCTTGAAATATTATAGAGTTAACCATTCATCTTTTTGCCATAAGGAAAGATGAATGTTTAACATAAAAAGTTAGG
Organism: Bombycilla garrulus; assembly: GCA_013400315.1. Taxonomy (NCBI): domain Eukaryota; kingdom Metazoa; phylum Chordata; class Aves; order Passeriformes; family Bombycillidae; genus Bombycilla; species Bombycilla garrulus. Next base: position 151,062 of record VXBU01001375.1, read on the forward strand.
GAAATAGATGTTTCTTAGGAACATGTAGTTCTTTTATAGTAATTTGAACATGAACAGTGAAGTTCCTTATCTACCTCTTAAGATTTATGTTGAAATTGATATTTCTATGAAGTAATGAAAAGATGAACTAAACCAATGAGGTATTATTTTAGACAGAAAATATTCTCTCTCTGTACCACTTTAGCAATACAATTATAAATTTTTTTATAAAAACAAAAAGTTATACTATTTTATTTAATAAAATGTAATTATAAATTTTGTTATTATAATTTTAATATATTATAGATAATGATAATGTGTTAAATTATAAATAGAATTTATAAATATAAAATATAATTTTTACAAATTATTCCTAATTTTTTCTCCGTTAGACTGCTTTTTCACTCTGTTCACTTCAGCTTTGCATGACCATGGGTTTCGTGTGAGAAACTCTTTGCTGAGCCTGATATAATTTTTCATTTACTTTTTGGGCTATAGAGTCCAGGCACTTTCAGAGTAAATTTGTTGTTTGATACTGAGGGAAACTACATAGAGGCAAGCCAAAGCCAGAAAATGTTGGTGTGGTTTTGTTTTGCTGCTGTTGCTGTTATTTTAAAAAAAAACATTCATCTAAATCTATGAAAGCAATCTGGATAAAAACTCATTATTACCCTTAACATTATCCCTTCAGAAACATTTTTTTATAAATTTATATTACTAAATGGTAACTCATAGGACAGGAATAATGCTTGTTGCATTTTTTATCACTAAGTATTTCACAGTCCTTGGAATATTTGCAAATATACATTTAAATCTTTCTAGAAATGATTGGAACTCTATGCTAAAAATTCCTCTCATATTAGAACTATGAATACTACCTAATGAAACACACTTCTGCCTGTGTTTTATAACTTGATCTGATTAAGTTCTTCTATTAGAGAGTTCAGATATTACTTGTGAAAGACATTAGGTTTTTCCTTCCTAAACTCATGTATTCAGAGACATTCCAGACAAACAAATAAAACTGTTTATAAAAATCATTCAAACATGAGATCAGCCACTGTTAACAAAAAAACTAATTTATATTAAAAAAAAACAAAAACAAAACCAAAAAGAATTAAATCAGAAATTAATAAGGGAAACTTCATATAGTAGAAAAAAGAAAATAAAAATAGTTGCACCAGAAAAATATTATGTGGAAATCACAGATTGGATATTTCCAAAGTAAATTATTTCTCAGATTCTGAGCTACCTAGAATTACCAAGTGAAATGTATATACCATCATGCTTTTATTTCCATAAGTGCAGGAAGAGTAAAGTATAGTGCCACTAATAGCAGGCCATAACCTGTATGTATAGAAGAACATAAAATAGGGTGTGCACAGGGCTTGCCTTGTTCCTTCCTCTTCCAGAAAACTACAACATGTGCCTTTTACAGCTGGGACATCTATTTGAAATGTGATGTCTGATGGCCGCAGACAAACCATTTCCCGGTGAACTTGTTGAAACCATTTTTGACTTTTTAGAAAGTCTTGTGCTGAGTGGAAAAAACTATTATGGCTGTTTATTTTAAACCTGTTACCTGAGAGTTTGTTTTGATCCTTCCACATTCTCATATTGTGTGATATAGTCCTTATTCACCTCCATGATTTATAGCACTTATCCACCACCCTGGGTAATGCAATGGTTTCTAAAGGGTATATAGAAGAGAAATGCAGTATAATAGTTGCAAAAGGGAGGCTTTCAGCTCAATCAAATGAAGAAGGGAGGCTTTAAACTCAATTAAATGAAGAAGCTTCACTATGTACCTATTTTAGACTCCCTATTTAAAGAATAAGTTGAAGCAAGCAACTCCTTGCCAACATTCTTTGCTATTTTGTAATTTTGTGATTGTAGAAGTGTCCCTTTAAGAAAGAAACCCAACCCATTTAACCAACTGAAAAACCCAACCAAGCCAAAATCAAGCTGCTGTTTAGCATGCTAACTCTACAAGTACTTTTAAATTTTTACTCTTTTTATTTAGTATTGCTATGTGAACTTTGAGCTCCTGAGTCCATTAGCCATCTCCTACTCTCTTCAACATTAGATAATCCACTTTGTGCTTAGAAATCACTCTGTATTTTTCTGACATACTTTTTTTCTAGAATCTTTCCCTCATCCTCCAATATTTTCTCTTCCATCTCTGTTATCAGCTTGGTAAGGGTATATTGCTATCCACCTGCATTTGTCTTCACTGCAGTCGCTCTAAAATTTTCATCATTACTCCCATGCAACTCAGATATATTCAGAGATCTGTGACTTTCCTCCTGGAACCTTTTCTTTATTTCCTATCAATTTCTAAATTTCTAATCCTTTAAATTTCCATGTCTTCTGACCTCATCATTTTGCATGATACCATCTCTCCTTTGTCAAGTACTTTGTTTATTTTCTTTAAGCAGAGAGTAATAATACACTCAGATATTTTGCAAACATAACTGTTTTATTCTCAAGCTTCAGCTAGAGAGAGTGTAAATATTATCCAGCAGTTCATCCTTTTAAAAGTGGTTTAACAAAAGAAAGGAACAAAGGTACAGTTTTTGGGGTTTTTTTGGTTTTTTTTTTTGGTGTTTTTTTTTTTTTTTTTTTTTTGGGTTTTTTTTGGTTTTTTTTATGGCAGGTTTCAGAGACACCCTTCAATTTCTAATACTAACTCAGCCACTTAATTTTATATATTCAACTTCTCATCATTTTATTTTGTGAGATGGAATCAATGTAACAGAGCAACATGTTATTATTCCCTTGTTACAAAAGTTAATTTAAAGTATTGAAGGAAAGCATATAGTTGAAAAATCCAATAATAAATATTAAAATAAAAATTTAAGTTTAGTGGTGTGCCATACTTTGGGGCTTGCTTTGGAAGAATGTTTGAGATATGTTAGTACAACAGCCACAAAAAGCTTCTTAAAGTGATTTTTCTTTTCAAGCACGTCTCAATTCTTTGGAAGTGTAGGTATAGCACATTGCAAAGGCATTTTCTCTCTTCTTTACAGTTCTGCAGAGTGACAGTATTTTTTTTATTGGTTTGGTTTTGTTTCTTTTCCCTAAAGAAAACTAGAAAAAAGAGTTCTTGTTTTGCATATTAATAGCTCCTTGAAGTACCTATATAACTCACAATAACAGTGCAAAAGTATTTCTACCCCATCACTCCCCCTTCTTAGCTATCTACTGAGTCTCAGGTCACCATTTTGCAAACAAGAGTTGAATAATTTCAAGTTTTATTTCTGTCTTAATTGCTTTGTTCTAGACTGAGAGTAAACTTCTGTCCTTGTTGTGAAGGGCAGGATGTGCATTATCATGAGTCAACAATGTGGAAACAAAAAATATATTTCCTCTATTCTGAATAAATGGCAATCCTGCCATTCCCGTTTTCACTGAAAGGCCCCTTATGTTTCAGTAAGCCCTAGCAGTGCTGCTTGCACGCCTTATGGCAACAGCACTGAACTGCATTCTTCTTCTTTAACTCAGCCATGAAGGCCACCTTATTGTCACCACAGGTAAGGAACCTGATGCCTATTCCTGAAAGCTGAGAATCTGAAATAGAACATAAAGGGGCAAGGCTTAGTCTTCACTAATGTCTTTCTTTCCTTTTCCACAGTTATTTTTCTGACCAATAAGGCATTTGTTCATTCTGAGGAGGATATCAATGTTTTCCAATATCCTGAAATACTCAGTGAATCAGGGGACTCTCAGTGACTTGGATCCACTTAATTAATTGTGGAATTAATACTGAATTACTCTGGAAATCTTACCAAAGCCTTTAAAACAATTGCAGCATTAGCAAATGAACTCATCATGAGTAACATTTTCACAAGACACACTAAATTAATGAGTGGTTGGACACATTTTCTACAAATGTGAAACCCACTGCAGGATATTTCAGCTAAATCAGAAAATGGAACTTCTGGAATTTTCATTTAACTTATGGGGGGACAAGCCCCCATCTTCAGTTATCACCTATGGAGAAGCATATAAATTAAGACTTCTAACACCTGTGTGGAAAATTGCATCCGTATTTCTCAGTGAAAAAGGCAATTAAAGAATAGAGTGCTTTTTGAAACATTGTGAATGGTAGAGAGAAAAATTAGTTAGAAACGTCATCTTGGAATTTTCCTTAAATGAGGAACGATTGAGAAAACAGGAATTTCTAATTTATCTACTTCTACTCTTTATAGGTGTGGCCATAAGAGCAGCTGGAGCCTTGTGGGTAAAGAATGCCATGCTTTTCAGCTATGCTTTGAAGCTGGAGATATTTAGCCTAGTTTTGACTTGTAGGAGAAAAGTTTGCGTAGGTCACTTTTCTTTCCCTGTTTTTCATGTGTGGGCAAAACACAGAAGGACAGCAGTAATTACATAGTGCAGCACTACAAGAAGGGAAAATAAAATCATAAATCGTCTAAGAATACTTTTTTAGTACTTCACCAGCAGGCACAAGTATTTTTCAAAATTGAGATTTTATCTGCAATTGTCTGTATGTAAAATTCATTAATTCCTGAAAGCAGGCATGCTATCCTATATCAACTTTCTCTAAGAAATTTTTGCCAGACATTTATTTCTCTCTACCCCCATCCCAGTATTAATAAGACAGTATTTAGCAGAGAAGTTGTCTATGGTGGAAGAGGATAATTTTTCAAAAGACTGTAGGCAGAAACAAGATCTTTGTAGCCTTCCATCAGCCAGGGACCAAATTACAGTCAAGCTGTGCATTGTAATGTGTGTATTGTACAACATTTATGGTAGGGATAGAAAAGATTGTGGGGGTGTTTAACATGTCTCCCTCAAGAAGATTGGTGTGAACAAGGACTAAGAACCATTCTAAATAGCCTTGAAAACAAGCAAAAATCTCATTAGATGCCTCAGAGGAACTGTTTCTAATACTGCTTAGCATAGAGATTGTATGTTTTTATTGATCAGTAAAGAGTGAAAAAACAACTCTAAAGACTTGAAATTAGAGCTAAAAAAAATCAAATCAGAAGCCAGATAAAACAAGTCTGAAAAGCCTATGAAAGTTTAGACAAAATAGTTCTTAGCATTCCCCGACTGAAGCCCACTGTAGCGTTATCTGCTAAATATATAATAACCCTATGTTACATTACAAAAAGAAAAAGAATTTTCTTAGGTACCTAGATGCAAATTAGTTACATAAACACAAATTATTCATTAGAATATTCATTATAATAATTTGTTATAGAAAGAAGCATTTATTTTAAAAATAATATTTCTACTGTTTTAAGGTCTGACTGTGATTTGATGAATATTGTCAAGAAAGCTGCATTCAATGTACAAGCTGAAGGTTTTTACTACTTAAATGAAAAGACCTTTTAAGTAAATTTACATTTTCCTATTTATTTTTTACTACAACAATTACCACTAAAATGTGACCCAGATAAGAGAGATTAAGCATATAAAGGATCTCTCTTTGAATAGGAGTATTACAAAAAATATTACAGAAGTATGAAAACTTCAACCCTATGTCTTTGGTGAGTAGATTAAATATCCACTACACACTATCAATTTACCAAGCTGTTGTAATGCCAAATTATGCCAATAATACCAAATAATTCCATAGCACTTTCTGTCATGGGAACTATTACTTATCTTTCAGTTTGACATCATTTAATAAAATGATATTTTCTTCTAAATTATCTGAGACAGACAACTTAATACAAATAATCCATTCCCAATTAAATAGGTAATGCTAGACCAGAACACCAGGTATTTCTTGATAATGAGGACACACAAGAATTCTCCAGGTCATTTGTAACACAAAGTAATTTTCTTATTGAACAGGCAGGGAATCTGTTTCACTCAAATTGATTGACACCGCTCAAAGGGAAGATACTGACTTTTATTAGCCTCTTTTTAGCTTTTTTTTTGTCTCTCAAAGCCTTCAAATATATTGTTTCAATTGACACACACACAAAGAAACAAAACTCCTCTGCCTTGTGATAGAGCCTAGGCTGCAGAGAGTCACATTCACTGCAGTCGTAATGTGGAAACTCCAGCAGAGGAATAATTCACATTGAATTATTCTTTTCAAAGTGCCCTGAAAATTAAGAAAAAAAAAAAAATCAAATGAAAAATATAGAAAGAAACAGAGAGAAAGGATGCAGTGGCCAAATGGACCCCTTACTGGATATCTACAGAGTTTTCAATACCATTTCCTCTTTCTTCCTAACACAGAAATGAAACAAAACAAGAAATATTACTTTTTTCATTTTCGCCCTAAAATAGGTAGTTTAGTGGGAGTGTGTATAAAGTCTAAAGAAAAAAAGAAGTGACTTTCAAGTAGCTGCCTTTCCTAATCTGAAACTGGCTCATGTTTCTGTTATTTTTATGGTACAGTGTGCATGTGATTGGCAATGACAGCCTGCTTTCTGACCATTTAGAATTACTTCCTTAAAAATGAAAAGTCTGCAGAAAAAGGTTAAAGTTTAATCTTTTTTCTTGTGCTAATTAAGGATACCAAGTAGTTTAAGAATAAATGACAAATGTGAAAGAATCATATATTTATACTTACTGATACTAACAGCCACTTCTACTTCAGTGATTTTTTTCACTGACACCATTTACCAAGGGCAATGCTACTCAGTGTGGAAAAGTGTTAAAATTTGCTCAAATGAGTCTGTCTTCAAATACTTTTCTTCTAAAATATACACATTTATGAAGGCTATTTGGAACAACACTTTTTCTTGGTTTATTTCAAGTACATCTGTTTTCTTCCTATGCATACTAAACCCTATACCCTATGGTTTAATAGCGATGAGACAAAAACCAGGTATGTTTATCTTTTGTTAATTAAAGCAAGCAAAAAAGATCTGAATGTGATAGGATAATTCCTTGGGTAGATATGTAAGAGGAACAGTGTGCTGATGTATTTCTTGCTGGCTTTTTTTATCAGTTTGAATGCTTTCCCTGTTGCTATAAGAATCTGATAAAATTCTGAGAGTATGAATGGAGTCAGAAGATGTGACCCAGTGCAGTGAAGAGTCCTGGATAGAGAGCTTACATTCAGCTCTATTTAATTTGTTTCCTAGCATCTCCTGCAATGAAAAGGTCCCAAAGGAAATCTTAAAAAATGCATTTCAAAACACAGTAACTTTTTAGTCACAAACTTGGGTAAAATCTCTTTCTTCCCTCTCTCTTTTTTCTTGACTGAAGAAATGGAAGGCATAACACTGGAAATCCATATGTTCTGTGACACAAGAAACAGTATCTGTAGATATTCTTATGCTGTCCTTTTAAACATCTTTTGAAGAAGAATGATAATTTCTTTCCCATAGTAGTGACTATTTTCTAATATTTAAATGAAGGTCAATTCCCCAAATATAAAGTAATTGACATTACATGTGACGCTTCACAGAAATCCTGTCTGAATTCTGTTGTACTAGACTATGGAGCTATACATTCGGTAGTCTAACAAGAGACTGAGGCCTGTATTAATAAGAACTCAAGAAATGAAACATTTTTGATGAAAGTGTTCTTTCTTCTATCAAAATATTTTATGAAGTTCTTACAAGTCTGTTCTAACTCAATGTAAAAATGTCATGTGGTTTCTTCCTTCTCTTTCTGTATTTTTGCATTGAAATATCTCCCTTAATCATTTCTGAAGATAGTAACTTCAGTTTTTCATGCTTACTTATGCATAGAATTTAAAGCTATACAACAGGGTTTAAAATGTTCACCAAATGCTGCCATAAATGATAAATTACCATTATTTCTACTTTCTAAATATATTTTTCAGCATTGGGAAGAACTGGGTTTTCTTTTTTCATTAGATGTTTAGAGTTTCTTTCTGGATAAATTCAGCTTGTCATTATCATAGCAACATAAGGCTCAAAAATATTGTTGTGTATAACTTCTTTTGTAACATAATAAATAATGTAAAAAGAGTATCTTGGAAGTGTAAAAGATATAAAAGTATTTATATATGAGTAGGTGACCAATATCACTCAGAGTGATTATAGGATCACAGCAAAATGGCAGCATAGGAAACTATGCAGGCAGTACTTTGCAATTTCAGTTAAGAACATATGTATACATAGGTTAGGATTTCGTTAAAACAAATAAAACAGTTTCCATTAGAGGTTAGTTTTATTATATATTTTTGTAAGCCCTCGCCTTATTTATTTTCTTAGGTTACAGCTGTACTAGCCTCATCTTTCATCTTTCATGGAACTCCTGCTCTGAAATGTTGAAGGTCAGGGTTGAATTTACCTACTCGAGTAATTTTTCCTTTGGTCTGACTCTTCCCATGAACCTTAAACCCAATTCAAGACAAAACTCAATTTTACCGATAATTTACCCCGGTGTTGATCATCATAAAGAGATACATATTTTAAAAATGAGTTAACAGACCAAATCCAGCTACAAAGAAGAGGAGGTAAAATTAAAAGCAATGTAATGCAAACACTTCGTGTTCTTTTACTTGAAAGAGGAGTTCTGAATCAGGTTCTAGCACATGAAATATCTGATTCAACAGACTTTTTTCTTTTCTTTTTCTTTTTTTTTCAGTTAAGGTTCTCTTCCCTTATCATCCCATAATTAGAATAATTGATACTACAAGGAAAAGGAAGCCACAACTGTAATTTTAAAGCTAACACTGTTCCTTGGTGACAACGACAAAACTACAGTGAAAGAAAGATTTTTTTCATTCAAAATTTCATTTTCTTCTTTTACAGTATTAATTTAAGACCATTCTTCTTTAAAACTTTAAAACTAAACCCCCAAAATATGAGTTTCCAAATAAGACGGCAATATTATCAGAAAAAATATGCTTAGTTTTACACATTGCAAAGCTGTGTCTGTTCAAGAGATAATAGAGTTTCTTGTGGATGTATAGAGCAGTTGACACAACTGACCTCTTCCAGAGCTGTCACAGCTTGCAATGTAAATATGCATGAGATTCACATTTTTAAGCTGATAAAAGGCAAATTCAACATATTTGAAAAGTAAGGCTCAAAGGTAAGTGCTGAATCAATGAAAAGGCAAAGATCATCACAAAGCACAATGAGAACAGAAGAGGCCTAGAATTTATTCAAGGACAAACTTTTAGATAAAATGAAGGACATTATAGTGTCCGTGGCTAATTATCAAAAGCCATAAAGAGCACATGTTGCCTTCTAACTTCATATATTCACAAAATATTCTTTCAGTTGCTCAAAGTCACATTAGTAGAGAGTCTGAAAACATGAACAAGAAGTTATACCAACACTGACAGCCTAACAAGAGAAGTACTCTAGTCAGAGGAATGAGCAATATTAACCTAATTATTTCTGGTTCCTGCTGCATTTTATGCATTGTGACATTGCCTTTTCTAAGCGCCATCTGAGTAGAATCTTAGTGGCAGAGCAGATGGAAGGGGCAGTACAAATGTGGGAGTTTTATTAGTGTGTTTTTTCTAATACAGGAACTGCGATAAGGGAAGTAATACTTCAGGAATGTTATTGTAACCATTAGAAGCATCAGCAACCAAAGAACAATCGCAGTCCTAGAAACACACAAGAAAGATAGACAGATGAAGAATAAGGACAGCAAGAGGCTAACATAAAAACACAACAGCCCAAGCACAAAATGGAAATACTTTTCTGTGTCCTTGTCTTTATTTTCCTTTATCTGTGAAGCAAAACAGAGTAGATGTAATGAAACAAAGGGAAACTGCAAAATATGATCAGTTGGTAGAGAAAAAAGAGAAAAAAAAAAAAGCAAAAAAGAGGAAAGGGATTTAGTGACAGAAGGGAAACCATTAAGATGGTTAAGAAACACACAGATTCTGATATTTGCTATGGAAAAATCAATGGTACAAAATTAATCATCATAAAACAAATATATAAAACATAACAGTAAAGAACCATGATATTGGATCAGAGCAAAGATCATTCTTTGGTCAGTTGCAGATATGTAAATTAAAAAATATATGACTCATGGCAAGTATAAATTGAACTGTCCCTAGTTGAAGTACAAATATTCAGTACAGAGCTTCATGATACAAAATATCTGCCTGATATCATCATTGTGCAAGGTGCTGCTGCTTTCGTGATCCCAAAGAATAGGGAGAAAATGAGCAGGAAAAGGTGTCAATGCAAATCTTTTTCTCTAGCTTTCTTTCTTTCTATACTTCAATTCTAAATTACAAAGCACAACCAGAAACTGGCTATGGGAGAATGATCAGAAGAAATGTGCAAGTTTTGCAATGGTAAGGGTGGCCAAGATATGAAAAAAACAATGGGCATTGGATCTATTGGTGTATATACCCAGGAGACCTTGGCCTATTTTTTTATGAACCAGTTCTTCAGTCCACTTGCTTAATGAAATATAAACCTTCCCACATTATTTTTGATGTACACAATTATGTAATTTTGCTGAATCCCTGACTACAGGATTATGTTCCCTGAATTTCTGCCATAGTGAATAAAAATCAAATCTGGATTTGGCAGAATGCACAAAATTAAAACTATTTCTATCCATATGTTTTATGATGATTTCCCGTGTGAAAATATGTAATTTTTTTCACTTGATTTTCATTTAGCAATTTAACATTTTAGAAATCTCCTTTCTATTCTCAAAATACATATCCTCTATTTTAAAGATAAAATGTTCGTGATATTTGCAGGACCAAAAGGTTTGGTATATTTTGAGAAAACTGAGAAAAAAAAAACAACCTTATAACAGTGACAGAGCTCTAACTCCTATGGCTTAGTAAGAGAATTTTCATAAGAGGAGTTGTAGCCTGAAGAGAAAACTGAAGACATGATAACTGCCTTCATGTATGCAAAATCTTCTGTTCTCAATGTCCATAGCAGAAAAGTCAAAAAGTATCAGACTTAAAATAAAACAGGAAAACTTTAGGCTAGACTTTGAGAAAGATTTTCTATCAGAAGGACTTCTAAGAACTAAACAGGTTACTGAACTAAATTGTAGAGACTCAAGATTGGCAGCCCTAAAGAAGAGATCTGACAAAATCTGTCAGGAATGACCTTCCTGGAGTTGATAAAGATTAACTCAATAAAGGGGAAAGATATCCCTGCAATGGCTGTAACTCTGGTTGTAGCTCATTATTTCACCTGGGAGTAGATTTCACGTGCCTATTAAGAAACAGGGGAAAATGGTGTTAAGAAAGGCTTGAAAGACATTAAAGCTTAAATATTTTAATTCAGCTTTCACAAAAGAGAATTAATCTATTTACACAGGGATAGGCTTTTTATGGTGTGTGCATTAAAAAATATCCAGTCCCTTTGAAAAGAAACTGCTATTTGTAAACAGGCTGACCCTCTAGCAAAACTTATGGAATGAAAATAATTTCTGTATAACAAGAAAATTCAGTCACTCTTGTGGTCTGTGAGTATATCAGGGCATGTCTGTGCACAGGTAAGCCTATGCATAACCAGCACATTCAGTCATCTATTCCTGGAGTGGCCCAGAAGACGATAGCTATTGTGAGCAAAGGGGAGACAAGAAACTGATGTGAGACAAGATGGCTGACTGAGCTGCTATCAAAGAATACATTCAACAAGTTATCACAGAACCTCTTCAGGTGGGAATTTCAGACAGCTCTACCAATATATCCTTGCTCTAGGAAGCTCTTTCTGAACCTAGACCAATTGATAGACACTGTTTGTATGGATAGATGTATTCATAAACATCCTGTGGACCTTGCTGGCAGTCACAGAAACTCTCTCAGACAGGTCCTTCTGTTTGTGCCTAAGTTTTCTAAAGAGTCAGTAGAATTTTTCCAGCAGGTGCAGAATGTGGGACATTCCCCAGCCTCCCTGGGTAGACTGCTCCAGGGCCTCACCACCCTTGCAACAAAGAATTTCTTCCTGATATTTAACCTGCCCTCTTTTGAGCTTTTCACTGTGCCACTTTTGCTTTACCTATTGAACTGTCTTTACCTCAATCCATGAGCCTCCTCACTTTTACCCTTCTGATTCTCTCCTGCATCCCACTGTGGGGCAGTGAGTGAGCGCCTGTGCAGGGCTTAGCTGACTATGGGGGTTAACCCACAATAAATCTAATAGTAAAAAACAAGAAATAAAAGTAAACAAAATGTTCACTTTTATGACAGGCATATGTACAGGTGCATTTATGTATATATAACAACAAACCCTATTTTGACCAAAAGAATGTTGGAGAAATTATTGAGTTCCTAGAGTAACCCCATTTCTTGGTATGCATTATCTTAGCATATTTATGCTTACATTTTAATTTCTTATTTTATTTTTTTAATAGTGAAAATATGGGTTTTGCACTCCTAAAAAAGTAATACTATTTTAAAGTGTTTCAAATATTGCAGTAACATATTTTTCTGGGGTCTTGCAATGTAGCTCTTGCAAGTGTCCTATTTTAAACTTCTTAATTCTTTTTTTTCTATTTAACCCTGTTAGGCTGTAGCAAGTCACAGCCTTGTTCTTACATAAAATATTCACATTTTTAACTCAGAGCACAAGTAACCTCATAAAAACTAATGACCTAAGCAGATGTTTAAAATTAATCGTGACAATAAATCTTTGGAGACTAGAGGCCTTTAAATTATATGATGTAGCAAAAGTAGTATAGTAACTTTCAAGGAATGACAAGAATTTTTATCAAGAAAAAAATATCATTAGCATCAAATTAAGACTTCTGTATATATTACTGAGTAATAACTTTGGACATTACCTTTTCCCTTAAAAATCAAAATCCTTGGCCAAACAAAATTGAGTTTGTAATTTCTAGAAAAAAGAGCCCTAATTAAGAAGCATATTTGGTGTGGGGAAGAAAGAAAAAGGGAATAGTACTCAGAAGTTATAAATAACTTTGAAATAATTTCTGAGTCCAATATTATTCAGAAGAATTTTAGGACTATATTCAATATTGTGTTCTGATCATGAAGTGCAACTTATGTGAAATTTAACACTAAAAATGTGATCCAGATGCCTTCAACTACATTTTGTTTGAGTTTTTGCAGGTGCCTCAATTCCTACTGTGTCAAATTACTTACATTGTTTGCAGAAAAAAAGCCACAAGATAAAATTCGTAAATGGATTAAAAGAAGTAGTCACAAAACTGGAACTTTTCTTGTTCCTAGTATGCCCAAAAGACCTGTCACCAGTGAAATATTTATGCTTTTTTTTTTTTTTTTTTCCCCTTGTTGGTCCAGACTTTTGTGTCCTTATTGGTTGCGCAGTATGGCCCTGCTTCAACCTGAAGCATACATCTATCCCAGTCTGTATTCTTAGTGGAGATGTAGGATTTGCAGATTTGGGTCAAAAAAGGCATGGGACTCAACTTTTTGATCCTTCCTCTGTGGCCACACAGTGAATGTGGAGAACCATCTGTTAGTACCTAAAGGATTATCTGAAGCACATCAATGTGAGTCAAGCTGAGTTAACATGACAGCAGTCCTAACTAGTGGAAGACAAGCTATTTTCAGTCTGCAAATGGCTTGCAGCTGCACTCTTGCAGGTGATAGTCACCATAGTGATTTATTAAGGCCAGTCTGATGGATCTATATGCAGGCATAGGCTTGACACAATGTATATACCTATTTTTGGACTAGTATGCCTTATATCCAGTCTCCTCATAGTGTGGGTGGAGACCATGGGTCACCCCTCTACATCTATGTGCCAACATGTCATGAGGTGCCTGAGTTACCTAGTTGCAATGAGTCTTCCTGGGCAAGGATTTTGAGAAATGTATCTAGTTTCATGGATCCCATTCCAGGTTCCAAAACACTATATTTTGGTACAGTATTTTGTTATACATAAACCCCTGGGCTCCATTTTCTTATTTAATCAATAATACTTTTGCTTATCAGACATAATTTGGAATTTTTGTTGAGGTCACATGTATAAGACCAAGTTTTCACTTCTTCATATACTGAAAGATTTCTAAATAAACCACCCTAGAGAAAACAAACTAGAAAATGTGTAGGTTAAAATTAAAGAAGTGGACAAGTTATAAATTCTTAGTAGACTGCCAATCCTGGAAAGAAAAATTTTGTCCTTTAAACTGGGACCACAAAAGCTATTGTGGCAATAACAATAGTACCTTTAAGATTATTTTGTTTTGACTTTGAGGGTGGCAAATCTTTCTTCTACCATTCCAGCTCCTCCTTTTATGGCAAAAGTCATAGTAACACTGGCCTTAATCCCTCAAATAAATCAAGTGGTCAACCTCTGCTAATAAGTAGTGTGATGTTAATTCCTACAGTCTGGAGATAAACAGGTATGTTTGGAAAGGAACATTAGGAAAGTAATTTCAAATTCAGAGTGTGATTTGTTCTTTTCCATTGTCCAGAAAATCCTGATATCTTGAAGATGTTTGCTACTGCCCTGCTAATCTGTTTTTATGAAGAGCTGTCCATCCTCTAATCTTTCTCAATTTAGTGAAGGCATTCTGCTTGTTCACTACAAGAATTGCTTTACATACAGAACTTTTAAGTCAAAACAAAGTTCTTGTTACTTTCCTTCTGCCTTTTCAGTGATTTCTGGTCATAATCATACCCACATGGTAATATTCAAGTCTAACATTGATTGATTTGGGCATTAGACTTTACTTGACTAATGCATTTTCAATATTATTTGTGTCCAGTTTGTTTATTGTGTAGATATATACTCTTACAGGGACCATACAAAACACCTTCCATAATGTGATGGAATGAGAGAAATTTCTTGGTGTCCAAGCTCTCTGTGACAGAATCCAGAACCAAAGTTAAGTCTGTCAAGTACTTTATATTCCCATCTAAATAATAAAAAATACTCAGGTATTCCTGGCTATATTAGACATATTTACTTCTGACATCTTATAAGCAGTTTATCTGGCATACTTATCCAAAGTTATTTTCCTAGCTGGTCTGCCTAGATCTGGTCACAGATCCAAAATTTTGGGATTGTACAGACAAGAAACTTGTTGTAACCAGACATCACCCAAGCCTAAAAATAAGATATTGAGTCCCTGATTGAGGATAGCTAGGCAAGAATATAAACAAGAATTACTTCAGAGGACTATTATAAAATCCATGGAAGCAAATATGGTAATAAGATGTAGGAATGAAAACATTTTGGGGTCAGCAAATGGATTTTCTGCTGACAGCTGTCTCAGAAAATATCTAGCTAGCTCTGTTATAGAAGTCATCATGAAGCTCTATGCCTCCTAGTCATGGGATACAAAACAGATAAGTCTATATAGAGTATGTAATGCATGATATATGCATCAGGCACATTTACTCTTTTATTATAATTTCATATAAGCTTTAATGTGAGAGAACATGTCCCAGATATGGAACTCTCAGTCAGTAGGAACAAACACACACACATGAAGGTGAATATAGATTATATGTTCAATCAGGAACAAAAATAACTAATAAATCAGAATTCTGAAACAAATCTTGCATCTTCAAAAAAGGTAATGAGGTTCCAATAGATAAAAATTATTTAAATGCTTAGCCCTACTTGCTCAACACTAATTTATTCATCCATGAGCTTTCCCCTGAAACAAGCTCCTTCCTATGTTCATGTTTCTAAAAGGGGCTGCTTATTTTCAGTATGAAATTTAAAGGTACTAAAAGGATCTCTGAAGTAAGCACATGTTCTAATGAAGTACTTTTAGACATAGAAAATAAGCTGAAAAATAATTAGAAAATATTATTTCCCTAAAAAACATTCTACTCAAATACCACTCGGGACAATCAGATGAAAGGAAATTTCGCTGATGTTTCTGACCCATCAGCTAAGTCTTGACACAAGGTGAACAACAAAACTGGCATGGTGTGCAGGCTCCAATTGGCAGAGAAGAAATTCGGAGCATATCCTGTTTACGTTAAAAGTGATGTAAAGCACAAGCATTTTGAACAAGTGTTCAAAATCACTGTGTGAAAGGTGGACCACTGAATTCCTGAGGGATTCTGGAAGGACACATTGGTCATGGTCTTTCCTTGCAGGGTAGTATTTTTATCCAAGATCTTAATAATCATACAATTATAGAATGGCTTGTGTTGGAAGGGACCTTAAAGACCATATAGTTCACAGAATCACAGAGTTAGGCTGGAAAAGACCCTTGAGATCACTGAGTCGAACCTGTGACCGAACACCACCTTGTCAACTAGACCATGACACTGAGTGCCACATCCAATCTTTCCTTGAACACCTCGAGGGATGGTGATTCCACCAAGTCCCTGGACAGTCCATTCCAACCCCCTTGTTGTAAGCAGGGGCACCACTAGACTAGGTTTTCAAAGATCCATTCAACCCAGTCTTGAACACTCCAAGGTTTGGGGCACCCACAGCCTCTCTGGTCAATCTGTTCCAGTACCTCTCCAGTAAAGAATATCTTCCTCGTAAAGAATTTCTTGCAAAGATGGTGTTGTTTAATTCCTAATCAATCAGGGCAGCAGTGGAGATGTATTTCCTGGGGGCCCCTGAACTTGACTTGCTGGAAATAGTGGAGGAAACAAAAACTGTAAGAAGCTGGAAAAAACCAAATGAAAAACATATATGATTCACTGAACTGTGAAATGCCTATCTTAAAGCTTCCCTGCTGAAATAAAGGTGTAAATGGTAGTGGGTATATAGCTTCAGAGACCAATCTTTCTGCCAGTTGCCTAAAAATAGCATACAAAAAACAGATTCCTATATTTTTTTTTAAAGGACAAAAATCAGACCGTGATTTAAGCTAAAGTCTTTAATTTTAATATTTGGTTTTGATGATATTAGTAGCTCTCTGTTGGAAATATCTGTCACAGACTTCATTACAGAAAACTAATTCAGTGACCTCCTTATTCAGTTTTAGAAGGAAAGACAAGTCTACTTAATATGGATTAATTTTTTAAATTACCATCTGCAGTCAGTTATAGCAGTTTATTGTTTGTATATAGTGCTCTCTCGGAAGAAATGCCATTCATTTATATGATTATTATTAGACTCTTCCTCTGTGCCTCTTTCAGGAAGGAAGTACAGGGAATCTTTTTCTCCATCTGTTTAGCAAAATGCAAAACACAGGTGAAATCTGCCAGCATTCGAGGGATTTTCAGTTGCTTGGGTCCCAGGACATAGACTGATATATAGATCCAGAGTTGAAAGATACATATTCTGACATTTCCTATTTGTACCCTTATACACCTGTGAAGGCTTATACAATATTTATTTCAACCATGATATCAGCAAACTTGAACCACCAGATCTCAACAAGCAAATCTCCAGATTAGCCATGTAAAACACGTAATTATAAGAAGCACAAAAGCATAGATTCCAAAATGAGTATAGACCTCAACAACATTACAGATTCATAAGAACTATAGACTCATAAGTATATGTTACAGACTTTTAATTATATATACAGAGTAGATAATCTACTCTGAGTCAATCTAAGAAAGAAAAGCAGAAAATTCAGTTCAGGTTTCAGATAAAATTCAGACTTATTCTTATTTTATCCATGTAAGTTCAGCCAAGCGTAATAAATCCTTCAAAAGTTGTAAAAGCATGTATAAGCTTACTTTAGTCAGAAGAATATTATTTCTCCTTGTCATCCTAATAGAGGAACATCATAGATTTGTTTTCTTCTAGAAGCCTGTGTATATGCATTGCAACCGAATCTCTGGATGCTCAAGGATAGGATGAACCTCTTAGAGTGAGTTACAATATCTGCAATGGCTAAAAATTTTTAAAACAGTAATTATTTATTTTATTATTATTTATTCTATTAAATTCTATTCAATATTAAATACATATCTCACATCAACTCAAATCTGTTCCACTTCTCTTAGCTAATTAGAAAATTGCTTAAGTTAAATGTAATGGATAGTTTTCTAGGATCTCAGAGTTAAGTTGCAAGCATTGCTCACAGTCTGAAAAATGTTTTTATTAAATTGTCATTTCCAAGATATTATGGAACCATCAGTAAACTGTTGTGTTAAGCCATAATACATAAAGCATCTAAGAAAAAATCTTTTTTCTTACTATAACTTCCAACTACAGAAATAATTTTTTCCCTCTAGAGTGGTCTCTGTGAGTGACGTTTGAGTCTTCACTGTTTGCTTATGTAAAGAGAAATAATAATAGAAAATATTGCTCCTCATTCAATTCTTATGTCAAATAACTGTGATTTCTATAACTCCTCCATATAGTCATTATGAAGTCCACACTTAAATGTTCTAGCTGCAGGGTAACTTAAGAACACTCACTGCAAGAATTAATGGAGTGTAAGTAGGTACTACAAGTATAATGTTTCAACTGTCTATTTCTTCTTCAAATGGTTATGAGGTGAACTGATTCCACCATCATAGCAATGTAACCTCCTTGTAAGGACATCCAAAGACCAAACTATTCTGTCCACTTGCAAGTTATTCCATGAAGCAGCTCTCATTTATCTGTAGAATTGGAGGATTTGAAGTTTGGCTCTCAAACTGGCCAGTAACTGTGAAGTTAAAACTGTTATTGGTAGGAATATTAAGTTTTCTGTTCTTTCATTTGGATGCTCAGAAGAGAGAAGAGTTTCATAACATCAGGAATTCCCTGTGAATATTTATTTCCCCCTTTTACATGCAGGGAAAATTTGATCCAATGAAGAATTCGTATTACTTTGGTCATCTGAAAAAAATTTCTACTAGATAAATGGAGCACAGATTTTAGGAAACCAGGGAAATAAATTGAACATGTAAGTTTTCTACTCAGATTTTATTAGGTTTATTAGTCAGACTACTTTTGCATACAGGTAAAGCCTTACAAACTACGGGCCTTGTTTCCCTTGTAAAATCACAGCTCAGGCCTGCTATTTAGGCCAAGTGGAAGGAAAGTTTGGGGGAGTGACTCAGCTGGAATAGGCGTAGAGAGACATGCTGTGTGACTGCCACATGTCCACATCGTGGTGTGTGGTGGTTGGTTGACTTGGGCTTGCCTTAAAACTATGTAAACTGATAATCAGCTAGATACTTAAAAAGGCAAGGTTTTTGCATTAAAGCAGCTCCCCTTTGCACTGCCTGGGGACTCTGCTTTGCTCTGTTCTGTTACAGCCTAGCCAGGTTCTTTTAGGCAAATGTACAAAGATTAAATAGTAGTCTGACCACCCAAAGGGATGTGCTGGGTAAGGATGTATCACACATGATCAAAGTCGTGAACAGATCTGTTGATTACAAACATCTGTAATTAGATATTTAGATTACAGTTCCTTCTGTTTTCTGTCTTTACTTTTCCTACCAGTTGACACCTGTTCCTAGCTACTATTGCTTTGCTAGCTGATTTTGCTGCACCCAGAGAAGTCTCACATTTCTTTTTCCAACTCTTTCTAAATAATCGAGTATGTGACTGTAGAACCACATTTTCCAGAGAAAAACTGCCTGCAACACTTCTGAGAAAATTCATGGTCAGGTTAAACACAGCACTCTGTGTTACACAGACTGTATTTTATCTCCTGGAAAGATCTGCTTCTCACCCCACTGCTAAATTCAGGTATACTAAGCTACACTTAGAGCTAGAACTATACAAGCAGAGTGAACGCATTATTAAAGGAATCAGTATATTAATGGAAGATTTAGATAATTTAGAGTGGAGAAAGCTGCATAGTCAGTATCTTCCAAATTACATTATTTGAATTCATGTGCTCTAAAGACAATCTACAAAATTGTCTTTAAACTTTGCCTTATTGTGCGTTTCAAGAAGACTATGAGATTACAGAGTCTACAATGTGCTTTAAAAGATTGTTTTCTGCTTCCCTTCTTCAGAATATTTTGAAATTGTCATACACTTCTCCAGATTCTGATGTAGCAACTACTACTTTTATATGGATTTCCATGGAACAGTCCATCTATACAATTTTTGCTTCTGTTTTGATATTAGATTACGAGCACATCTGCAAAGCCTGTCTATAAGCATCACAGTGTTAGAACAAAAGAAGATCCAGTCAAAATATATTTGTTCATTTCACTTAATTGTCTTATCAAAAAGTACTTAAAGTGGTTTATTGCATAAAGAAGGTTTTTACTTTCATATAACTTCCAAGAGTTTACAGACAGCAAGTTCTCCAGTAGCAGCAGACTAGCAGTAAAAATTTAGCATGCAGAAACTGTGAAAGAAGACTGTAAAGATTTTTATCCACAGATCTCTAATACGTTAATGTATAATTTTTCTGCAGCTCCTTGGTTCTGTTCTGCCTCTTCTCACTCCTAACAGCAGCCTTCTGACTCTTTCCCCACACTGCTCTCTCTGTCTTCCAGTCTGTTTACTGACCAACAGTATATGTTGGCATTCTGTGGCTTTTGAGTAGGATTTGTGAAAATATTTGCAAATATTCCTGCATTAGTGTTGCATAACCAACTATGTGAAGAACTATTTGCATTTACAGGCAGAAAAATGATTTAACTTGTAACCTTTCCAGCTGGTCTGTTCTACATAGTAATTAAGACCATTAATCATTTCTCCCACCTCCCCTCTTCTTTTCAAAGGTCACATTTGGTTTCAAATTGAAAAAGAGCCTTTCTTAAATTTATATATGTGTGTGTATATATATATAACTATATATATTTGCATATATCAAATTTTTCAAAATCTGTAAGTAACATGTTTTATGCCATCAACTTCGCTAGCAAAGACCAAACAGTACTTATTTACCTTTCCTCTGTTACTCAGACCATAAACCTTTTGCAACTGATTTCACAGTCTGTGTGACCCTATTCACAGTCACAGTAAAGAATGACTGGAGTATCCAGTAACACAAATTTTACAAATCAGATGAAAAATTAGGTACATATACAGATACCATTTCAAAAGCTTTGGTGGCCTGAAGGATCTCAAAAATGTATGTTTTATGCTTTTATTAGGAATTTTTTTCCCATTAGGGTGAAAAAGGACCCAGCTCGTGTATATTTCTATGTACAGTATTAATACCTTCTCTTAGCTGTTATGTTTTATACTTTTTTTCTTTAAATCTCCTTAGCTTGTGTTCAATCTTCTTAACTGAAGTGTCTAATTCACAGTCTAAATTACCAAGGTTTTCCTCCCTAGCCAGTCAGCCCTCAAGGGAATAATTTAGTAGACCTAAAATCTCTGAAGTGGCTTATCAGTTCCAATTAGTTATTGAAGCACCTGAAAGAAGAAACTTTCTTAAATTACATTTGCTGTATAAGGAGTAGCACCAGTTCATGCCTTCACATTAGAAGGAAAACATGAATCTGCTTGCTCTGGTTGAAAGACCTTTGTGGCACAATATTCACCTTAAGTTTTTCCTTGCTAGGTGGAGGTAGGAAGCTTCCTGTTGTCAATAATATTTCTTTTTATTCTTTACACTAACTGCTAAAATATTCCTCAGGAGAGTCAGAACAATTCAGGGCACTTAATCTAGATTTCCAAAACATCTTCTTGTGGTGTTTTTTTCCTTCCCTATTGACTGGAGCCTACATTTACAAATCTTGTGACTGAGCACCTGCGGAGGCATTCAACTTCTGACACTTAAATCTGAGAGTCTCATTTTAGTCACTCAGTATACTCCCTGTCTTAAAAGACTGTCAATTTTACACATTGATCTTTGGGAAGAGATCTGCCGGATTTCCAGATGTCAGAGGATGTCTGTTGTCTAAGATTCCACTGGAAACAAGGCAAGCAGGTTCCAAATAACCTCTAGTGAAAGGATGTGGTGCAGAGATGGAGAAGGAATTTTATGCTATTCAGAGACACTGACATGTTAACTCTCTGCAAATGTGACAGTCAGTTTTGCTATAGAGTTTTATTGTATTCTCATAGCATCATAGTACATCCTGAGCTGGAAGGGACTAACAAGAATCATCAAAGTCCAACTCCTGTCCCTGCACAGGTCAGCCTCAAGAATCATACCATGGTGCCTGAGAGCATTGTCCAAATACATCTTGGACTCTGTCAGGCTGTGACCACTTCCCTGGGAAGCCTGTTCTAGTGCCCAATCATCTACTTGGTGAAGAACTTCTTTCCTGTTACCTGACCTAAACTTCCCCTGACACAAATTTAAGCCATTCACTCAGGTCCTTTCAGTGGTCACCACAGAGAAGAGATCAGTGTCTGCCCCTCCTCTTCCTCTTAGGAGGAAGTTGTAGACTATGATGGGGGTCTCCCTTTAGTCTCCTCTTTTCCAGGCTGAACAGACCAAGTGACCTCAGCAGCTCCTCACACAGCTTCCCTCTGGACCCTTCACCATCTTTGTTGCCTTCCTTTGGGCGATCTCTAATAGCTTTATATCTTTCTTATATTGTGGTGCCCCAGGCCTGCACATGGAACGCTACATGAGGGCACAGCAGCATGGAGTAGAGCAAGACAATCTCCTCCCTTGACCAATTAGTGATGCTTTTGCAGACACTGAGAGCCAAAGACTGCAGATCTGTATTTCTGCTTGCCAGTGTTGGGATGACAGAAGTGAGTGCTGGTCTGCACAACAAAGGTGTCCTTATCTGTCTTAGAGAGAGACACTGCTGAAATCTGGTTAACCATTAAAGTGTTTCAGAAGTTTTCACACATATAACTCACCTAGAATTTGACATGTTTTTAAACTTAGTAATTTTGTTTCTGAAAGGAAAGTTATGATTTCAAAATTATTGTATGCTTGTAAGTTTCTTTTAAATTTAAAATCATTAATTAGAAATTGGGATCTTATACAGCAAATTATTCTGGGTTCTGTGCTGAGCTGAGCAAGATAGATAACGTGAGGTAGGAATGTGTTTGATGGCTCCTGTTAAAAAAATAAAGAACGCTTGATATTTTTCAAAGTACTAGAACTCTTTCTACCATTTTTTCAGCTTTGTGTTACTGCTTTTCTCAAGTGTAAGTAGAACTGGAAGAAAGAAGTTGCACTAGAAATTTTAGAAGCATGACAGGTTTGTCATGAAGGTTTTAGGTCAACGGTAAAATTTCCAAAGATTGAGTTTTCAAATGTGCTTAGCACTGTCAGTTATACAAAATCTCCAGTGTCCTCCATCCCATCATTTGCTTTGGGTATGACGTGCCTGGAAGCCCAAGGAAAACCTTCCTGTTCCAATTAAGGGAATAAATGGGAAAAAAGATCCTCTATCTTTGAAAATACATCCAAAGAAGCTTAAAAAAATTGCTACTGTGTTTTAAGTCTGGCATATGGGGGGTTTTGCAATTTTATATTACACATGATAAAGATAGAAGCTAAACTAGCTTTATATTGCTGGTAAGGGAAAATATTAAAAATTAAGCCAGTGCTAAGAACATGGTTTCTAATGACAAAGTTGGCCATTATCACTTTTTTATCCTTGAGAAATGGCTTGTAGATGGTGCTAACTGGAGTCAATTGCTACCCAGTATCTCGTGCTGACAGATAGCCATTCTGCTCAGGAGGGCACTTGCAGAGAGCAGAATTATTTTTAGTTGCAGATACTTGGGAGCTTCAAGTCATTTACTATGAATCATGTGACATTAAACACCTGCGGCAAGCTGCCACCTCTGACAAACACTTTACCATGACCCATGAGTATATGCACAATTAATATCAGACTGTAGATCATTAAATTTTACTGTCTGACTGAGTTCTGCCCTACAGGCACAGGAAGAAGAAACAACAATGATCCTGCTTACCTGCCCAGGAACAGCTAACTTACTTTCGATATGTCTTCCCCCATGATTCATAAAAAGACTGTTAATTACATTGGTGATATATCATCATATTTTTTTTTCCTAATATGGATTTCAGTAAAAAAATTACAGCTATTTATATCAAATATTACTTCTTCCATCACTGACTTAAATTTATGTAATTTAATTAACTTATGCCTCAGTGATATTTTGAAAATGAAGTAGCTCTGAAGTAGCCATTGTATGTTACTTAATTGATATTCTATCAGAGCATACTGCACCAAAAATCTTATTCTCTCAATAAAATGACACTCTCAATATAAAAAAGTTGGAAAATTAGACTTTTTTACTTAGTATGAAAAAGACCATGCAGTTCAGATACCCTAGAAAAGTAATTATGTTGAAGAGGAAAGACTGATGGGAAACTAAAATCTGCTTAAAGGTAGGTGCTTTCCAGAGAGGGAGCTCTCATTGACAGTGGAAATGCTGCATCTTTGGCATATACAGTCTCTCTCAGAATTCATGGATGCTACAATTAATTCTCATTATTTTTGGCACATGTTCAACACAGCTGGTTTCCTTCTCATTCATTGAAAGACAGCAGCCAAAATAATATTTTCAGTTTTCATATTTCTTTAAAACTTGCTCTTTTATTTATCTAAATGCAGACCTAGCTGTCTAGGCAGCATCTGCACTTTTTCCACTAGCTAGTGATCTAAACTTTCTTTATATTCACCTAGTCATACAGAGCTTTTCGCTGAATTTAAAAGTAACTGCGTATGGGTCCAGATAATGACTGCAAGATCAAACTTTATGAAAATTAATGGACTAAAAGTTAATTTTTCAATTTTTATTTTGTTAGATAAAGTAACTCCTTATTTACATGAAAACATTTGCTGTAATTTTAAACTGACATTTTTCAGAGAGTCTTTCAAAAAATAGTAGAGTTTTTTTACAGCAGGGGAAGAAAATTGCATTATCTTTTGCATAGGCAATTAACTATTTCCCACATTAAAATAATTTTTAATATTTTCAGAACATAATATGAGATCAGCAGATGCATATATAATCAAAAGATTGTTTTTTCTCCAGTGAAGATAAATATTTCAGGAAAGGAACAGTATTATTATCATTACAGTGAAAATTTGTGAGTTGGATACAGTATGTATTCTTTTCTCCTGAAAAAAAAGACCTTAGTCAATACAGGTTTCTCTATAAATAATAATATTCAATGTAAGTACTAATTCATGGAGAAATTGAATGTGTACACTACATGCAAATGAATGCTCCCTTTTCTACGCTCTTATGATTAAATATCTGTAGAGTCCCAGTGAAGTGATGTAAATTCCACTTAATTTCAATGATTTTAAGTGATTATTTTATTGTTTGCATGAAAATAATACATACCCATGCAGAATGAGCCATTTTGGATGTTCTTACTATATATCCATTCTACTTGACCAACATAAATATGAGATATAAAATAGATAATTAATTTGCTTACAGCATACAGTGTGGACTAATGCAGCCAAAGCCTTCAGCTGCCATGTTTCAGTCAGGCTGTTGCTTCTTCTCCTTGTCATTAAGAGGAAGATATGGCATGGTTAAAAAAAGCAGTAGATCTCTGATTTTTTTTAAAAAGGATGGGTTTGTATTAGGCACTTTCTTGAATCAGGTCTCATTGTTTGTCACAGAAGCAGAGTGGCAAAAATGGTAGTTATGATTATTATAACAACAGCAAGTACTGCTGTTTGTATCTCCAGTGAGAATTTTTCAGTGGCTTTTTCCATCTAAAGACACTGTAGAAAAGGTTAACACAAAGGAAATCTGTTTTTTTGTCACTTCCACACCAGGAAAAGAAAATACGGCTCCCTTTAAGCCTTGTCACAGGAGTTTAATGTATGTTTTAAAACAGTAACAATATTGCACATAGACTACAAATGATTGAATTGTTCAGAACGTGCAGAATACAGAATGTAAGGGATTCTTAAAACCAGTCCTGGACTGGAGCTAAGCTTTGTGTGGGCCAGATGTGGGTCATATGCATCAGACAGAAGATCACCCGGTGTGAACAGGCCTCAATGTTACTCTGCTTCTTGGTACCAACTTTATTCCCTGTTGAGGTCATTTCAGTCCATTTGATAAGCAGGAGAGGATGGCTTCCCTTTAGATCAGGAAGCAGAGTTAACAAAGTCTGTTTCAAAGGTATCAGAGCCAGCTTGGCCATGGGAGGAAATAAAACATTAAGTCATTTCTGATATGACTCAGTTTATGGGTATTTGGTAATTACCCTCTAAACTACCTGGCACCCAAAAGATAACATATTCTTAATTTCTGGCAGCCATTAGCATGCTAATGTGTAAGGTTGGCATAAATTACACTTACCTGAGCCAATCTATTACACACTACTCTTATATACTTCAGCTGAATCGCTCGTGTTTTTGTTACTGTGGATTGCCTCTTTTCCCTTTATTGCTGTGCTCAGATACAGATGCATTTTGTTTTAATTAAGTCATTACTGCTATCTTGCAGATCTGCTTAGCACTTTCAGTGTTCAGCTGTTATCTACATCTGTAATCCTCATCTCTATAATTAATGTTATTTTTTATGATATTTTAATGTGAAATTGCTTTGAGAAAGACAGCCTTTAGCTGCTAATATAAGCTTTATAAGCTTTAAAGAGATAAAGCTCCAAAAGTTGGAACTGACTGTAATCTTCAAGGCTTATTAATGACAGCAACACACTTACAGCTATGCTTACATATTCAAATATTTTCAGATATTTCAAATTGAGTATCAATGCTCTACAAATTTGCCCAAGGGGTTCAAATTTACAAAAGCTCTCAAAAAACAGGTAACCTTTTGGTATAATGTGTACTTTAAGTAACACATGAGGGATGATGAAGATTCAATAATTTCAAATGACACTTATTCCTTGGGGTTTTTTAAACAAAAAAAAAAGAATGAAACAGTGGTCAAGCTTAGATTTTGTAACAGAATAAAACAGAGGAGGGAGACAAATCGCTGACACAGAATCTGAAAAAAAAAGCTTATTTTCAAGAGGATCTTTTTACCTCTATTACCAAAACTACCCTTCTTTGCATAATCACCAAATTATTTATTCAGTTATTTCTGATTCACACTTTCCAACTATGCAGCTGAAATTCACTGAAAGAGAAATTATGTACAAAATAGCAAGAAATGGGATACAAATTGTGCATGTGTTCACTGTCACAAGTATAAATGATGCAAAAACATGCTTACCTTCTATAGTTAGTTTTTCTGACTCTTTTATGTTTCTTCACAAAAGTAATTTTCACTTTCATTTACTTAGCCCCATATGCCTAAGGATATTTTCCTCTCCCTCTGAGCTGCTGAAAAAGTTTTTCTTAAAATATTCCCTGGCTCACATACCTTTTGATTCTATTAACTATAAACCAGATTGAGCATTAAAACTGGTGGATAACATCCGAATTCATTATCTATGTTATGTGGAAATGTAATTTCAACTGATTTTATACTGTAGCTCTCCTAGAAACTTTAATCAGATTTCCTCTTTCCATTTCTAATATAAAACTGTCTATTAATAAATAAAAGAAGACAAAAATGCAACAACTTAAGATCACACAGAGAAACTCTTTGCTACCAGCCTATTATTTTTGAAACAATAGAAAAGTATCTCATATTACACAAGACTGCTTTTTCTTTCCTGCTGGCAACTGTTTCAGTTTACATTAAATTGCATCCCCTTGTAAGAAAAAGCCCTTGAAGAGAGAAAAGTATTTTCTTCTGAGATTAAAGGAGGCATTTTCTAGGCCACTGCATAACTGATAATAATATACATTTATTTTTAAACTTTATATTTCTGCACACTTTTGCCATCATTCTTCATATGTAAATTTTGCTTTGGAATCTAAACATTATGAATAAATAGACAAGAGTTTATTAACATAGTGAAGGTGTATGAGTGAATGAGTGAAGGTGAAATTGTTTCAAGTTAAAATGGAAATGAAACCTTTGAAAAAATATGACTCTTCCAAAAATTATTCATTGATAGAATTTACAATGTATTTGGAAATTAAATTTTAAATTTATTAAACGATAATTTAGTGAACTGCAAACACAGAAAGTATTATGGGTTTTATCTCAATAAATGTTTTCAACTGCTTATCTAAATGTTATTTTTTGATTTTTTTTTAATGACTACATATGGAAGGCAAACTGTCTCCTCAAAGGAACACCTTTGCACCTCTTAATTTCTCTATTAAGCTTTCAAAGGAACAACTTTTGCAATTGTTCTCTGTGCACTAAGGAAGACATTTTTATTTGTTATTCAGAGAGGTTGAAAAAAAATATATTCCTTTAGCAAAGAAAGAAACCCAAATAACCTGCATTCCTTTATAAGAAATCCAACTGGAATTTAAATTTTACTAAAATGCACTATTGAAAGGAACTATTTTTATTATCACAAAAGCAATTTCCCAGCATGAGAGCGTACTTCATTGTATTAATCAGTAATAACCATGTAACTGCTTTGTACTATTACTTAAGGGTTTTCATTCTGAGTATTTATAGTAAAAAGTAGTAGGTGTTTTGAAAGTTAGGTGTCTCGGTGTGCCTGACAAACATTCAGATGGATAGACCTATTTTAGTCTATCTGAACAGGAAGCCAGGTCACTCAGTAAAGAATGGTCAATAAAAATGGTGAAATAGGTTTTCTCCCAAGGACTGATAGCTGGATAATTTGAGAAAACGATGGAGAAGGATCATGAAATACCTCTGGATCGATGGCTATTAATTTAAGAGCAGCACATTTCCTGGAATGAAACAGTTGATGTTGTTGTGTGGAACAATTACCATTTTCAATTAACTGACATTTCACATAGCTTTGAGACTAGAGGAAGACAATAACCCTCAGCACCTAATCTCAGCTCTGCTGTTAGGTGAGCCTTTTGTCAATAGTTCTGTGCTTTTATTTCAAAGGCAAACCCAATACACTGTGAGAAGTTACTTTCTTTGTCCTCAAACAGTAAGAACTGCAGACACAGTTCAGGCACAGTTCAGATGCAATGAGACAACATGTATTGAGACAACAACTGTCCACTGTACTAATGTATATCTATATGTGTATATAGCTATTTATATATTAAAAAAAAAAGTGTATGGGTGTGCTTGTGTGTATGGTTTTAGATAACTGTATATGTGCACATATTTTGCCATTTCATTAACATGAGCAGCTCAGTGAGCTTTTATGGTTGTTATGGTGTGTCACAAAAAAAAAAGGCAAAATAAATATCAGTGATACAGCAAAGAGAAGAGCAACTAGGAAGAGTCTGATACAGACTCTCAGACAGGTTTATAGCTGCCGCTCTTGTAATTTTGCACTGACCAAAATCTCAAGTATGAGTTGATACATCCTTTCTGGGACTCAGTTCAATTATCATTGGTTCCTTCTGAGAGCCAAATTTTGGATTTTTTGTGTCACTTAACATAAGAATGGTAAATGAAGGGCAGGAAACTCCAAAGCCAGGTCAAGAAGGGAAGAGGAACACACGAATGAGAGATGCAGCAGAGGATGGGACTGCAGCAGCCAGTGTTTACATCAGTTTAGGCTGCTGTGGAAACACAGGATCAGTAACATATTATTTAAATAATACATCCAGAAAAAAAAACACAGCATTGCATTAAATTCTTTGTGCTTTCAGTTATTTCTGCTTTCTATCAACTGACAGTTTAGAATGAAAAGGATTAACAAATAAATAATGAAAATCCAAAGATCAGGCTGAGAACAGAGAGTTGTTCTTTTTAGTTTAGCCCTTTGAGAAGCACTATATACTTTCATGTTATTAGACCCCCCCAAAAAAGTTAAAATACATTAGAAATTAATTTGGAGTCAAAATATGGGGAAAAAAAAATCAAACAACCAATCATGTTACAAAATTATAAAAAATCATTAGCTTATTTGAAATATAATTGACTGGAAACTACAAATGTATGTGAAGTCATCCTTTTAGCTTCTGAATGGAGGCCTGACAAATGGAAGTAGCCATTGATACAAGTTTTTATGACCAAGAGATAAGTAATTTATTCTATGATGTAACAGAACAACTTATATGTCCTTTTAATATATTGGGCTGATCTATAACTTGTAAAAACATTTGCTCTTGGTGCAGTATAGAAACTGCAATTGGTGAAAAAATTACATCAGAAAATGAATAAAATAAAAATATTAAAGAATAAAAAGGAATATAAATAAACATACCCCTACTTCCCTAACAGATGGAAACATTTTCAGTTTTGACCTCCTTCATTGACTAAAATAAATTATAATCGTAATC
>VXBU01001375.1:181096-192158 GCA_013400315.1 Bombycilla garrulus
AAAAAAAAAAAAAAACAAAAAACCTGTCCACAAACTCTGAAAGTATTTTAATTTCTTTATATATGTAAAATAAATTTTATAAGTAATGTTAGATATAGAATTTCCAGAAAGTATTGTGAAAATTTATTTAGACTGCATATAATACTTGAAAGAAATTTTCTGAATATTAAACTAATTTTCATCTAAGTCCATTAATCAGCATTATCCTAATCTTTAAACATATGACCATTGATCTGAAAAAATATTTACTGAGCAGTAATAACAAAACCTTTTCTTTTCTACACTGTATCTATTCCTACTTAATAATTCTTTTTCTTTGCATCAGTGTATGTTCAATAGTGTTCTAAGTGATGGTACTACCACCTGTCACAAATGCATTGTTCACAGATGTGTTGTCTCATCCTCTATTTAAGAAGAACACACATGCTGCTTTGTTTCCAGTTTCGTTTCTCTTCCACATCAGCAAGACAAATACACTTTTACATTGAAGAACTTATGCTGAGCTGCAGCTGACTTTCATCTACAGGAAGGGGCAACAGAATTTGCAATGACGTGTTGCTCCACCAGGATTTAGTACCAGAATGCTTGGAAATTTTATACCCAGAAGAAATTATTTTCTTTATTGAAAGGTTTCTGAGTGTCAGCATAGTGCAAACATCCACCTTGGTTTTCAGCCTGGAATTCTTAGATATCACAGTCTTGGTCCACTGAACAAATCTTGAATATCATTCAATACTTGCAACAAAATATGGTTTCAATAAATAAAAGATGTGCTAGATATCCTGATATCCATGTAGAGTACACAAATCTTTGTAATAAAGTCCTTGGCAGATATTTCTTACTGCAGTTAATGAAAAAGAATAATAAACTTAAGGTTGTTGGCTTCCCTTACAATGGGTGTAGTGCTGTTCCTGGGAATTTGGTACAATTCATAGGCTTTCATAGCAAAATCAAGATGTCAGTTGCCTGAAAATTGTAAGAACTCTCTTCTGAGCTGAAGACAGCATCTAAACTTCAGTTTAAGAAATATTGAGCACTAAGCTGAATGACTGATTCCTGCATTTTAATCTTCAACTTAATATTTCCAAATCCTGTTTCATTTATTCTCTGAATTTTAGAAAGAAAAATAAAGTCTGAAGCAAACTGCTAGAGGACCTTTTGCTTTCAAATGTTAACCCAAACATCTCCTTGATGCCGCTCCGTTTTCTTAGTTATTGCTGGTTTTCTGACCCTCCATATTTGCTGCTATCGAGCAAGCCAATGGAAGAGAAATAGAATTCTCTTTGGAGCTCTTTGAGTTGTGTGGGAACTCTACTAGATAAAGTTACTTGCAGGTTATTCGTTTAAGTAACCTTTGCTGCAATTACTTGGTAAAATATCAGAGAAGCATCATTGATAGATTTTTCAGATTCTTGAACTGGAAATGCTGTTATGTAATTGCAGTAAAATTATTCCTAATTAAAACTAAATTAATATCCCAAGATATTATCCACATCATTTAAAACACATCAGAATGTTGCAAACAGATATGAAAGGCACTCTGTTTCGATGTTGCGGTGCATGTTTTTTCCTGATTTCATTGTTAATTATATTGTTAATTATATTGTTGTAGTTTGTTCCTATGTTCCCCTCCATTTGCTTGTCCCAATGGTTTCTTCCTCAATTGTACCCTCCTCTAAACCGCCCTTCAATGTGTCTCCTCCCCTTTTTCCAGTACCTTCCCCATCCATCACCCAAACCCTGCCCCTCCTTCCAGACCTTCGCTTGTCAATCCCCACATGGGCCAATCCCTGAAGTCACCTCCTCCCTGGAATTCCCCCTTTTCTGGATGCCCAGTTGGCCCATGTGACCCCTTTTCTCCTCCCCTTGTCCCCATTGGATTGTGTTCTGTAAACCCCACCCTATGATCCTTCCCTCTACTTCCCTGATTGGTTTAATGTTTATGCCCACCCCTTAATTTGTAACCCTATAAAACCCTTTGCACAGGAGTGCTCAGGGTTCTTTTGTTGTCTTGCCTTCCTTGGTGATATAGTCTGGCTTTGGAACCTGAGAGCAGAAGAGCCTCTTCTCTCCCTTTTGTCTCTCCCTTGACAGCGGTCTGCCTCCATAGAGCCAAAGCTCTGAGGTTCTGTCACTGACACAACACCTGCAGTGACAGTTCCCCACACTCAGTATGGCCCTTCTGGACCATAGTGTGGCAGCTCAGAGCTAGCTGCGCTCTGGAGGGCTGCGTCATTTCACCTTTATCCATCTGACTTCCTGTCAGTATTCATGGTTTTGAGGCATTCCCTCTTTGTGTGCTAACACTTTTTGAATTAACTATGGATTAGGTTTTCTTGCTGAATTGTGGTAACCAATCTCACTTTTGAAATCCTGCAAGAGTCCAGACAAATTTAATGTTTCTACCTGAAACTTTTATGTCCTCCTTTTTCAAGAGACAGTTTGCTTATTCTTCTTAATTAAAATAAGCATTATTTTACTTGCTTAGGGATATTTTTTCTTAGGTTAGATAATGTCTCCTGTAATTTAGTGACTAATTAATGTTTCCTCAATGAGTTGTAAAAAATATATCTCCTTCTACTTTGCAAATGAATACTAAATTTCACAAAACAGGTTGAAACAAGGCTCAGATTTCATGTGCACAAGATCTAGGTACATAAGTTATTGATGACAAAAAAGGAAGCACTGTTCCTGCTTCCTGAACCCAGCTCCTTCCTTTTTTCTACTCTTTTTCCTACTCTTTTTCCCTCCCTTTCTCCCATTCTGCTCCCTTCCTTTTTTCCTTTTCCTTTTCCTTTTCCTTTTCCTTTTCCTTTTCCTTTTCCTTTTCCTTTTCCTGTTCAGCCCCTGTTGCTGACCTGTTTTGGACTCCTCTGTGCATTTTATTAGCTCTCTAAATCAATTGAAAACTAAAGTGGAAGATCAGAACAGGATTTTATTTTCAGCTGAATTAGTAATTTTGACCAAACCCTGGAATTTGCTGCTCATACTTGGCATGTAGAAAAAGGTGATACTGCAAAAGCAGAAGAGAAATTGGAAGGGCACCTATGCAAGGAAAGAGAGAGGAGGAACAAGAGCCTTGGCTGCTGATTGACGTACGGAAGCACAGCTTTATTTTGCCTGTTTCAGGAGTGACTCTTGCACTAGATACCATTTTCTGTATTATCTGGATATTAATGATATACATCATATAAACATCTAAATAGGATGAGCATATGCAACATAGATTACTCTTGCTTGAAATCACCCACAACCAATTTGAGGTGCTTGCTCCTAATTGTATGTCTTCTAAGTTTTCTGTAACTGTGGGTACGATTTGTCTTGCTTTAATTTACAAGTCTATGCTGTAGGCTCCTGTGTAACGGTGATCTTATTTCAGACAGTTAATCATAGGTACCTAATAATTTGAAGTGATATATTTTATCCGAGATATTCACAGGCAGCACAGAAGACCCAACCTTCATTTTAGAATTTTCAATTTTTTAGGCCTAAGTCTTCTATTCCTCATAAATGTGAGGGAATTAAATGGCAAAGATGGGAAAGAAATGCTCAATAGCTGTGATTCTACAATATGTGCATTTTTTCAACTAGCTGGGAAAAATTTTAGCTTAGGACATGCATTTATGAACATAAATATATACCTACAATATATATTATAGGCAAACATATTGTGCCAAATGTTAACTAAAAACCTGTCCCACTGTTCTCATTCAGGTTTTTCTTTGACATACACATGTTGGTGTATTTATATGCAGCATAAGTGGTTATATGCTTGAAGCTAATCATACGTGTAATATGTTGCAAAATTGAGGTCTTGATAAGCGCTGCTGCTTCAGAATCTGTTTTGTCGAAATCTAAATTAGGATAAGGAATCTGTAAATTGAACTAGAGCTCTAAAAAGCAGCATTTTATATAAATTTCATGTTCAGTGACAGGGTCAGGGTTGTTCATGATATACTAAAATTTATTTCCTCTTACCATTGAATGCAAATGCAAATACCATATGAGATAAAAACTGTCACTTATTCCATTTCTTGATATGAATTTCAATTTTATAGGTGCTTCAATTATATTAAGTAAGCTTAGAAACGAAAGTATTTTCAAAGATTTGCATATTTTTTAAAAGGCATTAATCAGTTCCTTAGTACAATACTCACTCCTATGTTAATTTTTCAGGAGGATCTGATGTTCTTTGTAAATCATCATTTCTGTGAAGATGGATAATAATCTTTCTTCCTGCTATGACATTTCAATTCTTCCTTGTTTCTCTAACTAAACCTTATAATTGTTTGGATTAATTTTACTTTGAAATGTTTCCTCTTTATCGAGACTCATACTTTAAGTCTTTATGAAATTCCTGGTTAAGGACTATATATATCACCATAATGTTATGTCACAAAGTTCCTGATCCTGTCAGGAATTCCTCATGGAGTTAATATAGTCACAAATGTTCTGTTATTTAATTGCCTTTTCTCAAATTTATTTTTACAGGAACAGATGTTATTTTTTCCAAGTATACACTTAGGGGTAAATCTTCCATTGGGGCCAAATCAACTAAAAGGTTATTACACAGTGTGAAATAAAACATTTCTGAGGCACTAAATAACAGTATAGTTAATCTCAACATCAACAGAATTGAATGTTGTATACACAAATGGTTCCAATGAAAATGTGGATACATTTTTATTCTCAGAAGCAGTTACACTTAGCTGCATGAACTTCTCTAATATGATGTATTTGTAGTGTTGGAACAGAGCCATATCTAATGTTACATGCACTCCAGGTGTTAGAAATAAAATTCTGCTCAGGAATTTACCCAGAACTACTAGAAACGAGAGGAGATGGATAATTTCCTGTATTACTTGGACAGATGTTTAGTTCTGGCTGTTCTGGAAGCTTGTGATTTTCATTTGTGTCACCACAAAGGCTATATTCCCAAGGGTAAACAAGGAATTGCAGGTCAACATCTAGGAAAAAATTAGTTTTTCAGGTCAGAGCTCTATACTGAGAATTAAGAGAAAAAGGGGTTAATCTAGTATCTATAGGCCCCTTTATAGAAGAGACCAGCTACTACAAAAGACCTTCCTCACTGAAGAATTATTTGGAGAAAAATTCGCAAACATGAAACAAGAACAAAGGGAGTTCAATCTACTATTTTATTACACATGTGATCTGGGGAAATGGACTCTTTCCTTTGTAAGAAGTGTTGGGCATTTTGGAAAACAAAATGTACTATTTGCAGAATATAATTATGCAATTCAAGACTTGTTTTAATATTCTGCGAGTAGGTAGGAGGTGACAAAATACACAGCCAAGTAAATATTAATAGATCATCTGTTGCTCCTGTATTGTTTTTGCTATTCCTGTATTGTCTTAAAGGAATAGCAAACCTATGGCAACAAACAGCCTCAAACCTACAGTCCAACTCCAGTTCATAAGGGTTATTAAAATACAATAGGCAGAGAAAATTTGTATGGTTCAACTTACTGTGCAAGTGTATGCATACAAGGCACACCATCGTAGAAACAGATTGGCATGGCAACTAATTTATTGCAAGTCTTGGTATCCTTACAAGCAACTGAGCCTTTGAAGAAACCATCCAAAAGAACCTTACATATAAAAAGTCAGTGCTCTATCATCAAACCCTCGAGTAACTGCCAGAGGAAGAAGCTGATACCCTTTTTCATATTTTCAGAGGACAAAACACCCTACTTGGTATGATAATAAAAATTTATAGTTAAAGCTGTGCTTTATGTGAGCCTCCTGTTTTCACTTGTATGTAATAGTCTCATATTTTTTTCCAGTGACTGAGACTTTTCACATCACTTTCCTTATACTGGAAATACAGCCAGTCAGGGACATCAATACCTAAAATCAAGATCTCATATTTTAGGCAGTCAGTCACCTAGAATCCTGCAGTAGTCAGTAACCTCCTGCTGCAGTGTATTGAGAGAGTAAGGCACAACTAATAAAAGCCTTAGTAAGAACTGAGTCCAAAACTGTATCCTAAACAATTCTCACAAGGAAAACCCTTTATTTACTATTTCATGGGGTTTCCTAAGCAACTTAGAGTTATGCTTATGAACATTTCCTGAGCTGTCTCAATTTAAAAATGTCACTGTTTGTTTCCCATCTAAATGGATTCCATTAAGAAGTAGCAATGGGGAGAGGAATATTGCCTAACTTGCGTCTTGATTTTAGAGGCCTAAGACTATTGAAAACAATTATTCATTCCTTGCACACTTAAGCTAATGGCTTCCCTTTAATGCTTCCAGAGGGAGGATTTATTTCCCTGACTTAGATTTCTAATATTAGATGGACCAGATCTTATTTTGGGACTGACTTACCTATCATCATCTTTACATATATATATGTGTGTGTGTGTATATATATATATATATATATTATCAGCTGATGAGCTATGCCTTGGCCCAATATATTTCTTCCTGCTGACAGCAAAGACAACTTCAGGTAACCAACTTTGATGTGGATACCTGCTCTATAAATTTGGTCAATGAATATCACCTTAGATGTTGTTCTTCCTCTGTCTCTTCAGAGTGCCTAATACAAATCAGCAATAGTTTTCTGTAGCTTTAGACATTTTTTTTCAGAGGGAAAGGTAGAAAGGGCGTTCTATGCTGTCATAATTAGCAATATAAATTGCCATATCTGGAATAAGTGCCAGATGAGCTCCCTAATGCCACCATTGAATCTCTTTGGCTACCATGATGTTTCATTATGTATCATATCCTAAGGTGGATGGATGGGGAGTGCACCATGGTCTGTTGGAGCTCAGGACATAGTGGTAGGAATCAGGAGACCCAACTGCCTACATACTGAAGACGATGCTGAAACTGAAAGCTTTTCTTTTCTCTTTCCACCTTTATGAAAACGAAAAGCAGGAACTGCAACATTTTCTGGAACCTGATCCTGTCAATCTGCATTAGGCATCCTCAGCATAAGAAATATGTAAGGCATTTGAGCAGAAAATGTGATGATTCAGATCCTACATTTTTTTTGTTGACATATTCCTGTTCTATGTGAAAGGCCGATGTTTAAATATAGCAATATCTGAGATATATGAGTTTTCAAGATATCCACTTCAGGCTACCAGAATTTGCTTATGGTGTATGGACCATTCCTGAGGTGAAGAATGGAGGTTACTTAAGGTTATGCTTAGGTCTAATAGGCTATCGCAGGATATCTCAGATGCAATACAATACCTCAGCTGAGGCTACTTCATTAAATTGTAGACTTCCAATGATTTTGACATGTAGTTTGCATGTATACACCTAAATCTGGGCATCTTATCTGACATTCGGGAGCATAGAAAAGAATAGTGTTATTTTCAAATTTAGATAACATCCATACAAGCTTGCGCTGAGTCTAATCCTAGATTCTTGTATCTTAAAGCTTTACGTAAAATACACATTCTGTATTGAGTTACATTTTGTGGCTTTTCTATTTAATTTGGTCTTTATATTTAATTGGTCTTAGTACCACACGTGATGTGTAAATCATTAGGGAAACAATGCAAAAAAAGCTGGACAGTCACAGAGTGTAATTCTAGGTGGAGATCTTCTCTTAAAATATATTACCTCAGCATACTCTTTTTAATCTTGGCAACAAACTGTATCATCATAGAAGCATTCTATCAAATCAGTTATGTTTAAATTACCATACTTTCCCTAACTCAGCTTTTGCATTGACCTTTGAGACAAGTTAATCCATCATGACCTATGCAAACGTATTTCCTGTCTTTATCTCAGGATTAACCCCACTAAAGAGAGAACTAGGTAAGAACTAGGCTGTGACAATATATTGCCCACTTCTTATTTTCATGGGAATTTTCATGAAATTTTCATTTTCACTTTTTTTCCTTCGTGGGGAAAGGGCTTTAATGGTTTGTGAGAAGAAATAAAATAGCTTTAGTGCTTTAGACTTTAGGTCTTGTTCCTCTAGAAGAAAAAAAAACATTAAAATGGAAAATAGTGTTAAACCACTTTAGCCCAATGTTTAATGTGTTAGGCATTTCACTAACTCACTTTGTACTAAAATTAATGTGTTAGATGAGGAGAATGAAGAACACTTTTCACATCTCACTATTAAACTCTGCTGTTATTCCTCCACTTAGAGTCTGCTTTAGATTATGTGGATCAAATCCTGGTTGTAGACTCAAGTACTTCCTCAAAACCTTCCTTTGACAGTAATAAAACATAACTGCATTTACCAGAGAGGATTTAAATATCAGAACTAGAGCCAAACCAGCAGAATTCTTATTTGTTATTCCAGATGTGCAGCTTTTCAGAGAGCTTACTCTTTATTTCCTTTTGTCTTAAAGCATTTACAAGTTTTTATCAGTACTAATTTCTACAGTTAGAATACAATGGGAAGGAAGGGTTATATTTTATTTAATACAATTTCTTTTGTCTATCTTCTTGATAATTCTTGATAAATAAATAAATTTTTAAAAAAGTCATAACACAAGGAATACTCCCAATACTCCCTCTAGGAAATGAACCAGCAAGAAATTCTTGACACATTGGTAGGTCTCTATGACAAACATGAGACTTCCATAATTCCAACAACTCTAACAAGTGTTTGCAGACACTCTATCCATCTTTCATGGAATTGCATTACTTTAGCACTTTTCTTTCCCAGAATTGTTCACTGCTATTTAACTGAGTATTTGATTCAGAAATCACAGCTGTTCTTGTAAACAGACAAATCTGTATCTAAGTAATAAATGGTGAAATTGAGTAAATATCCACAATATGCACTCCACCACTCCAGTCAATATCATAACCATCTCTAATTTAAACATAATCAAGTGTTTCTTTTGTCGTCTTTGTCATACAAAGCCTAAAATCAATTTTATCCATCAATGGGCCAATGAAGATTTTCATCTGAACGATTTCACATTTTTTGATTTTTTTTAAAAAAATAAGTGTGATTAAAATCTGTCTCTAGGCTTGATACTTCCTGCAGGAACTTCCTTTGACACAGATATCTACATACCCATACTTTTCTCAATAAGTAAGGTACCAAAATTTGCATGGTCCATTGTACTCCATTTCTTTTTATTATTCAGTTATATGACCAGTTTTCTGGAAGGAGCAATGTGGAGTTTTATTGTTAGGGTTATACCTGTATGTGAATGATATGCATTGTTTTTTTCACCTGGTTTTGAAGACTGGTGTCATACAGAAACTTGCTACATGCAGTTATGCTGTATGTGTTTGTGTGTATGTGTGTGTGTAAAACCCTTGTGCTGTCCTCAGTAAATTTTTAATTCCAATCTCAGCGTCAACAAAAAATGTTGAAAAGGTTTTAAAAAAGGTATCGTTTCTGTGCTTTGTAAATGTAGGAAATGGAGAAAGGAGGAAGAGCCTCTCTGCTAGAAAATCTGAGGCATGCACAAATACCTTCTTCATGAAGGTACATAATTTAGATACATCTCAGTTGATCTCTGATGCACACTGGCACATAACCCTGGAATTTTGATTCCCTGGTCATGGGAGCTCTTCGGGATGCATAAAAAGATTTCATACCCTCTTGGCTGCTGGATCAGGTGTCATCTAGACACAGCCAGAAACATATTATAAACACTTCAGCCAACAATGGAAGTCAATCAACCACAAGATTCAGAATTGTAGGAAATAGGCTTCATAATTTCTGATGCTCACGGACAAGAAAATTGCCTGTATTTTCTTTGTGACAAGTTTGGTATTTTGCTTTTATGGAAACATGGGGTAATTTCTCTCTGTGTTGTTCAGGCCTTTGTCATGTGAAAGGGACAACTTGACTTGAAATGCATAGCAGGCATCATTATGTTAGAAGTATATCTTTGCTAAGACATGGCTGAGTTCTACACTTTTTACATAAAATATTTCCCCACCTCTTAAATGTTCAGTATTTTCCCTCTGTTCACTGCCTTTTGTGGCAACAAGCTTAAACAAGTATCCCCTGCAGTTTTATGTATAAAATATGCATAATGTGAAGGAACACTTTAATTCTCTTAAGGATCTTTTGCTTTTGGGACTTTAAAGAGCCAAGTTTCTATTCCTGTGCTAAAGTGGTTAAGTCAGTTAAGAAACTTAATTGTTAACATCACTGCTATACAAAACAAAGGCAGCTCTTTTTTCTGTAGTAGATAGAACAAAGGATTATAATAACTATATAATCTGTGATAGCAATATAAAACCAAATTAAGTCTGTCTATGCTGTCTATATTCTTTAGACCACACACAAAACATTTTGAAATTTTTGCTTCCTGGTTTTCATGTAGATATTTATTTTGATTAGGGATGAATCACTTTCTAACAAAGTGACATTCTATTATTTCCATGTTTCCCAAACGTTAGTCCATTTATTGTTACAAAATCCAACGGTGACAGAAAAGTATCACCTCCGTTGGGGCCAAAGACCACAGAGTTAGGGATACATCAGACCCTGGAACTGAATCAAAATCTCAAAGTCCCAGCCCAGCACCTTCCTGGTAAGCCTAACCCTATAACTTTCCTTGCAGACTCCCTTTATGGTTGCCATTTCAAGCAACACTCTACAGCATGAAGTGATAATTGTGTAACTGTATTTACAGCCCATCAAGAGTTACCATAACTTGAAACAGGGAGCAATATTTTGTTTGGTATAAAGGAAACCCATGTCAGATGTTGTCATCTTCCTTAGAAGCTAAGTAAAAATACTCTCAGCATTGATGTGTGATATTAATCCGATATAGCTGACTATCTGGAGTGTGTCTCATGATGTGATTTCTAATACCAAGAGAAGAGGGCATTTTAGTAGATGAGCCATTTGATATAACCACAGGTACTCTTACTTCTCAAAGCCTTTTATACCTATTCTCTTGTGACTGCATTTGATCCAAAGATCTGTGTTGTGAGACTATTAAGACAAGGTCTTTATTAGTAAAGGAACTTAAGAAAGCACACCTGCAATACACCCTTTTGTTATTTTCTTTCCTATGTAGAGTTTATAGGATTTTTACTTAAAGAATTAGATTTTTATCTATGATGAATTTGCAATAAATTATATGTTAATA
>VXBU01001376.1:14952-108699 GCA_013400315.1 Bombycilla garrulus
TATATCTATATCTATATCTATATCTATATCTATATCTATATCTATATCTATATCTATATATCTAATCTATACATGTCTTTATATATAACATTATACATTGCACTGGTTGAGTCACCTAAGGATAACAAGTGTTGCAGGTCATTTCTTAATTCTAAGGATGGAGTCCAGGCTTTAATGTTAAAGGTCACAGGTTCATCCCTTTGATAAGATGATGATAATATGGAGTGGCATGTGAAAAAAATCTCATCTCCTAATGTAGCAAATACAGTGAAGTTACAGAGCTTAAATTACTTTTATAGTTTGTTATGCTGTTAGGGATTGTTTTGTGTTTTGTTGTTTTGGTTTGGTTTTTAAATTGAGAAAAGTCTCATTTTCAATAACATAGTTTTATTTACCATTTTTTCATTTTGATAAATATGACTGACATGAACATGATCAATTTGGGGGAGAGTAGTGAGCTCGATTTGTCCTCCCCCATGTTCCCTGACAACAAATCAAAATATCCCTTAATGGCACAGTTCTGGGTTGAGTTTCAGATGGACTGAAATCCAATCCTGATCTTGCTACTATTTCTGGTGTGAACATGGGTATGCACTTTCATTTCTCTGTGCATTTCTTTTCCTGCTGATCTCTCTCTCATCTAGTCTTAGCTGCTCTCCTGTTTTTACAGCAGCTATCAAGAGCAAAGTCCTAATATCACCACTCAGCAGATATAGAGGTTCCCAACAGATGTTGTTGTCTCAGCTGGGATGAATGACAGTGGGGGCTGTTTGAGGAAGTCTGTTTACTTTGCTCAAACCACTTTTGCCTTTAAAGGAAAAGTCAGGGTGTGTCAAAACTTTAAATATGAAGTTGCTCAAATAGATATATCCAAGGCAACTAGATGTTCTTGAGTCATTGTCTGATTGAAAATCTATGTTAGGCCAGCAGTTTACTTGGGAATAAACTAAATAAATCAGAACTACAAGGGACAGGAAATCCACTCCCATGGAAATCTCAGAATCTCTTTTACTTTGTGAAAATCTAATAGTTTATTTTAGATGACATACATGTGGATTCCTGAAGGTATTCTGTTAAGAGACATAGGAATAGGAGATTTGGTTTTGAAAACAAATGTCACATGGAAAGTTTCCCAAACAAGTTAATTTAAACAGAGAATAAAATAATGGTGCTCAGTTCTAATGAAACACCATGTAAGGTAAGAGCATCTCCTGAATAATTGTTTTATTATTATCCACTGTTATATAGTTAAAGAAGATAAACCCTTCTTTTCTGGTATATTATCTTCCTTCCTATTCAATGGGGAGATACTATTGAGCCCCAATACAGGTTTGCTGAAGGAGGTGGGTAGATAGGAGATGGGGATGGCAAAGTAGAATGGGAAAAAAAGAATCTTTGTAGAGGAAACACCAAAGAAATACCATGCTTCCTGGACCACAGGCAGGATATGCATTATTTTCCACATCTCAGACAGCAGGGTTGGGGTTTCTTGGCTTGTCTGGGGTTTTTTACCAGATGTGGGAAATAGAATAAGACTAGGAGCAAAAGCAGAATTTTTAGAAAAGGATAAAAGATAGAAGTTCTTGACAAAAAAAATTAATTTGGCAGACTGAGGTACCTGAAAATAGGCAGCCTAGGCCAAGGAATGAGAAAGAGAGAAAGAACTAAAGCCATGCAAAAGCCAGCACATTATCAGAATGCAGCCAGGGATTAGCTCCCAGTGATGTGACTGCCCTCCCTCTGATGATCAGCTCTGGGTGATGTCATCTCTTTTCCCATCCCACATTCTAACAAACACTGTGCAAAGGGAGGTTGTCCCCTTTTTTTTTCTTTTTTTTTTTTTTTTTTTTAATTAATTAATTTTGTAATAACAGCAATTAGACTCTCCTGCCAGCCTGACCCTGGGGGGTTGACTCTAGTACTAGTGCAGGGAAAATTTGCTCCTAAAGAGCATCATAGCAGGCATGCAATAATCACCCAGAAACACACAGCCTGTCATGTCTTATTGCTTATTTATCCATCTTACCTTATTTGAACCCTC
This sequence comes from Bombycilla garrulus, assembly GCA_013400315.1. Lineage (NCBI taxonomy): Eukaryota > Metazoa > Chordata > Aves > Passeriformes > Bombycillidae > Bombycilla > Bombycilla garrulus. Next base: position 16,994 of record VXBU01001376.1, read on the forward strand.
TTCTTATTTTATCTTATGTGATGCCTATTTGTTTTACATAATTTTCCCCAACTACCTTTCCTCCCTGTCTTAAGATTATGAGACTTGAAAACATTTTTCCCTTTCATTCTGCTGTCCTGAGGTTCCTCCTGTTTGGTTACTGCTGATCATTCCCATGAGGGATTAAAAGCTCAACAATCTCTAGAGAGGTTTTCCCCACTTTTCAGTTCTTGGAGGCCAATTCTACCAGCTATAACATCATTACCTTGGTATTTCACCAAACGTGAATGTGGCCTTTTGGTTTTAAGCCTGTTGAATTTGATCTGGTTCCTAAGAAGAGCCTCTCTAAAAGAAAGGGAGACGAGTCCAAAGAAACTTACACATAGCAGCCAAAAGTACTCTATGAAACTGTTGCTAGGAGTTACTCACCTAAATGTTCTGGGGTTGGCTTGACAGGGCATGTGCAAAACTGTAACAAAAAGGTGCTTAATGTCTATTTTGGTGTGCCTCAAGATCTCTTGAATTAAAAGCTCCTCTGGTTTAAGTTAGTTGCTAAGCTTTTCCAGATCTTGAAATCACAGCCAAGCATCTGAGTGGTATAAGAGTGGTGCAGCTCCTGTCCCTTCCGTCTGACCACACTGAAACAAAAATAAAATCTGCTCAGTTTGCATTGTTTTCTTCTCCCATTTTGAAGAGATGTTCTTTACTGAGCAAAATCTGGGCCTCCATTTCACATCTAAGCAATACTCTCAAGATAGTCTGAGAGTAGTTTAGAAACTTAAGTCTGACAATGAAGAGAGGAAAGAGCTGAGTATCTCACTGGAAAGCAGCAGTGCCTGCATCTCCCTGGAAAACAGGAATTGGTCTATGAAGTCGCTGGAGTAAAACGATCAAAACTGATCCATTTTTTTATCTATGTTCCCAACTCCCTTTCCTTGATCTCTCATTCTTATGCTTTGTCTTCAGAACCAAACTAGGATCAGGAACGGGTGCAGCTCCTGAGCAGTTCAGCTGAGACACCTATGCCCAGGAGACTGGTCCAAGACCGGAGTAGCAAAGGTGCCAAAAGGAGCTGGAGAAAGTCATGTTGTTCAGAGATTCCAGTGGAAGCGTCTTAGACAGGCTTCACCATAGGTGAGGAGATTTAGATTGCATTTGACTTTTTCCTTTCTGCTTTCTTAGCTCTTTCTTTTTTTTTCAGATTGATAAAACAAAGAAAATTAAGGGGGGAGGGAGACTTTCTTTTCCATTTAAATGAATTTTTAAGAAGATTTCTACAAAATGAGAGCAAAAATAAATAGGCATTTTTATATTGATATTTTAAATTCAGCATGAGCCATCTTTAAACACATGTAAAAATACAGAAAGGTAAATTAACTAATTTATTTTTAAATGAAGACCTATTTCCAAGGCAAATAATGGAAAACATTTATTTTCCAACCTAATGGAATGAAATGATTGGACGGGAAGGGGCTTTGGTATTATTATTGGGTGCTTTTCCCCTGTCTAAATGAACTGCTCAGGGGAAAAGGCATGAATTCATACAACATTTTGGTAACACTAAATCAGGAGGGGATTTTTTTCTTTTTTTTCTTTTTCTTTTTTTTTTCTTTTTTTTTCCTCCTGGTATAAAAAGCCTTATATGAAAAATATCACCTAGTTCAGTTTTGGCACCATGGCTGTCTAGTATTCCCTGGGGTTTGTACCTCAGTCATTACCCACCATGTTTACCCACACTGAGAGCTGGGAGGGGAAGCCCATAACTCTCCTTGGCAAGGCCCTGCCCGGCCCCCCTGAAGAGCAGGTTTGCTGTCGCGGGAGCAGAACCACGGGGCTGCAGAAACGGCCACCCGCACTCGGCACAGCCAGCACATGGCCAGGCACACAGCAGCTGGGTGGCCAGCCCTGGGTGGGACAGGGAGTTCCTGCTGCGCACATCTGCACCCAAGGCAGTGCTTTATGAACAGTGCAGACACAAGCCCAGCCAAGGAACATCACTGCTAATTCCTCCCTCTAACCATGCAACTTTATTTTTTTCCCTAAGATATGCAAGATACATCAAGGCACAGCTTAGGAAGGGCTTTTAAGAGATCTTTGCTGTTCAAGGCAGGCTGTGGTTTCATTATTTTGATTATTTTGGTAGAATGAGTAACAGGAATAATAGTAGCTGAGGGTTGTTTCTCTTCATTGACTCTGTGTTAGGCTTGGAAGCCATTCGACCAGGACAGTCAAAACACAGACAGGAAATAATCTATGATAATGTCCAACTGGGGTATCAATTACAGTTTTGGAGTTTCATGTTAAAGGGATATTGTCAGATCAAATTTAAACCAAAAGTTGTGGGTTGCGTTTTTCAACTACAGAGATATACATATAGATAAGTATATATATGGAGACTGTTGGAAAACTTTCCAATTCTCTTTTCTTTTTAAGTAATAAAAAAAAAAATTTTTTTAAAGCAAAAAGTCTTCCCCCTGCCACGTGTGAGCCCTGACTGCCCTCCTCAGCCAAGCCTTATGAGCTTCCTGGGGCTTTTTTAACATCTTCTCCTAGAAGACTCTGGTAGGTAAAGAGACTCACTTCCCAGAGACTAGAGAAAACACTGGGCTAATCTACCACAGTGGCCCCATGACAATCTCTGAAGCAGGAATGGGCACATGCCTGCACAGAGGCTTGACAAATGCATTCCTGACCAAGGTATGGTGCATCCAAGCACAGACGTTTGATGGAGCCTTTTCCCAGTTCTTGAGGGCTGAAAGAGATGTTCCACTGTGATAAATTGCAGTACACTCTGAGATTTGGGTCGAATTGAAATTTATTCATTATAGCAAGCAAGGCATAAGCAAACCAGCACTGGGTGACAGGGGAATCTCGCTCCACCACTGCCACACTAAGAGCCTGTTCCAGTCTGTCTTTTATACAGTCCCATTTCCTGCTGACGTGTCTTCTTAGTTGTACTCTGCATATGTCTCCTACTGTTGCTAGGTGGTCGCATTCTGCCTCCTGATGGTCCTTGGATGAAGGTTAGTAGTCTTCCTAGGGTCTTCTTTCCTTATTTGGTGTTCCTGTTCCGATTTCTGGAACTCAAAGCTTATTTGAGCAAGTATTTATTGAGCAAGAGCATATTTACGTATGAGTTTTATCTTAATCTAAAGACTTTTGTTTCCTGTCATTGTGGTTTCTCTTACAAGGACTTTTAGCTTTCTGTCCGTGTGGTTTATCTTACAAGGACTTTAACTTTCTGTCATTGTGATTTGTCCTTCTTAGTGAACAAAACATCCTTTAATTTACCACACCACAATGAAAACCATGGCAGGGTTTTCAACCTGGGCATTTCAACCCCACCTTGTTCAGCATGGTTAGCCTTTCTTTTGGCCAGGGTGGGAGAAACAGATGGCACTGATGCTGATGCTGTTCAAAAACAGCTTCTTTCTGGACATCTGCTGTTAAGTCTCTAAAAATGAGATGGTAACTGCTGGTTGGTATTACAAAAAGCATCTGGGTGATCCCCAGAAGACCATGCAAGATTCCTTCCATGTTAGGATCACATAGTTAAAAGAAATATCATACATTATCATTTTCCTTTTCCCTCTTCCTTTTGTCATCAAAAACTGACAGAAATAAATAGAAGGAGATGTATTCACAAATGAGTTTGTAAAACCATACTCTGGCAAACATGTGAGAATAAAATCCTATGTCCAGTTCTGAAGCTGGCACTTTAAAAATGAAACCTGGAGGAAGCTCAAAGAAGAGCTGCCAGAAAGATTTATAGCCTGGCAAATGTGCTTACCAGCAAGAGAGGAAAGGAGAGTCATTTGTGAGATGGCATATGGACTAACAGGTTAGTAAGTGATCGGGGGACTCATGGAGTGAAAAACTCTGATATAAAATGAATCTTTGATGTAGCAGCCAGAGGCATGAGAGAATCCACGAGCTGCAACTTGGAAATCAGAAAAACCCACAGAGGAAATATGCTGTGCATTTCTGTGTGGAAGAGTAATGCAGTGCAGGGAGAGCTGCATCCCAAGGGACATGGAGGATTTGCTGTCATTTGGAGTGGTGGGGTAACATCTCTGGTCCCGGCACAAGTGAACATAAAATATTACATCCCAGGTTAAGAACAGGGTCAGATAAACTGGTGAGAGAGATGTCTTGCAGATCATCAGCCTGAAAAATCTTCTGGGAAGTAACCATCATTGTCCTGGTGTCCTAGCTATGTGAACTCCCCAGTGCTGGAGCAAAGTTGTTTCCTCATGAATGGCAAGAAAGGCATTTTCACATATGTGAACAGAAGGAAGGGACTGAGTCCCCAGGTGACGCCTCCATCCATGACATGTCACAGCTGGATCTTGCCTGCAGGCCTAAAGAAGATTCACAAGCATTTGTCAGTCATAGAGGCCAAAAGAGAGGCTCTGAGGAGAAAAACAACACATAAGTAGCTGATAGCTGCTAAGCATGGCTAGCACAACCTCCTTGGTTCACAGAGAAGGGACCTGAGGCATTTTTCAAGTGAAGTTCTGTGCTAGCATGGTAGAAGTCTTTGGCCACATCCAGTGACTTGTATGGATTTGGGACCCTGCTGAAGGAAATGAGAATAATTTTTCAGCTCCAGGGTATTGATGTACAGAAAGTGGTTAGCAGGCTCAAGGTGAAGGACAGGTTTTAAGCATACAGTCACCATATAAGACAGATTTCAAGTAGGAAGAAGCAACAAAATGAGCTTTTTTCTGTTCTTCCAGTTCTCTGAGAGACTTTTCACTAGTATTTTCATTAGATCTCATTCTTATAAAGATCGTGCTACAAAAGACCAGTAACTAGCACAGACTTACCTCTCACACATGTCCATCAAGCTCTGGATAGGGCCTACCATCCTTAGGAAGCCCTTAGTTTCAGCATGGTTGCAAAACTTGCTCAGCCTTTAAAAAGGACCTGTGAAATTCCAGAAAAGCTGACTCATTGTCCTAGGTTACAATGTAAAGATGTGCCCAAAGGTCTGTATTCTATCTCCATCTTCATGAACTATTGAAACCAGGAGGGGCAGTGTTTTCCTTGCCTCCTCCCCTGGACTATCTCCTGTTAATGGGCCATCAAAGCCTTGCCCCATAAGTCATAGATAACTCCCTCTGGGACCCATTTGTGTTTAATGGGCCATCAAGGACCCACCGCATGACTCATAGAACGACATCAGCCCATTGTAACATGCTCCACCCAGGGGGAGGAGCCAAGCATTCCCACCTGGGTATAATGTGGGGTTTGGGACAGAACAAGCAGCCCTAACGCACTGGGTTCCAGGGGACAAGAGGTACCAGACCTGTTACAGGATCGCCGCTTCAGCAAGACCACCTCATCTGGACTGCTACCACCACTCTAACTAGCAGGGTGTCAAGTTGTATTCTGACTCTGTCAGTTGTTTTTTTTTTCTTTTGTACTACTGCATGTATCTTACTTCTTCCTATTAAATTGTATTTCTGACTTGGAGTCTCCCTGGTTTTGCTTTAAAACCAACACACTCATGTGGAGCCTGGTTTTGACCCCAGGGTTTGACTGTGCCTGAGGAAAAAAATTCTTTATATTGGGGAAATACAAATGAAAGCAAATTTCAGATTAAAACAGAAGTCTGGAGTTTATTCTGAAACCTGTGTATTCTTCCCCATTCCCTTCTCACAGGTACTGTTAAAATCTGTGTTACTTCTGCAGGCAAGGCACCCAGCAGTGGCAAACTGGGAGGTTTTATGTAGATGATGACTGAAACCTAGAACTGTGTTCCAGGATCTCAAGGTAGGTAACTGGACCCAGCTGGAGTGTAAGGGCAGATGTCATCCATCCTGTATTCTTCTCAGTCTTAAGGGCACAACTTCCCAAAGCCACTCACTGCAGCATTCAAATCCCTGACCTCAAGGCAAAAGACTCCTGTTCCACTGCCTGGCTCTGGAGCTTTCCTGTTCTCAGTGAGGAAGCTTTTGTCTGAGCTCCCCTCCTTTCTCTCATGCTCCCTCTCTCCTCAAGCTCTCTTAGGCAGTTCATGTTCCATGTGACTAGAAACCGGAATGATTAAAAAGGGACCCTCTGATTATAATAAAACAAAAAAGGCAGAGTTTGTTTTGTTTTCCCTGAAAGAAGATCCGGTGGTTGGCTATTCTTTAGAAAGTTGCAATTTGGACAATTTGTCAGTATGTTCAGGGCAGAAGAAAGCATGTGACAATGGATTCAGGGACCATGACCGTGGCTTGGGACAGTGAGGGGATACACAGTTGACTGATCTCCACAGCCTATTCTACTTTTCTCCAGAGCCAATAAACAACCCACAGTGATAATTAAGCAAGTATCAAAGACACAGTTTAAAGTATTTTACCAATTCTTTTTCCTTATTCTTGATCCAGGTAAAGTTTTATGTCAGAGCCCTATGCAGAGGTGCTCACAATGTTTCACACAGCCTTAAGGACCATCCCCAGAAAAACACCTGCTGAACTGGGACATCCCAGACTGACCGACAGAAGGTTTTAACCCTTTCCCCAGAGCCAGAGTGCCTTTAGGATAGGTTTCTTATCCTCCAGTTCAGCAAATAAAAATCAGGCTATTAGCCTAGGCTGAGCAACCTCTGGAAGCAACTTATCCTATCTGGAGTTTTCTACAGAAAACTAAACAGTGCTTTCTACTGACTTGCTAAAAGCAAGGTGGCATCTACTTTTAGCTGACTGACATGTAAATAATTCCACATTATTCTGATGTATACAAATACATACATATGGGTGCATTATTTGAAGAATACATCTATTCTAAGTATCAGGAGAGATGGGCTAAAAATATAAGTCTGAAATATAAGTTTGATGATAAATATAATTAAAGTACATTTAGAAGATCTTCTGCAGAGCAGAGTTGTGGTCTAAACTTCCAAACTAAGATACCTAAGCTGGGGTCCTTATTTCTATATCTAGACATCAACTTCAAAATGCTGAGAACACCTGGAAGTCACACGAAAAGAAAGTGAACAGTATTGCCTATCACAAAGAAGAGGTGATTAAAGTAATACTTCTTAAACATGGGGACAAATATGAGACAATATGTCTCTTTTTCTTATGATAAAGGAAGGCTCAGACAGAAGAACATAAGAGGGACAAATTCCATTTTAATGAAAATAATGTTTTATTTTAATGGGACATCAGGACTCATTGCTACAGGAAGACTGGAATGCCAAGAGCTGAAAATTTAAGCCATTGCCTAGTTGGGAATTTGTCAAATAGAGAGGGAGGAAAGGGCTGAACTGACCATCCAACAAGTCTCTGTTTTGGACTGCATGACCTCCCTTCTGGTGCCAGTTATGACTAGAGACAATCTCATCTTCAAATGAATTGGGAGCACCATGTCACACTGATTTCAGCAGGAGTGACATACAAATGATCTGACAGACAGATACAGGGAGAAAAGCTCTGAAAGAGGCTCTCAGGTGCCCCCGCTTTAACCATCCCATTCTAACCACTTTTTTACTACCACCAGACCCTAAAGCTGAGATCCTGTTCCCAGAGTACAAAGGTGAGTAAAAAATGTCAGTATCTCCTACAGGAAAGCATGGGGGTGGGACACAAACCTGGCATCAATAGAAAACTTGGCGTGGATTTTCAAGGAGGTCCAGAAATGGCAGAACATGCTGTCATTGAAAGTAAGAAGAGGAGGGTGGAGCAAAAATATATAGGTTTTATGGGGGATTTGGAAGATTAGAAGAATAAATAAGTAACACAATGGCTGGATATTGACTCAGAGAATACTTGAACTACATTTGACTGGCAAACAGTCCCAGTCTCTATTTGCCAACTGCTTGGAATTGTTTGAGCAATGATCTTGAAAAACATACAGCAGATTAAGACTGGAAAGCCAGAAGGCCGCACTGCACTGGTCTGATCCAACAGGGATCAGAGTCCCTCTAATGTCATCTAGCCTCAACTCTGATAAGTTTTTAAGCCAGCAAAAGTGGTTCAGCCACTTTAAGATATTAAACTGGTATAAAGAATTAAGTCCTTCTAAATCTTGAAAGCAGTTTAGCAAATCATGCTGCTTTTAAGACCCTAAATTCTTAAACCACCTTAACTCTGATAGAGGAGCTGAGAGCTTAATACAACAGAGACATGCCAACTTAAGAGCTTAAACTCTTAAGACACTTTTCATATTATAAGCCAAATTCAGGATCAGGCATAGTGCCCACAGTCTTGGTTGGTGTCAGTTCAGATGTTCAGCATCCAACAGCTTCACCCCACACCAGGTTGAGAGATTTGGGGCTGTGTTTTAACTCATCAACTGCTTTGCCAAATGACTTATCTTCCAAGAGCTTTTGTTCATGTCAGTCAGTCTTAATCTATAAAGTTTATCTTTCTCTGCAGAGGAATTTTTTGCAGTACAAGAGTACACTGGGTAAGGTTTTTTAAGTTCAACTTGTTTGAAATTTTGTGATGAGAAAATGCTAATATAAGAGCATATCCAGACGAGCTGAAAAATCCTAGAAAAGGGGCCAATGAATTTTGAGGAAAGGTTTCTGGTGGGCCTTTGTGACTGGAGTAGCACATATACAGTTAGGTTTAAAGAATGGGTAGTTCGGAAATTTTAATTCCTCAACAAACATCAGTCCATCTTTCAATTCACCTTTCAGAAGAAAGTTTTATGAGTGGTTAGAAACTACATTTTCTCTGGATGTACAGGGTTCATATTTACAGCCTTGAAGGCGATCTTTGGGCAGGTGTGGAGACATGCAAAAGAACATAGAATCCAATTTTTCACATAGAATTGGGCTCCCTTGGAATGAGAGAAACCTCCTGTGGTTTAATGGACTAGGACAACTCCTAAAACAGTACCTAACTGTGGTAAAGAAAAAACTGCAATTTACCAAATAGTTAAGATATAGTGCACAAAAATTATTGTACTGCATTTCTTATGTTTCTGTGTTGTCTAAAGTGAATGGTTTAAAGAATAGGGAGAGGGACTCTGAAAAGGTGCTTCAGAGCAGAAGTATACTCAGACAATATTAAATTTGGGCATGCAAAAGCATGCTCAGACAAATCTGGACTATGTGGTTTGGAGAGATTTGTTGTGTGCATCAGTCCTCACTGCAACTCCACTGCCAACATTTCCACCAGAAGAAAACCAGGCATATGGGTCAGGAGGCAGTAACAGTGTTCTCAGTTTGGACCATCAAGGAACAAGGACCCCTGTGTGTACTCCTCACACAGAATGCCCAGAGTATCTCATACACAAACACACACACTGGGAATGACATCAAGAAAACCCTCTGGAAATGCTTCCCTTTTCGCTGAAGAGCAAATGGAGGCTGATTTTCTACAGGCTGGTACTGAGTCCCTCAGATGACACTTGTAGTCATGTACAGAGTGGCTCAGCCCCTGACCATATTTTCAGCCTTTTCCTGCTGCACTGGGGTCAGTGGTGTAGAGCTGATAATATGCCCATCTATTACTTTCTGTCCATCACATACTTTCGCAGAGCTGTTTAAGAAAAAAGTTAAAGCAAGCCACATTTAAAAGCAGCTCTGTTTTCTTGAGGTAGCAGGTTTGCTCTGTACAAACACTATCTCTTATCTAATAGCCCTAGAAAGGCATGTAGCATCAAGCTGATACTGTCTTCATGCTTGGCTTACTTTTGCATTTCAGCTCTGAGATATGCAGGCAACCTGCCGTCAGCTGTAAAACCACAAACCCCAATCTGTGATGGGGACTGATAAGAGAAAATATATGAAAACAGACTCCTTAGAGCTTGTCTCCTTTCCAGCAGGCTCTGGACGGAGATCTGGCATTTGAAAGTGATTGTTCATGCATAAGAAGCAGCATTTTTTTATGTTTCCTTTTTAAGGCTGAAGAAAGGTTAGAAGAGAAGAAGTGAGTCGGGGGAAATCACCATAATGTTGTTAAGCTCCTATCAACATATTAACAAGTGCAAAATCCAGTAGAAAATGGCTTTGACCTTCAAAACCCCTGTGATCCCGGGAGCCTTTTGTAGTGATTCCCACTACAAAATGAGAGGCAATATCATGTCAGCATGTTGATGTGATTATCAGGGACAGAAAACAGAACACAAAACTGTCAGCTTCCACTCTAATAGAAGTTTATCAGTCCATCTTTCCTTTGCTTGCTCTGTCTAAGCAGCCATTTGCTGACCCTAAACTTTGAAGTCTGCAAATTTTCTCAGACCTCTTGCTTTCAGATAATACTTTGCTTATTGATTATAGCAATCAGACAGCATCCCTAGGTGATTGATTGAGGTGCTGTTTGTGTTTTACCATTTCAAGACCAAGAAAAAACACCTGGAGTACCTGCAGTGGACATGTGTGTAGTACTGTGGTGGACACATGATGATGTGCATGCTCCCAAGCCAGGGCACAACCGTACCTGCCAGCTTCCTTTTTACTGTTTGTCAAACTCTGCTTTTTCTCACAGGATTTCTGCCTGAAGACAGAACTGAGGTAATGGAGGAATAACTCCTCTGGGTGTGTCTGAGTCTGAAAGTAGAAACAGCAGGTACTGCTGCCACTGATGTGTGAAATCTGCTGCCCAGAAGGAAGTCTTTGTAGCTGTTATTTAGTTTGCCTCCATCTCAAAACACCAGATCCCCCTGCAATTTGTGCTAAGAGGGTATTTCAACCACCTGCTTGCAGAACAGAGCCTGAGAAATGCTCCCAAGCTGTTGTGCTGCTACCTCCAAGAAAACCACCCCCACACTCCTCACTTCCTAATAAAGATTTTAAGTCCTTGCATTTTTTTCTGAGAGCAAGGCCCAGCTATGGGTGGGGAGTAGATCTTCCACGTGTTGAACTTATGGCATTGATCTATCCCCATACTTTGCTTCTCCAAAGTTCTTGGGAGAAGCACCCAGCTGCAAAGCAATCTAAATGAATGAGGAACCAACAAGTACACTAAATGGCTTATCTGATTCTCTGGGATGTCCATCTGGAGGAAAGAGCTGGGATATCCCCATCTGCATAGCAACAATTACACCACCTTCTCACCTTCATCCTCCATAAACTCTCCTAATCCTCCATCCTTACATCCACACAAGGGCAGCAATTTTCTCTGGAGCAAAATGAACTTGCCAAGGGAGAGCTTTACCTGGCCAGGAACACACCAGCCCCCATGTTTGCTTAAAGGACCACCACCCAAACGAAACCTCCGAGCAGAGCTCTTGCTCCCTCTCAGCAGGTAAAGGAATAAATGAGATTTGTTCTGAAAATGTACTGGATGCAAAAGAGGTATTCAGAAGATTTTGATGATTCTGTGGCAGCTGCAACTACCTGGCACCATTCTAGAACATCTTTTCTGCACACTCTGAAGTTCTGAATTCTTTGGCGCATTTCCTGGGACCAGTGCAGAGGACTGACACCTACTCACTATTGTGCATTTCTTATAGGTGTTAAGGACATATTCTTGACCTCCACTGCACTGAGGAGAAGCAGTTATTGGCATCCTGGCCCATGTGGCTCTAAGGACATGTTCTTGACCTCCACTGCACTGAGGAGAAGCAGTTATTGGCATCCTGGCCCATGTGGCTCTATCTGGTAGGTTCTCTGTTGAATGTCTCCACTTGCAACAACTCTGAAGAAAGTAAAATGTAAGCAAGAGGACTCAGAGTTAAGGTGAGGAAACCAGAGTCGAGGATAGCACCAATATACAGAGCCAAAAAAGAGCTTTTTTGTGAGAATGGCAGAAGGTCTCCAGCACCTGCTATGGACTACTCTCCAAGAGGCCATGGGCAATGAAGAAAGGCAAGAAAGTGTCACAAGAAGAGAGCAACCATGTACTGACATCTGCCCAGAACACTGCCTCAGGCCCCTGATATTTCAGGTTTGTGGATTTCCAGAGCCACCTTTTTTGTCTTTCTACTGAACAGCTCTTGATGGATTCAAGGACCAGTTGAGGAAATTACTGAAGAAAAATCTTAAGCCACATGGTTTAATATTTTCCTTTTGATTCATATGATTAAAATTGTTCTACCTTTTGAGTAACTCCTCTTTTATTTGTGGTCCTTGACGCAAATAAGTTCCAGAAGCTCTTTTTAATTCATTTATATAGAATGATAATCTTTACTTGAATGTGGAAGTTGTAAATAAAGGCATGATCTGGACTGATTCCCTCCTGAGAAGCCCATGGTTTCTCAAACATACTTAATCACTTACCTTCATCTAGCCCATATTTTTCTTATTATAATGATCTTCTGTCTTTGACTGTAAAAGACTTTATTTTTGTATCCTGGGGTAGCTAAATGAATTTGAAATGAATGTGGATTTCCTGCTGATCTCATTTATTTTTGGTCTTCACCCTGGAACTGAAAACATCAATGCCAGGGTGTGCTAGAGGTACACTTCTGGAAAGGCAATTATCCTATAAATGCTCAGCTGTAACTTATATAATAATTATTTCTTCAACTGAAGTGCCTTCTGATGTACTTTCCAAAAACTTACAATAGCCCTAACCTGTAAGCATTTTGGTGAGGCAAGGACAGCAAATTATGCACTCCATTTGAAACCATTCTGCAAAAACCATGTCTGAAGTGAGCCGGCATTGAGTATAGCTGGATCTCTCGCATTAGGTGTTTGGAAATCTGTCCTCAATGGCATATGCCCTGCCATGTTTGCTTTTCAAGTATTACTAGGAAATTATATGATGGATGACTGATACTTTTTTTCATCCCCTCTTGGCTGAGGGTTTCCCTGGAACTTGAGATGTGTCTCTGTTGAAAAAATCACTCAACATTTATGAAGAACAAAAGAAAGAAGAAGGTTATTCAGTGTGTCATATAGTTTCACCTGAACCCCAGTGGTTTCATGGTATACAAGACATACCAACTACCTTGTTCAACTTAAAAGCCAACTGCTTGCAAAACTTACATTAATTCTTGTGATGCCAGTCAGCTGCATGAACAGGTTGAATAACTTCTCTATAATACAGTTGGTAGCTGAGGGGAGAAAGATATGGGCTAAAAATCAGCAGACTGGGAGAAGAGTAATATTTGGTGATTCAAGTAATCTTGGGAGCCTACCTTCATGTTCCTGGACCCCTTCCTCTCTTTCCTTGTCTGAAGCTTCTTTAAGTCAGGGAATTGTTGTGCCTTGTTCTTACAAAGCCCATAACACTGGGAAACCCTCAGTCATCACTGAGATCCTTTGTAGGCACTGACTTTTAGTTTACAAATGGTGCTAGGCTGCAGCATTTGGGTGAGTGACATGGGAGAAGAACAGCCATTGGGGGAGGGTGGGCTGCAGCATAAGGCTGAACAGCTGGAGCAAAGTAGAGTCTGGTGTTTTTGGAAAAAGCCTTTTAAAAGCCAGCATGTGCTTAGGATTCAGGAAACAGTCACTGAGGGGCAAATTCACCCTTGGCAAAACCCCAGCCTGGGGTCACATTGGAGGTAAGCGTGCTTCCCTACTATCAGAGGGATTTGCAAGCAGAAAGAATTTTAACAAGGTCTTCAGACGTGACTAAAGACCCTGTTTGTTTTAGATCAAGCTCACTCCACCACAGAGCCTCGAGTATATCTCTTGTTCATAAAATATCACAAGCTCAGATATGTGCTTGTTTTCAGGGAGACACCTCCCCCACACTCAGCCTGGTTCACCTGTTAAAAGCTTGTGAGAAATTGTATCCATGGCATTCCTGTTCCTGTAACACAGGCATGTGGTGAAAGCCAGTAAGCTGTTTCTCCTCAGAGAGTGTGAATATGCTGTCTTTCAATCCTCCCTTCTTCTGAAGCACTATGACTCTTTTCCAGGACCGAAACTTGCACATCTTAAAACACAAAACAAACAAACAAAAAAGCTGTCAGAGGGTCTTTAAGAAATAAAATAACAATAATGATGATGATTGTAACCATGATGATGATGATGACAGTGATAGTAATGTAGTAATATTAATATTAATACTAATGATACTAATACTAATACTAATACTAATACTAATACTAATACTAATACTAATACCAATACTACTACTACTACTACTACTACTACTACTACTACTAATAATAATAATAATAATAATAATAATAATAATAGTATTTTGAGTCTGTTGCTGTACCCCCTGCAGCTCCTTCTGTTAGAGGGAATCTTATTTCATGGGCTCAAATGAGGAGTCACAACCAATTCAATTACTCGAGAGTAATATCCTTCATAATGAAGAGTCCCTGCTGCTGTTCCTTTGGAGGGTTCCCCTTTCCTGCTCTAAGCAGCTGTGTTGGTATTTAGACATAGGATACCAGCTCAGACTCTACTTCCAGCACAACCTCTACTTATATCCTGCAGGCTTTATAAGTCCCCAGATGGTCCATAATGCTTGTGTAGCAGTTAGCCAGCCAAACAGTGCTTGCTGCTTATCTGGTGTATAACTCTCCGGAATGTGTGTGTGGGGAGAATGAGAAAAAATGCCAGATCATCTTCCCACAGAACATTTCCTTTCTTGTCCTCAGCCTCCCCTCTCTAAGCCCAGACAGAAACAAAACACCAGCTAGGGAATCAGCCACATTTGCGTTGCAATGGACTTGATCCTCACGTCTTTTCAGAAGCAGCCTGGTCCTTTGTGGCTGTGAACCTTTGATGCCAGGGCATTTATGCTGATCTCTGAGCATGTGACAACCCGTTTAGCTCCAGCTTAAATGACAGCACCAGATGGAAGTCAGTAACAAAGCATGTCCAAAGCTAACAGTTTTCAAAATAATGGAAATTCAGAGGATTCCTGCGGGAAACAAAAGGAGGACATGAGAGAAAAACTTATGGGGAAGGGTCCACCACACTGCTAACTTTCAGAAATGTTTGTGAGAGTCTTTTACTAGATTACCCTTTAGTCTCAGTTGTAGCTTGGCTCTTTCTTCACCATATGAAGAGCCACACTGGTAGCCCTCATCATCTCTGGTTCAGTTCTCAACTTTGGCCAGCAGCCATGTCTACAGTGAAGGAAGTGTTTTGGGCAATTAATAAATCAGGGATACCTTCAGTGCATATCAAAATTTCTAAAGGTGTCTCCAGGGCCAGTTTACTCTGCTTTCCCAGCAGAGACCTGGGTTTGCCTGTTTGTTTGCTCTATTCTTGATTTAAGATCATATTGGCAAAATATGGATGATCCCCATCTTAATACTGTGGGCAAATGAGGCACTAATTTCTCTTACCAGTGTTGATCTGTTCTGATATTCAGTTACGCTGGAGCAGAGTAGAGAGGCCAGGGGAACACACGGAGACACAGATGGAGGTTTTCATTTCAGATTCACAGCTTCAGAGATTCCACACTTTAATGCAGAAAGGGAAACTTCTGTTTAGTGTGAAAAACAAATTAGTAAATGTTGCTGTTATTGCTCAGTTTTTTGTTTTCATGAATAACTGCTGAATTCAGAAAGAGTTGGTCTTGAATGTCACTTGCGGGTGGGCAAGTGGAGTGAATAGATCTCACTGGTGGTAGACCTCAGAAAAGAGAAGAGGTTGTCATCGACCCCAAATTCTTTATGTTTTGTTACACCCCAAAAAATAAAACCAGACTGATGTCAGAAAAGTGACCTGGCCAATGAGTGTTGTCTCCCAGCAACATAACACTCACCTGACAATACAAGGCTTGTACTACCATGCCAGAGTCCTCTTGCCATGTGCTGCTGACATGCTTTGGGGGTGGCTAATTACTTCTCTCTTTTACCTGAAATAATTGCACAAGCTCTAAGCCTCTACCAGGAAAACAGAAGAGACTGGGAGGCAAAAAAAGCGTGACATTAAAATTCAGATGCCAACTTCAGTAGCATGAATGAAAATTATCTTAACCTCTGAGGTCAGGAGGTCACCAGCTGGAAGCGGAAAATTGCCACCAGTAAATTGCTGTGGGTTGGAGTGATGAATGCTAGTTAGTACCAGTGAATTTCAGAAGAATCTCAGCTGTAGGGATACAGGGCATCTTGGAACAAGGCTGAACAATTCACGACTGTGTTTTCTTTCTTCTTTATTCTGTCTTGTGCTCTTTCTGCTTCCACACATTTCTCAGCTGAGGCAGTAAAAGATTAAACCCTTGTGGGAAAGCCTTGTGGCACATAATAGGGGTGAAAGCAGTGAGATTCCATAGGGATTGAGTGGTGTTTAAGAAAATTGCTTTCAGATCCTATGGATGTCAAGAGAGAGGGAAAATGCTTCAGTACTTGTGATTGGCGAAGCCGTCTGCAGCACATAGGTGCATCCATTGCCCTAGCAGGCTAAAATCACTGCCTCTTATGTCAAACCACAGCCCAGTCCAGCAGCAGACACCCTGTTCCATATACATTCTGCTTGCCAGAGCCCAAGTTAAAAAGGTGTTGGGTCCATCTTTCTCTTGCAGGTGGTAAATGTGGGCACATTTTGTCTGCATTCCCCATTGTCTTTCTATCATTCCTCTTTCCATTGCTATGAATGTCAGTTTAGAGTCGTGCAGGGTGTAGTCACTGCTTAGCCACTCTCTAGAATAATGGGTTCTTACTCTGTTTGTAAGACATAAATAAAGGCAATCTTCTGTTCGTAAGGCATAAAGCAGTGAAGTAAAACAAACTAATAAATATCTACAGGAGTAAATAGAATGTCCAATTCACTCTGGCTAGTCCAAAATTCTAGGGTGGGGAAGATTTCAGGTTAAAAGATTGGACCACACCACAAAATGCTCCAGTAATGATACAATTCTCTACAACACTTTATGGGACACTTGAATATAAGCCCCTACTATTAAATTTGGTTTGAGGTTTCCATAAGGGAAAGAGGCCAGCTTGCATTTCAGATGTCATTTCTGTAGGGGAAGCTGGACAAAAAGCAGAAAGTTGGCAGCAAAAAGTACCAGGCTTCTTTCTTCCTCCATCCAACCCTCTCCAACCTCTTTGGCTAATCCCCAAACCATGGCAGGAGCTGAACACTGCTTTTCATTGAGTGACATACCTGGCTCTAGAAGAACACACCCTTGTGGAATTGGCACCAAGGCAACATTTCCATTCCCTCTGCTCAACACTTTTCTTTAATGCCTTCCAAACTAAAACAAAACCAGGAGGATTTGCTACTATGTTCTGCTCATTATATTGGTTTTATGAGGGTGTGGAGTTTTCATGCACATGGCAGGATGGATTTGTCCCTGTAACCTAAAATCCAGCAAGAAAATATAACAGATGGGAAGCTTTTTTTTCTTTTTCATCATCAGGCTTTTTATGGTTTTGGTTTGTTTTTTGAATAATTACCATTTCACCCCATATCAACCTACAATCATTTCATGTGCTTTTTCAGGAACATGTTCAGCCTTTAGAGCTAGAAAAGCATTGGAAAATCAGACATCCTGGACCCATTATGTGGAAAATACATAGGGTCATAGCAAACAAGACTTCCAAGGTCTCCAAAAGTCACTGGAAAAGGTCATTCCAGTATAGGATAGTTATACCTGTGCCATTCCAGATTTTATAGCTTATGATTCCAGAAGTTCTGATGGACATATCTGCCCATGTGATGGACACATTGTCCCAAGTTGCTAAAGCTGTCTGCTTCAGTTTTAACCAATTGACTCTCACCCTGTCTGCAATGACAGGGAAAGCAGGTTGTTCCTTTTGTTCAAATTTTTTTTTTGCAGCCTTGTGTGTGCAAAAAGATATCTATCATAGATCCCTTCATTTTCTCTTCTCTAGACTAAACAGCCCTACTTCTTTCAATCTTTCTTTCTAACTCTGATCTTCAATCATTCCTGTTACTTTCCAGCTGGTTTACATCTTTCCTGAGAAGCAGTAAGCAAAACTGCACACAGTATTGAGTCCCAACTAATGGCAATATGAGTGGAGGAATTACTTCATACTCACAGGCAGTTGTCCCACTTATCCATCACAATATGGCACTTATCTCTTTCCCAACACCATGATTATGTTGGACTGTCCCCAATATCCAACCTGTGCTAGGCAATAAGCCTCCATCCTCTGGCAACTCAGATGATCAGTCTGCTTAAGGGCAACATCCTGCATGTTTCTATCTTGAAATTAATCTTATTTTCCCTTTACAACCAGACCTTACTCAATCCCCTCTGAAGGCAACTGCTACAGAAAGAATCCTCTGTCCTTACACTGCAATGGATAATGAGGATGTGATCCATCTGCTCTGTAAGCATTCTCCCTAAAAGACTAATTTTACATTCCATACTCATATTGCAATATTTGCTAACTGGATGTTAGAGGAGCACTTAGAGATGTAGGTAAGAAAGCCATGTTCTTGAGCAGGATATACCACTATGCTGTTGCACAGTACTTCATTTTGGTATCCTTTTTCAATAACTTCTGAAGCCCGATTCAACCATAGGGAGATTAAGACTTCACAGGGTCATAAATAAATTACTTTCAGGTCTTATTGATGACAAGAGGGACCAAAATAGTTCTTTGAGTTATTTGAGGGAATCTCTCTAGTAAATCCATGAAATGTGCGCCTCAAAGGACATCTACTGAGACCTTGAATTTTGAAATTAAACTCACAGTTCCACATAGGGATTCTGTTGACTTTGCCACTTCCCAAGCTGTGCAAAGGGCTTTGAGATCCCTGGATAGGCAGTTGATGTGCGAAACCAATAAGTTCTCATTCCTTCAGCTGGCTGAAGGCCTGGACTTCAGTTTAAAGGTTTTTATAGTACATATGTTTTTAAGGGGTGGGGCAGGTTATTCCAAGCTCCCACATGAGTAGAAGACAGGAGTAAAAGCAAACTGAGGCAGATGGGTTTTTTTCCCTAAGCTGGCATTCCTAACAAACAGATGTGTTTGCACAAAGCTTCCGCAGACACATGGATGGGGGAAAATATAGCTGGAAAAATGTCATATCAGTACTGCCACCTTCCAGCTCCTCCATGGGTTAAAGAATCCACCATGCTTCGTTGTTCCTCCTCCTTCTCTCTCTTGCTAAAAGTCCTGTAATGTGTTTCACAGAAAGTACCTTTTTCTCTTCCTTTTAGTGTAATATTAATCTTGGGGGGAAGGGAGGAAGGGCTGGGGGAAGGGACATAGTGTTTTGAGGTTCATATTCCCTTTGCAGTTAATCTCTTTAACAAACCCCTTTAACAAACGAAAGGTCTGACAGGAGGCTGAGTCTTTAAAATGAATTAAAATGCATCCAGGAGAGATTAGTAATGAAGCCACTCACCAGACAATGCCCCTTTTCTTCTCCATGTGGACTGCTAGGAAATATCCCAGATTACAGAACAAAAGGTTTTACAGATGAAAATGCTGATCCTTGAAAGATGCACCACGTTCTCCACTCCTCGACTCCTTGCTCTACACAAGTACATCTGCAACCAAGAGACCCAAGCATAATCTCCTCAGGGGGAGGGTCAGAGGGATTGGGTTTAAGTACCATGGAGCCTGCAAACCCTCACACACACTGAGGATAGGTCAGCAGACAGTGATAGAAGGTGCAGCAGTACACGAGTGTCAGCCAGCCTGGTGTGGTGAGACACCCACACACACCTGCTCCCTCTGGGGACCAGAGGAGTTCCAGCCAGGTCCAAGGGGTAAATCTGGACAGTATGGCACAGGAGGGAGCCAGGATGGGGTCAGCAGTGAATACTGCACCAAGCTGCAGATGGGAATTTTGGGGGCATGGAATTATGCAGGCATGGGGAGGAACAAGAACGGTCACCAGTTTCTTGGTGACAACTGGGAAATTGGCAGTGGTAATGAGAAATGCAGCTGTAGGGGGAGAAACTAACTGGATTTTGAAAGCAGATTTTCCTAACTTATACAGTGATCATTCAGTATTTCAAAGGAGGCTATATAGATCATCTTTTCTTCAAGAAATCTGTTCAGTTATTCAGCTAAAACTGCTGTCTTCTGGTCCATCGTGCAGAGAGTCCCCAGAGACAAAGCTACGTACCATGTGTGACACTGCTAACAAAGACAGGGGTATCTGGATGATCTTTTCCTTCATCTGCTGTTGGGGGCAGAGCCATGTGACCAGATGTAGGACTGGAGCCTCTGCTCCCAGGTGTAAGCCAGGCAACCTGTGATCCACATGGGCAGCTTACCATCAGCAGCAAGATAGACAAGACAAAACCCACTGGGCTAAAGCTGGTCTGCAGGGCTCAAGGCTTCACAGAAACTGTTGAGAGGTCAGCAAATCAACAGGATGTTGAAAACAATTCCTCTAAGTGAAAGGTAAAACAATACATAAGTAAAACCTGGATGACTGGAAAAAGGAATCAGATTTTATAATCTCCTAGGCTTTTAAAAATATTATTCTCACTGTTAGGATGTCCCTCTACCACCGCTGTATCTCAGTTCTTTCAAATCTCTTCTGCTTTTCTTTCCAGTGGGAAAAGGATGCAGAAATTAATTTGCACTTTCCACCCACCAAAGTAAAACTGCTTTCTAAAGTGGCAAAATAATAGTTTTGAAACACAACAAGAAAAATATGTTTAGTCTTAAAAAGTTTAATTCAGTTGATAGAGCCTCAGTTTCCCAACTGGTCCACATATTTGTCTGAAAAACGGCAGCTTCTGCATCTCAGGTCAAGGCTATTGATGAAAAAATTTTCCCTTCTGCATCTGGAAACTAAGCAAAACTTCCAGGGAAATAAAAAGCTGCAATAAGCTACTTCACTTACATGAATGAAACTGAGTTTTTCCAGCTGAGACTGTATCCCAAAGTTTGCTGATGACAGAAAAACAATGAGGTAGTGAATTGATGAGGGACCCATTTCACTTGTGGTCTGCCGAGTTATTATATCAAAACATGTCCGGCAGAGTTTAATAGTGTCAGCATTTAATGTTCAGCATAATGTCATTCCTACATACCAAGACAGACACTTCCCATAGGTAATTAATCTTTTACAAGCAATTTAGCCATCCTAAGCAAAAGTGGATGAAATGTATTAATGGGTGGAAAGGCTAGGGGCAAACTATGCATGGAGAAACATTTCTCTGCACTAGTCCCACAAAATTACAAGTGAGTTACAGCTGATAGATTTAGTACAGTTCCTGTTGAGTAATTGTATTCCATGAGGGTTTTCAATACAATGTGATATTCATTTTCACTTTATACAGTAGAGACAATAATGGCTACAGGTGCACAGGCTGTCTTGCTGGGAGAAATAAAACTGTGATTGTTTAACATCTGACTTTTCTCACACAGTTATAGCCTTTAGATTTGAGCTGTATTTTGCACATATCTCAGACTTGGATTGTTCGGGGATTTTTTCATACTCTAAGAGCCTAGCTCTAAAAAATGCAGGCTCTAAAGACCCATTGTCAAATGAAACACATTTCCCTCATTTGATTTGTTTTTTCCTCTCTTGCGATATCAGCTTTCACTACAGAAATGCAGACAACCCCATGTTAGGGTAGAGAAATGAAACCGCCAACACACGCAGGAGGCACAGCTGCCAGCCCAGGTTCCCAAAACCCAACTCCCAAAACAGGAACTCTCATGTGCAGTTCTGAAAACCTGGACATCCCTGTAAATGTCTCTCCATTCTGCAGGACTTTATACCATTGCTTTTTTGCTCTGGCATCTCATCACAGCTCTTCTGTGTCCTTCTGGGACTTTTCTGGTCTCTCGGACAAGAATAACAACAACAAACCCAATGAGCCAAGCAAAGAGAGGCCTGAACTTTCTCCTGGAGAAGACAGTGTGGCTATTCCTGGATTTTGCCTGCCAGCTGCCTCCTGTCTCAGAAACGAACTCTCCTTCTTTTGCTCCCCAGAGACACACCACGTTTGCTTATGTCGTGACTGCAGCTAACCACATCCACCTGCCAGGGTGACCCCATTTCCTTACGAAGGATGCAGCATCTGAGCTGAAAGTGGGACGGGAAGGAATTCCAGCAGTGTTTAGCAAAAACTTACTGTAGGGTTTTCTCTCCACCAGAAAAGCTGTAGGTTCATTCTGATCAGGAATAGGTCAGAGCTTTCTTATGTGAAAAAGGTAGATCACTTTATTATGTTTCTATCCAGCATTTCATTTCAGGGAGAAAGCTGATTGCCCCTAAAATTGTTGTGGTTTCCTGCTATGAAACATTGAATTATTTCTTCCTTCATACTTTAGAAAATTAAAAGACATATTTAAACACTAACCTTTTTGTTTATTATTATTATTTTGCTGGGGGAAAAAATGTGTGGTAAAATCAGGCTAAGAAGAGCTTTGTTTTTTTAAACAAATAGTTGCACTGTTATGGCAAAATGAATTTTTTTAACTTTTTTCTTTTTTACTTAACAAAAAATTCCTCCCTCAGGTCCTTTGATTTAAGGAAATACTCAGTTGCAACTCATTCATCTTTTTGAAGTTAAGTGTCTCCAGGTTAACTGCCTCTGGACTTTGCTCTTTTGCACCTCTCCAGGAAGAAAATTAATCCTGTCGGTTTTGCTTCTAGGATTTTAGGGACCAGCAACAAAACTTTCCAAACCATCTTGGTGGCCTGGGAACATAAGCCTTCCATCCACCCACTGGACTGAGTACCCAGAGTGCCCTTTTGACCATTTTCCTCGTATTCTTGCAACTCTTGCAACATGCTGCTCACAGCAGTTCTGTAGCAGAACTGATACCAGTGCTGACTTT
This sequence comes from Bombycilla garrulus, assembly GCA_013400315.1. Taxonomy (NCBI): domain Eukaryota; kingdom Metazoa; phylum Chordata; class Aves; order Passeriformes; family Bombycillidae; genus Bombycilla; species Bombycilla garrulus. The sequence goes on from VXBU01001376.1 coordinate 39,509, forward strand.
GTGTACTTTTTCTCTTCATCGCTGTGCCTTAAGGTGCACTTCCCATCACACTTTTCCCTGTGGATGAAACAAAGTGTCTTTGTGGTGTGTGAGGAGAGGCATCCTCGCTCTCCCTCCCGCACTGCAGTGAGAGTCCTGGTGTCCAGCTGCCAAGTTTCTCAGAGCTTTTAAGAATGTACGGTTGTTGGTAGCTGTGCTTCTCTCACAGATGGGAGGCAAACCAGGACTCAGAAGGTCTTGGGAATGGCAAGGACACACAGCCATGCATGAACAGAAAGAGCTGGGTAGCATACACTTTGCTTCTTTAGGAACCAAGGGTTAAAACAAGCAGTAAAACACATGAACCCAGTGAGAATACAGTATCCACGTGTGCCAGCATTTCTGAACTTCCTTTTAGAGCCTTATGCTTGGGCCCAGCATTAGCTGAGGGTTTTGTTGCTCGTCTGAAATAATTAAGCTGTTCCTTTGTGAACCTTAATCAACATCTGAACCCACGGACCCTGAGCATAATGTGTCACCTTCCCCACTCTTGGGAAATGAGGTCCTCCAATAAGCACTGCAAGGATGAAATATGGATCACATATGTTGAACCAGGAAAAGGCACAGAAACAAGTTTGTAGAGCTGAAATACAACTTCCAAAACCTGTATCCTTTGACATTTCAGTCAGCTGTTCCACAACTCTTTGGAGGAAAAGGTCTACTATTTCTTCCCTCCTTCCTCCCCCTTTTGAATTTTGTATTTTTGGACAGTTATTTATTCTGTTTTATCTTTAATTATTTATAATCTCTAACATCTGTACGTGTTTTGGAACTCATCTCCAAAGTTTAGTTTTGTCCTTGCTCATTAAAATCTGGGAGCCTTACGTGGATCCACTGTGCTGCAGACAGAGCTCCTCCAGACCCCATGCATTTCTTTGTTTTAACTCATCTTCATGTTTTAATTAATATTTTATAGAAAATAATTATAGTGGGCATTGAAACACATAGCTGGGCATGTGTGGCATGCATCCAGGACAGGAGAAGGCTCCTGATCAGGTCAGGTGTGTCCACTCATACAATCTAAAAGCACAAGCCATATTTAGCAGAGCAAGCTCTAGAGCCCAAGAAAGTCATTAGCAGTCTTTCAACTCACTTTGAAGCAGGTCTCCGAGACCTAGTCAGTTTTATATGGTGGAATGTGGAAAAACAACCACTGCAGCTAATAAAAGGAAAGGGAAAAAAGCAATGTTCCTGTGCGCCTGCCAGTCCCTGCTTCCCTTGCCCCTTCTATGCGTGCAACTGGCCAGACTGCACCCCTTCCCTACTTGAGTCCTGAAATTTTCTGACCAATTTAAGCATGACCTGTAACTTCCCCTTTTACATCACTCATGAATTTGAATGCCTCCTAATTCTAGTTTCACCTTATAAATCCAATGGAAGTGATTGTGTGATTGTAAAACCTTGGACTGGCTCCCAGAGGAGCTACTCCAGTTATGTGCAATATGCCTGACACCAAAAATTAGTCCCATTGAAATTAAGCCACAGGTGCACACCCTGCACACTATGTACATGAAGATATACTCACATGCATACCCACACGAGCTAAAGCTGTACCAGAAGCTGGAGCTGCAGGTATGAACCATGACTGTGTATATATCATACACACAGTATTCGGCCTCTGTCCATTTCACAGCCAGTTCTCTCTAGACAACTTCATATTTTTTTAAAATAAAGAGCATTTAAAAATAGTTCTCCTGAAGGCTCTCCTGAAAAAAAAAGACTGGGGCTGAGAGCTGACACAGGTCAGAGGAGTGGAGGAAGAGACGCTGCCTTGCAGGCTCATGGCCTACAACACACATGGATGCATCAGCAGAAGGTGCAGGTAGCTGGAGGCTGACATTTATTTTGGCACCTGTTGAGGTGACTTTGTTGTTGGGATCTAGGCTTGGCCAGCAAGCTGTGCTGGTAGGGCAGCGTCCAGACCAATGTTATAAGCCATGTCTTGAGGGAAGCCAAAAGAAAAGGCAAAAAAAGACCACACACAATTCAGGGTTGGAGACTGGATTTTAGAGGAGAGTGTGTAGGGGTTTTCTTCCTTTTTCTTTCTTTTCTTTTTTTTTAAACTACTTTCCTTATTTTTATCCTTCTTGTGAAAATACTTAGGGACCTGGGAAAATATTTGAATTGTTATGAAAATGTAATTTTATCTCACGATACAGCTGTAGTGAGCCAGGGCAGCTAGGTCTGGGGGAGTCAGCAAATCAGGCTCTCTGATTAGGAAACAGGGAGCCCTTTGGTCAAATTTAATAAAAATAGACTTGTTATATTTGGAACATTTTATCTGAGAACCTGTTGTCTCTTTAATGCTGTCTTATATCTGCTTGTCAGGCATTGGGACACTTCCTGAGAGAAGGGCAGGCTCTCAAGAGGACTCAGAGATGTGGCTGGGAGAGATCTGTGGCTGCTGGGGGCAGAAGGAGCTGTTAAGATGATTCAGGCTATCACAAAACTTTGTCCAGCCTGAGGGGAAAGGTTCACTTCTACACAGTATGAGTTGTCCATACGAATCTCTCTCCCTCCAATGAAACAGAGGAAAAAAATCCTTTTATATGTGTCATCTGTCAGATGAAAGCAAAGCAAAACCCACCCCATGATATTTACAGGTTTGGTTTTAGAAAACTGCTTGGTATCTCTCCTCCCTGGTGAATCGCTGCTATTGATTTAATGAGCTATAATGCAGCATACAAACAACAAAAGTCAGCCCAGATAAAACAATCAAACCACTTGGAAATCCTCAGGTCTTTGCAGTGCTGTTGTCAGCCTGTAACAATGTTGGACAGGTACTCTCTGGCAGTCCAGGTCAGTGGCAAATAAGAAAAGATTTGCACAGCGCTTAGCAATTCTAAGTGACTTTCTGTGGAAAGGAGAAACAGCCAAGGAAACAGTGAGGGAATGGACTTGTAAATTATTACAGAAAGTTATCATTTCTCTTAATACTTTACTCAAGAGTCTCCATCTGAAATACTTTGACAGTTAAGGGCTCCCAGTATGAGAGAAATTTAGAACAGGTGAAGAGTCAGCAGAGTCATCCCTGAGATGGCCAGAGGGCGTGAGCACAATATACAAGGAAGGACAGAGGAAGGAAGCTGGGCTTGAGACCTCCATCAGCTTCAGAGCATAAAAAACAGGCTGGTAAGCATCCTTTAATAGAGGAAGCTATCTTCCCAGACTTCCAAAACGAGATTTTTCTGTTCTGATTCTGGTTTTGTTGTCTCCCATGACAGACCCTCATGGAGTCTGCATCTTCTGTTGTCTTAATCTTCTGTTTAGGTAGGAGCCATCTCTCTAAACTTGTCATCCACTCTGATCTCACAAACTATAGAGGGCTTCCTTTCAGCAGTGTCCTCACAGAAGCTCTCCTGTGAAAACTTTATTAATTAGGATGAAACTGGTGAACAGCTGCAACATTTTCCTCAGAAAATATAACTAATATAAATGAGGAAAAACAAACAGTGTTTTTCATCTCATGATGAATAATCTCTCCACTGTAAGGAGCTGCTTTACAATCACTGTATTTTACAGAGTAGGTGTCCAAAATGGAAAGACTGAGAAACATGATGGATTCCTCATAGAGTCACATCTGATAACTGAGGTGTCAGAAAGAATCTTTCAGTATTTTACTTCTAAGGGCTCCATTACCTTCAGGTGTGGGGGGTTGGGTCCCTTTAATTCCCTTTACTTATAGAATTTTGTCCCATTTGTTGCAGGGGGAACCTGATGGCTGATACTTAAGGGTATTTGCAAGACAAAGAGACTTGCTGGGCCCAGGGGGAAGGGCGAAGGGGCAGGCAAAGGGAGGCTGGGGGCAGTGGGGAAATCATCATCTCGCTCTGTGGCTGGAGCGGAGGACACACTCGGAGCAGTAGTTGCTTGGGAAAAGGAGTTTGCCATAACCCAGGAGCTTCTTTTTCCTGCTGCTGCTTCTGCTCGCCCTGCTGGGACGCCCTGCTGAGGCTGCGGGAAGAACAGTGACCCATCTCATCAATCCCTGCACCAGAACTCCTGCGTTCCATCTCAGAGTTCTTCCCTTCTCCTCAGAGGGCCTGTCAGAGCCATCTACGACAACAGACTGCCTACAGGGTTCATGAAGCAAAGCCTCCCCCATCCCTCTCCCTGGCTTTGCCGCGGGGGTCTCTGACTTTTTCTTTGTAGTTGTTGTTGTTGTTAATACTGTAGTTATTGATCATTTGTATCTTGTTATACTCATTAGTAAAGGACTGTTATTCCTCTCCATATCTTGCCTGAAGGCGGCTTAATTCGGAGAGAGGCAGTTTCTAAGGGAGGCTCCTGCCTTCCCCAGCAGATACATGTCTTCAACCCAAGACATCAGGCACAAACCATAGGACTTCTCTTGGAGCCTGGGCCTTCCTCAAATTTTCAGTAGAATTGCCTTCTGGATTCTTTATACTATATATGAACAGACAGATACTAACAACTTTCCCTGCCTTCTCTTTCCTATCTATTTTTATCTGAGCAGCCTGAAACGTTCACTACCTGAAGGCATAAAAAAGTTGCTGGTAAAACTGACTGTATGTATTTCTATGCGTTGTTTCTTACACGTAGACATTCTGTCTGTTTAGGGTTAATTGTACCTTGGCCTTACTTCCCACACGGAATCCAAAGGAGCTTGACCTTTGGCACTTACACAGGCTTTTTTAGTGTTGTCTTATGCTCATGGATTATGCAGTATGTGTGGAAAGGAAGTAGTTGACTGAACCTGGTTTTGGAAGTCATGAACTCCAGAGCATGTACTGGGATCTGAGTAGAGTCTAGGAATTTAGCATTTCCATGTCTTTTTGCAACATGAGTATCATCATTCTAATACAAAACACCTAGAGACTTAATCTACCCTTGGGTGAAATAAATTCCCTCATAACTGTAGTTGAGCCTGAATAATTGTATGCACCATAGACACTTGACACGGTGGGGTAGATTTAATAAACCTGAGCTACATAGACCATTCCTGTGGTTTAGCTTTGGAACCTCTCTATTGAAAACTTAGGAAATGAAGAGTTAAAAAGGAAATCCACATGTGTTTATAGCCAAATGGTCTGTAATGAACGTGTGAAATTAATTACCAAGGAAAGTCTTTTGTAAATTATGTTTTAAGCATCAAGGACAGTCAAAAAAAAACAGACTGAATTTGAAAATGAAAGGTATAAAGTTCAGATGATGTGAGTTACAGGCAGCTGATGGGCTTATCAGAACCAGCATCCTTCTTCCCTTGAGTGACTCATGGTATTCACCTCTGTTACCATGTGTGTCCTCTCAGAAAGAGAGCAGACCACCTATGTGATGCTGAGCTTCCTCTCCACGTGCATAGATGTGCCCATACACTTATAATCAGAACGTTGTGTGGTCTAGGATTTCAAGGGGGAAATAAAAGTTGGATTCAAGATCCTGAGTTTTAACCGCAGTGGTTCCCAAATGCTCATTGCACCAAACCTGAGAAAGTCACTTGCTTCTAGCTGCAATTAAGGAATATGAGACCTTTGGGGAACCATGTTTTTATTGAGTAAATCTTTGTTGTTTCCTCGCTTCTTTCTGAGGAGGGCAAAAAATATAAAATCGGCATATTTAGATGGTCCATCTTTATGTTTCCATTCATTCACTATTTTTTTGCTTTGTCAACTGGCCCGGGCTGCCCCATTAAGAAGAGCTTGTTCCTGAAAGGCCTGAAAATAACCTCAAAACAAAATTTTAGAAGATTTTAATAAATGCTCAGTAGAAAACTTCTCCCTAAATATTTGACGGCTGCTTCTTGTGAGCCAACCCCAAATCTTACAACTACCACAGACATGTATCTTTGCCCTGCTTGCCTGATGCTCTTGGAGTCAGTCAGGGCTGCTCACCCAAAGCCCTGAGCTTCCTATTGTTGCTGATGGCTAAAACCTTGTGCAAGTCCCAAAAGAAGCAGGGTAAGAGACATTTATTACGATTTTGTGCTAAGGCAATCTTGTTCTCCTTCAGTGCTTTCTTCAGGCTAATTCTGAATAGCTGAGTAATAAGGAATTTTCATCCCTGTAGATTACAAGGCTGCAGACTGATGGCATCTTTAGCCCTGGCTAAGCAATGTAATCTTCTTATTCCAAACTGTCCTTACTCCTGCTTTACATCATTTTCTTGAAACTGATGGCCTCCAGAAATATACAGGTGGCTTTCCTGGCTGACATACACTGGTGACTCCTGGGCATGCTGAGGTTCATAGTATGTGAAAGTCATACCAGAGGCAGAGATGGTGCCAGGCTTATGTTTGTGTTGGAAAGGACAACTGTTTCTCAGGGCACTCTTTTGCATCACGCAAAATATTAATTTCTTCAAAACTTCCAGCAATGGAAGGAAGAAAGTTTTTCCAACTGAAAACACAAAAACTTTCCATTAAATGCCAGATTGTGTGATACAAAGCATTGATGGCCCTCTGGCCACAGCTGCTTCTGTTTAGTCATAGTGTGAGCAAAGAGACACTCAAATAACACATTTGCACTGGAACAGCCCTGCTGTAGCTTGCATTACTGCAGCTGGACTCGCATCAAAACCCAATGCACCGTGTGGAAAGCAATTACCCACTGCAAAATGGTGGATTGAAAAGCACTCTTCAATATCCCCTTTCTTAATGGTGCTGAACCAGATCCGGGAACTCAACAAAACAGTTGAGACTCTTTCTCTCTCTCGCTACTCCTTTTTCTTTCCCTCTTTTCCTTTGTTGTTCAAGCTGCATTGCAAAGATCCACCAGGCACACTAAGCTGAGAGCTTTTATCATCCCATCCCAGTTCTCAACTGGCTTGGCAAGACTTGTGTAACTGCTTGTAAAACTGTGAGGATCCTGGTTAGGGGCCACATTACACTAATTTACAGGATATAAACAGATATTGTGAGACCAGCCATGAGATATGGGGAGGATTCAGCTAAGCTTCTTGCACAGACTTCAGGGCCCAGCTGGTGGCCAGACATAATTTGGACACATAGCTTTGAATCTGGGAAGAGATGAGCCAGGGAGGTGTGGGACAAAAGGACTGCAGAACCCAGGGCAGAAAAAATCACTATGTGCAGCCTGTTACAAGAGATGAGTGAATACAGTGTTAGAGGTCCCATTTTGCAAAACAGGTGCTTGTTTTAATTCAGCAAAACACATGCATGAGAAAACAAATCACTGGAGACCAAAATGACAGCCTTGTAATGCACAGGTGAGAGTTTGCCGAAACAGCTTCACATTTTCAAGTGTGTCCAATGGTGTGCCTTATTTGGGAGATGCAGCCTGTCCAGTTCAAGTGAAATTAGATCATTGATTTTCTGCTGCAGAAAGCATAGCAAGATATCCTGGCAGTCAGGAGGGTGGCTTGTTTAGGTTGGTGGGGTTTTTTTATTACAATTCATATTTTTCCTTGCTGTTAAAATTTATGTCAAAACACAATGCCATTTGTAATACAAATAATTTATAATTTATCCTTTATTTAATTGTTCCTCTTATTTTGCTTCTCATCTATCTATAGGAAACAACCCCACATTTGGAATAAAACATCTCCATTCAGTAGTTTGGGGTCTTTTTTTGCAACCTTTAATACTTCTCTGTCACCTACTAACAAGCTAGAAAGTAAATGCCTTATCAAAAGCCTACACCTCATTCTAGATGATACATGACCTCAACTGAAATGGTAGTTCCTGCCTCACAGAAGTTGCTACTTACCCCCCTAATAAAAAATGCACTATGGAAGTGCACTAACAAAGCAAAGAGGACACAGGATTATTACCCCACATGGAAAGATATACAGGTAACTCAAATTCAGACACTGGTCCTTGCTGTCCTTCACTGCTGTCATCTCAGCATGCACCATGAAAACACTCAGCTTTCCCAGCCCATGGCACTTGCTGATCCACCAGGAGTGTATTGTCTCGATGTAGCCTTACCTGAAAGGGCAATGCTTGTAGCACCCTGAATGGTGTGGCACACAAACCCCACAGGTGCCGCAGACTATGTGCCACCCACTACCAGTGATAACCTGGGATAGCAATTTGCAAAATATACATATTTTTCTTCACCAGTTCAGCTGTGATAACCCACTGGTGAGTGTGAAAAGGATCTGCTTTCTCTGGGCCACTGTGGAGGTAGTGGCTGGTAGACATCAGGGGTATCTCCCCACTGAGAAGTGTCTATGCCATATGTCAGGCAGGGCCACCACCAGTAAAGAGACATGGGAGATGCTAAAGGCATTTTAAATGAGTGGGACTTGAATACATCTCTCTGCCCTCAGGACATGGATACTCAGCAGTTTTGGGGACAGGACATAGAGTAAAGCAGAGAAAGCTGTGTCTCGAAAGCTGCCACTGAGAAGCCCTGCTGTAGCAAGCACACAAGGACTCGAGGTGGGGTAGAAGGGGAGTGTTCTGAGAAAGCAGAAGGTGCTAGCGGGAAGAGCAGCGAACAAGCGCGCTAATTGCAAGAGCAGCAAGAAAGATATGACAGGGAAAGGAGTCAAGGCAAAGCCAGAGGGGCCCCAGCAGCCTGCTGCTTGGTCGGGTGCAAATTGTTTCAGCAGAGGCAGCTCACAGCTGTAGGGAGCAGGTGCAAGGGCAGACGGATGCTGCCCTGAACCTGGGGAGAAGGCTGTAGGCAGGAAGGAAACGAGTTTTCCCAAGCTCCAAACAACAGCACATGAAAAAGGGAAAAGGAAGGAGGGCAGCGCTCAGACAGAGGAGAAACAGTTCTGTCACTCTCCACTTCTAGAGCATGATGGGCAGATGAAAGATGAATTTACTTCAGCCAGTCCTGTCAGATGTTTCTGAGCTGTGGGACTTATCAGCTGTCAGACCAGAAAAGAATAAGCTAAACAAAAAGCTTTCACAACCTTCATTCCCAAATCTGTGCGTCATAGTGTGTCACAAAAAAATGATTTCTCCCTTTTTCTTTTTTTTTTCTTTTTACCCCTTTTTCTCTGCTACTACTAAATAATTTTCCCTTTCTCTCACTGGACAGCTGGAGAGAATCCAGATGGCTGCTGTTCCTGTGGCTGCACACCGAATGCAATGCAGGGAGGCTTGTAGATGGCTTTCCAAGTAGCCAAACACAATGGTGGCAAGGGGCAATCTGTGTGAGGGGAGCAGAGGGCTTTCTCAGGACTGAAATGGCAGGGGCAATGGCAGTGTGAGAACTCAGAGCTTCCTGTCTCTTCATTCTTCCATTACCTACCTCAAAACCTTCTGCTTCTCTTCCCTTGTGCTACCTTCCTTCAAGGCCCAGCTTGTTCAGATTGGTGCCACCACACAAAGCCCAGATGTCTCTGCACAGCAGTCTCCTTGGTGGATTCAGCTGGTGGCTCATTCCAATTAATTGCTTTTAATCTGGCGTCTGCAGGTAATTGCCAGTCCAGATACTCTTGACTAACTCAGATGAATACTCAGTACTGGGCTGGAAGAGAAGGAGGTAAGAGTAGCTCTGCTGTGCCAAGCCAACAACCCACTGATGCCCCTAAATCAACACGTAGATCCACAGAACTCCTGAATGCACTTCCAATTGAATTATCTGATGATCCAGTGAAACATCTTCTCTTCTCCTAGAGGCCTAGGTAGTTTGCTGGGGAACAGGATTCGCATGAAGGGGTCCTTCCTTGCAAGATTCATGTCTCACAGATAAATCTCACACCTCTGAACCACAGAGGTGCTCATATTTTTAACCATTCCTGACCTTTCTGATAGCATTTAAAAATGTCTCTAGATTATTTTCTAGAATATTCCTCTTTGAGTGTCCAAGACAGTCCGAGGAGCAGGGCTGGAAAAGCAGAAACAGGTGAACAGCTTGAACCAATGGTGAGAGTGGCTTGAGGAGAGATTCTGTAACTCATATTCTTTATCCACCAAAGACAAAGAGATTATGCTTTCTTCCAGTTTATCATGGCTTCATGGATTACTAAGAATCAGCTAAACTACTATATCAGTCTAAATCAGCAGTCTCAGCTGTAACCCAAGGGAATATGGCAAGGCACCATATGAAAAAGAAGGATCTCAGATAAGCTGTGTTACTGTGTTTGGTTTGGGACAACAGAAAACACCCTTTAGCTCTGCTGATGCCTGGTAAATTGGATGCTCATTATCATTTGATTATGACCACCACACTCACCCGATGTACTTGGTTGACATTTTTTCCTCCTTGTTTTCCTCTGCACTTTGGCTGCGTCTTTGTATCCTGTCCCTGGTTTGTTTCTGTCAATTCTTTAAACAGCTGCTGGGTTCTGTTCCTCCAGAGGTGGCTGCATTCCAGCAATGGGGAATGTGACTCCTGACATATGGGAGAGCTGGTGCCGTGTGTCAGGAGCTGTGAAGCTGAGAGATGTGACACATCCAGGTCAGCTTGTCAGTGCTATGCAGCCCCAGAAGAGGTCCCAGTTTGGACATCCATTTTATTATCTTCACGTGCTTCAGCTTGGTTTCTAGCAACAATTTATTGTGTTCATTTTTTCCAGCCTTTAACTTGAGTCACACCCTCTGAAAGTCTCAGCAGTTGCTGTACACTGAATAGGTTTCACACATGAAATCCCATGCTGGAAATGACCTTCAGTCATCACTCCAAGCAGCAGCAGAGAAGAGAGCTGCTGAGTGTGATCCTGGTGTCAAGTATCCAAGCAGCTGGGATGCTCTTTGTTTTCCCCATGCTGTGTTAGGAAAGGTCATGCTGCATTTGCCATGCTGGGTTGGGTCCCCATTTTCAAAATATTTTCTGGACTTCTCAGGAATCTCCCTCTGGCTCCCTCACTTATTGGCAGGCACTTCACCACATCCCTCTCACTTCTCCCTTGCACTCAGATGGTGCCAATGCTCTTCACAAAGAAGGGTACCTTGACCCCTTCACTGCTGGCCCTTGTGTTCAGCAGGCTCCAGCGTGTCTGAATTTTTTCCTGCTTTTTTCCCAGGACAGAAACAGGATGTTGGCTGTGCAAGAAGGCATCTGTGGGTTTGCTGTATTCCCTTTTTTCTCTGCTGTTTCACAGGCTATCTTCTGAGTTCTCATGGATCACCAGTGGTCTGTGAGCCATCAGCTGGGAGAGTCAGAATATAATCTATGACTCAGTTTTCCACAACCCAATTCCCTTTGTGCCAGCACTGATGAGTATCAGTATCATGAACTCCAAAACTCCACACCCTGCTCCCAAGCTGTGGCCAGTGATGCTGCTGGCATGGAGGAACATCCCACTATGGTGAGGAGGCTGAGAACATGGTGGCAGAGCAGAAGCCACTATACCTAGCAGGGGCTTTTCTTCTCCATACTTAACAGCAGGAGAACATAAGTAGAGTTCAGCCTTTCCAGCAGAGAGGCATCTGCCACAGTCCTTCTCCTTTAGCCAATATACTGTCTCTGATTTGCCTTCTCTCCAAAAGATCTCTTTTCAACAGTTGCTTTCACAGACGCTCTACTTAGCTCTTTTTCCAAACATTTCAGGTCAGCCTCACTGATAAAGCTCATCAGTAAAGCCTCAGAGAGCCTCATCTGCTTCTCCCTGGGAGGTGCATGGCCATTTTCATGGATTAATATGCCGACTCAACTGAAAGATCAGCCAACCAACAGGATGCTTAGGGCACATTTTTGTAGCAGACTCTCATGAAAGCTGTTGCTGGCCTCAACTCAGCTGAGGGGAGAGGAAAAAGGAGGTCTTCAGCTTGGCCTACAGAACAGATCCTACTGCCATTCCCTAGGGCCAGGAACAGACTTTGCTGAGATAATCCCAATGCCAGGACACATTGCAGAGAAACAAGCCTCTACAGTACAATCAAACCAGGGTCTAAGCTCTGTGCACCTGAAACATATCCTAAATTGCTGGAAGTTCAACAAGGACCATTTTTCTAGCCAAGAAGGACTGTGATCCCCAACCACTGGGTTTGCAACCCACAGAAATTATGTGGGGTGAGAATTCAGTTATGTAGAATCAAAGTATATAACTTTTCTCTTTCTTTCTTTCTTTCTTTTTTTCTCCTCTTTTCTTTTCTCTTTTCTTTTCTTTTCTTTTCTTTTCTTTTCTTTTCTTTTCTTTTCTTTTCTTTTCTCTTTTTTTTTTCTTTTATTTTCTTTCTTTCCATGAGAATGTTTCCTAAGTTTCACTTCTAACCTTTAGCTGGGTAAAACATGCAGGCACAGAATCAGGAGTCACATGTGGGCACTTTGCACTTAGCACCACCCACTAGTACCACTAAAACCCAATACACTTCTACAGCATGGAAAGGAAACCCATGCCTAGCCAAAGCCATGCCTTGGAACATTTCCACATGAGCCTCGCATCCATTGAACCAACACAGCCTCTTCCTTCTCATTATTCTCTCATATAATGCCTCTACAAACTCTGTTCCTTACTTATTCTTTCCCCTCCATTCATTCCCCTGCATGATGGGTGGCATAGTCCTATGCTCCAAAGATAATGCTGTGCCAAGGCACTTAGACACAGCTATGTCTGGACACAGAACATTTCTCTCTGGTTCTCAGCAGTATTGTCTGAATATGTTGCTGCTTGCATGAAGCCAAGACTTTTCAATCCCTTTATGAAACAGGAAAGGGCTTTTTCTTACCCAGGGAAGCTGAGGCATTATAGGACCTATCCCAGTTGCTTCCCACCTAAAATAAACTTTAAATCCTACTGTGATGTGAAAGTTCAAGAGACTAATTGGAAGTTTCTGCCATCAGGTTTTGGGGAACTTGAATCATGTCTGGGATTTCTGTAAAGGCTGATGGTTGCATTCAAGGCTGTCATACCATGCTCTGCTGTCTCAAACACTCTAAAGCTGTAAGATTATTAACATCTCCTGAACATTTGTGTATTCAGGTACACAAGGAAACACATAACTTCAAGATGGCCATAAAGCCAAACAGAAGCACCCTTGCCACAAAAAGAGATGGGGAAAAAAAATAAAATCAGCCAGAATTAGCTGGAAGCTCTTGTGGACTGAAAGGCTGAGCACATGATTTTGCATATACCAAAACAAACGAAAACCGAGAGTAATGGCACCTGTGCTATATCTTATAATTCTCTTTACACTACTGGAGTGTATGTAGATGAAACAATTCTGTATCACAAACCAGCAACAGAGTTGTTTGTGATACAAACACGATTCGTATTACACTGTATATATGCAGTAGTATTCATACAGCAAAAACGAGAGGCTGAAACTACTATAGGAAAGGTGCAAATTGAAACTATCAGCACAACTACAAGCTGCTGATTTGTGTTCCCTATAGCAAAGATGAAACCATCACTGCTGGCTCACCACTAAATATGCACAAACCCTTGCCAGAGGTAAAGTTGATGCTGCAGAGTGATGCACCTGTAGTGGTGTCAGTGCTAAACAGCTTTCCTCTCACCCATGAAGGAATATGCTATTTCACACCAAAGAATCAGGAGATTAATTGTGTACTACCATTGCAGAGTCCATAGAAAACAATAAACTATAGCACAATGCTGCTCTTGTCCTGGAGCCAAATGGCAGTAATTTCTTTGCTTGCCAATGAAATTAATCCTACATCTACAGGACTGCTATCTTGGGCCAGAATGCTCAAGCATGATATTAAACAACCAGAGACATTGGGGAGCTTTTTCTTATACTAAGCCAACACAAGGATATATTGAAGTTTATGCATTATTTTTACTGGCTTGTCTTTACATTGGCTTATCAAATTGTGAACTTCACCACCTGCCAGGACGGAGATGTTTTTCTAGACAGATCATCTAATTTATATTTCCTAGATTCATGGATTTTAGATCCACTGCAATAAACTATTCCAGTTTCATTAGCAGTACAGACTATAATCAAGAATACCATCAAAAGTAGGACAAGCACACATGTCCAGAACTGCAAAAGGGCATTACAGAGGTCTAAACAAGGAAGATAAATAGGAGATGATTGTAGCTTGGCCCTCATAATGTAAAGCTGAAAGTAGACAGATTCATAACAAAGAAAACTAAGCCCTTCATGCAATTCATCATTGAGCAGTTCAAGCCTGACACCAGACACTGAGAAAATGAAAAGGCCTTAATAACTGAATGGATAGATTAATGGAAAAACTATCCATCAAGGACTCCCAGTCACAGATACAGCACCTCCAAGTCACCAGATGCTAGCAGAGTTACCTATGATGGATCTTCCCTGCCCAGGCATCCACTGTTGTCTTCTGTCAGAGAGAGGGTTTGGGACAGCTGGGCTTTTGGGTGAATATGGCTCAGCCTCTCTTGTGCAGAAAACACTGACAGGCTCACTGAATTTTCAGGACCATTATGAGCCTGAGACTAGGCTTTTCATTTGTGCCTATAGGCAGTGGATCTACCAGCATACTCCAAGGTTGTACTGAATCTGGGACTGGGGCATCATGTGTTCCATCTGACTTCATCCCTGTTTCTCCCCGAAGTGGTTGAACAGACGTGAAGTGGGCTGATCTGGGATCATTCTCCCTATCATTCCCAAAACCACACTTCAGAGCAATGAGGACACAGCCCTAGGGACACATGCTCCTCTATTTGAAGTGCAAACTCTTCATATCAGTTGCCTTCAAGCCTTGGAAAAATATTTCAGGTGCTTAAGTGTGAAACCAAGCGAGTCTTCCCCTTCGTCCCTGCCAGGAAGCACTGCAGAAGGGTAAAATTTGTTTTTCCGATTAGACTTCACACAGCACGACCTTTGCTATCTCCAGGCCGGGTCAGGCTGATTAATGGGCTGTCGTCCCAGCACAATGAGGACCAGAAGGGTGTGAGGTTGCTAGGACATTCTCCTAACAGCTTCTGCAGAAGAATCATTCTTGAATTGCTCTGCACCATTAAGCAAAGAACTGAGGGTCTTTAATTTATCAGGTGGGAAGTGAGGATAATTACTTTTCAAGCAGCCAATGTAGCCAACCTGCACTCACAGCGGAAGCAAAGCAGGGAAGTTGGGGGATTCAGACATTGTTTACATTCCGGTGAAACTGGATCTTGGAGCTATACACCAAAATTGGGAAGGGAGTGTCGAACTGGGATGGAGAGGAGGACAGGCTGTTATATAGAGTGACTGACAGATTAATCTAATAGTCTGGACTCTGAGGCTCCACAGGTGTTCAGACCAGTGATCAGACCAGCCAAATTTGCAGACAATAAATCCAAAACCTGCATGGGGCCATTGTGACTAATTTTGCTAGGGGCAATGTCAGGTGTGTGATAGGATACAGAGAGTCCCTCCCCAACAAGGACTGAAAGGATCTACTGAATATTGAGGGCACTTTGAAAAATTAATTTCTTGCTCCTTTCCAAGCTCTCTCTGGTTTTGATATCATACTTTATTTTCAGGATCTTCGGTCATTACATAAACATAAAGGGAGTCAAAGCCCGATGGGGACAACAATTTCCCTTCTGAGCAGAGGGCAGGAATTTTTTCCTGTCACAACAGGACTGTAGTTACTGTTTATTTAACTTGCAGGGGAGGGATTGAAAGCATAAATGTTTTATGGTGGTCTCACCCAAGAAAAGCTTGTCTTATATCTTAGCCTGGGATCCAGGACCTCTCTCCGTACTTTTCCAAAAGTGAAGCAATGACATGACCAGGGACTGGTCTGTAGAACTGATGTGAGTCAGCTGTACCAAACCTGGGTGATCATTTGGGATAAGCACAGACAGAGAGGGATGATGGATTGCTCCCAGGTAACTAACTGTCTGACAGTCAGGGTCAGTGAGGCTTTCTGTCATGCTCAAGAAGATAACAGCTGGGAAAGAAGCAGCTGAAAAAGAGAAAATCTAAATGTGCCTTTAATTTCTTAGGAAAACAGCTCAGGAGCTCACACTCTTAGCTAGCAGGCAGATCTTTGTAGGAAGCACAAGAGGGATGAAGCAAACACAAATCTTTTATCTGAGAGGAAGAGTAACTGAAATCTTGCCATGAAAGATGCCGATAAGCCCAGCACACAGACTTTCCTCACATCCAATGCAACCAGAAGACACAGAAGACTCTGTATTTTGAGTCTGTGTGACATCCCACCCTTGGATAAGGGAAGCTATCTCTGAGCAGCATTTGTCTCCCCTGCTCTGCACCATCCCACAGGAGACATGTAAATATCATACCTCTTTCAGCCTTTAGGTGAAACCAACTCATCAATGATATCTTCATAGTATTTAACAGATGCTTGCACCTCCCCTGGGCTCAATAAATACATTCTGTGCTCATTTCCTATCCCTCTTAAAGGCAATAATTAAAAGAACGGAAGGGGGAAAAGAATAACCCCAGGTGCAGAGCAGTGCCTTGTGGAATGAGGCTTGGGTCTCAGAGCCTTCCTCACACTGAAACCCCCCACAAATGAAATACATCTCACTTGGGCAAGAGGTAAAGAAATCGTGATCTATCAGCTGCTAAAATGCATCAGCATCAAGCAAAGAAAGGGAGAATCAGGCCCTGGGGGGACAAGCGGGGATCACTCAGCAGCACAGGCAGCAGTGCTACGGCAAAGGCGTTTATGTAAGCCATCAATCCTCCCACTTCCAGGGCTGGGCGGCCCATCAGCTGGGATTCAGCAAGAGCTTCCTCCCCTGCACCATGCAAAGCTGGTGCCAAGGATCTGAATTATTATGCTGAATAGTATAGGGGAAGAGGGCTTTCTCTTTTGTAATATTCAGTGTTGGCTCACCATCAAAAACAGTGTAACAGGGTGGATGGAGCACCAAACTGGGATGTCCAAGCCTTGAAGCAGCAGGATGGCTGCAGGTGCGTGCAAGACAGTTGAATGTAAAAATATTGCATTTCTCTTTCCAGCTCCCTGAGAGGACAGACAGGATGGTCCTTTCTCTGGAGTTCCAACTGAGGTCCACAGGAACCAATCCCTTGAATGCCAAGGGAGCCCCTAATTCTTATATTTCCCTGGTGTGGTGAAAGGAGTTCTTGATCCATGACAAAGACTGGGCTGCAGGTGTCCCTTTCACTCATTGTCCCGTTTCCCCCATTTTCCATGACTGCCCTGTGCCCCAAGTGTTGTGTTGTATTGTATGTGCAATCTTTAGGCAGAAGATGAGGTTTCTGCTATGTGCTTTTCCAATGCCTGGCAGCTAAAGCTGTTCCCCATGCAGAGCACATAGGCACTGGCTCCTCAGGACTAGAAATAGTAAAATACCACAAGCACTGTGTAGTTACAGTAAAGAAATGTAACCACACATGAGCAGAGGGAATTCAGATTTCTGGTAGAAATAAAAGAGTAAAGCAATACTCTTAAGACTAATAAAATTTTCCTGGCTGTCATCAGAATTGGCTGGAAAAAAAAGGGCTTTTCCTGTTGATATTGCTATTTCCTCTAGCCAGTAATTATTTCCTTCATTTTCTTTAAGCTCTCACACCTTATCCTAGTAATCTCAGTGGCTGCAAGATCCCATTCTCTGTATTTATTTGAGACATTTTGACAAGGTCTGTTTAGAGACAGGAAATGTCTCTGTACTTTCATATGGGCAAATTGTCATCTGCTTTGGGAATTCATATGGGCAAAATGTCAGTTCCTGGTACAATGGCACTAGACAGGCATCTTTAACTTCCCCAGTTTTTCTTCTTATTTAAGAGTAAGATGCCATATTCTCAGGTGATTAGAAAGATATGTCGTTTGTTAGCCTGTGAATTTAACTTAACCACAAACTTACCTGCATCTGATAGAATGAGATCTGGACTTAGGACATGGAACTTCCAGGGACTGGGCACACATCACAAATCATTATGGTACACAAAGCTTTAGAGATTCAGCTCACTAAATCACCAGTTATCTCCATTTTATCTCTGGCATATACAGATCCTCACCAGCTGTGAAGAGTGTGGTTGGGTAAGGCTGCAGATAATATTTCTGCCTTTTGTGTTCTGAATGGATCAGGTGGCTAATGAGGCCTCCACAAAGGCCTTTAGAATGAGCATTAACAGGGCAACCTGGCACTTGACCAGTCAGAGAGAAATACTATTAAAAAAGGCATAAAATGTTTGTAGCCTAGTCAAGAGTTTTGGTTGAGCATATGGCCTGACTGCAGCTCTACCAAGTCAGTTGAAATGGTTTCATGGTTGTGAACAACCTAAAGGAACTGTTTGCAACACCCACCATGGTACATATGCTTAAATAACACCATTTGACCTGACAACTACACAAACAGAATCCCCTTTACAGGACTGTCTTGTAGCACCTGTCAAAGATCCTCCTGACCCTCTAACACAAGGTCTGAGTGAAAAGATGGGGAATCTAACACCACACCCACGCACTGTCTAACCCCAGAGAAAGCACAGGCAACGTGAAATCCTTCCCAATCTGTCATCCATAACCAACCTGCCAGAAAGCAGCACATATCTGTAAATACACTGTGGGGAGGAAAATGCATTGTTACTACACATAAAAACCTGCTTCCCTCAGGAGAGAGGACTGAAATATATTCAAGGCTAGTCAGCAGTAAGAGGGTCTCCAAAACATGTGATTCCTAAGAGCCCTCAGTCCTTTCCACTGTAAGCTTTCAGCACAGCTTAAATATTTCCAATGCAATGTCTGTTCTTCATCCACGGCACAATGTTGAGGTGAGCCTATGTTCTGCCTTGCCTTTCTGTAAGGATGGATGTCAATCATCAGCTGTTAGGATCGTAATTTAATTCTCTGGAAGACAGCCATGAGATTCCCAGGAGCAGTTAGTGAGTGTCAGAGTTTTTCTGCATTTGTCACTGGACAGAGATGGACTTTTGCAATAGATTGTATATTTTACAGCCTTACTGTTCCCTGGGCAAGCACTGTTCCTGTCAGAGCAGCAGAATTTGACAGTCCTGCTCTGAACCTCTTTCTCTCTGGCTCCAGCAGTTTGAACAATAAATGCTGAGATGAAGAGTTCAGTTTCTTTCCCTAGATGGGTTCAGGGTCTAGCACAGTCGGCTTTACTGATCACTAGAGCTTTTAAGTGTTATGTAAATACTGTAATACTTTATCATGTCAGTGGTTGCCCTTGGGGACAATCTGACTATTTTCAGAGTGGGTTGCTACTTACAGCTGTGAAGCCTAAGAAATGTCTACGAGAAAGACGTGAGACTAAGCTTCCAAGTAATCAATTGAAATACAAGAAGCACTGTCAATACATGACCAGAAAACTGTCCAGATGACCAGTCTTAGGTGTCTACTCCTTTCATAAAGCATACAAATACCTTAAAGAAAGGAAGAAGGAGGGGATGTGATGTCTAGGATATCTCACAGATCTGTGAAATAAATATATTGGCTGGATAAAGACATGGCAAGAGAATAATTCTTTCCCAGAGAAGATGAAGTACCGTCACTGTAAAAGAGGGAAAGATGTGACATCCTGAGATAAGAGAACTTTGCCCTTATATTTGGCCTTAGTAGAGTGTACCTTAAAAATTTATATTGTTGATCTGAAAATGCAGGACAGGCAGACTTCACTGGAGAGACAGTTCATT
The DNA here is from genome assembly GCA_013400315.1 of Bombycilla garrulus. Lineage (NCBI taxonomy): Eukaryota > Metazoa > Chordata > Aves > Passeriformes > Bombycillidae > Bombycilla > Bombycilla garrulus. The sequence goes on from VXBU01001376.1 coordinate 58,947, forward strand.
CATAGCAGAGGATGTTAAGTTATTTCTCTGCATTATGCAGTAATTGAAAAAGGACACCCTTAAGCGCTGTTTGAAGGCATCCCTATGAAATATGCTAAGGAAGAGATAAAAGAGATTACTCAGTCCAGATCAGAGACACCTCTATCACCAAATATGTGAGATCAAGCCTGTGAGCTGAGCCTAAGAAGGTGATCTACCCTTCCTTTCTCGAGGCTCCCCACTGCGATGGGAGGAAGACATTTCCTTTTTGAGTCTCTTTGCCTGGTCTATGAATTAAGGCACTGCTCTCCAGGGCTATCCATCTGGAATGCATCTGACATATTTCTCCGGTGTTGCATTTGGCTCATGGGAATTGCTGTCCTCCCAAATAAGATCAGGGGTCCATCTACCCCATCTGCCTGTCTTTGAGAACAGACAACACCAGATACTGGAGGTGAAGCTGGAGGAAATCCCTGTGGTCAGGAGTTATAGGATATCCTACCTAGGGAGACATTTTCCTTCAAAAATCCTATTGCTGAATGTTAACGGATAGGCAGGAACGTGAGGTTTCTGCCTTCTCTAGGAATATGTGCCTGTGAGCAAACACAAGAAGTTGCTATTTATGGGTTACTCTCCCTCAGCTGAGCTGCTGTAAATAACCATATATGTCTATGGCCTGCTCCTGCTGAGAGAGAAAATGTGTTACCTTAAAACTCAATGAACTCCTAGTTCAACTCTAGCTCTTCCTGAAGAAATAAACTGCAATAAAATAAAAGGAGTTTGGCTCATGTTTGATCCATCTGAACACACCCTACTGTTCCTGAATCAAGTATGCATTGAAGCAAGATTGTACTGGAATTGCACAGCAAGTGAAACTGTGAGAGCTGGCTGTATTAGGTGCAGTGCTTTCACAACAGGGCATAAATCTTCCCTGAGAGCAAGAGAACAAAGGAAAGGTAAAAAGAAGTAGAAAAACAAAGTGCTGCTCTTATTTTCTCTAAAGGACCCAGACAGAAAATGCAAGCTCGAAGTCTTGACATGATGTGCTTACGTTCATATTTTCCTTTTACAGAGTAAAAAAAAAATAAAAATAAAAGCCTTACATTCCACAGCAGCAAGTCAGGACAAAGAGGAGACTGAAACCATGTCTGCAGGAGAAGAAACTGCAAAGATGCAATACAGTTACCAAGAAAGAAAAGGAGCCAGCACTGTGGGGTGTGAGCTGTACCTCCGGGGCTGACTATTGGGAGACTGAAAATAATCTTCCAGTGAAGGCCTGGTCCACAGAGCAATGCAGATGCCTGAAACCCAAGAGTTCCCACTGACTAATTCCTCACTCTGAAAAGCAGTTTTCTGAAGATAATGTTTAGAAAAGAGAAAGAAAATGCACCTTCTGCAACTCAATGAACTTCCGCACTGGATGATGAGGAAAACACCCCATGAGATTCATCAAACTCTGTTTGACTGCTTGCATGTATGACAGGGCATTAGATTCCTGAAATCTTGTCAGCAGCAGTGAGAGCAACAACGGAGATTTTCAGAAGGAGAGGTGTTACATACCTGATGAATGAGAAAGGGTTAGGTCTGATACAGTGCTGTTGGACTTGATCAAGATTATCTACCTTGTGCCAGTTCTGATCAGGCAAAATGAAACATAACTCTGTGGCATTTCAGGCCCCAGCAAGTGTCCTGTCCTTGGCACTGCTGGATGGAGTCAGGCTAGCTTAGCTAGCAGGTAATGAGTAGCTAAGCAGGTCATTTGGCAGAGAGGATGACTGATGAATCCTGGGTTCCTATGGCTTTGTCCCTTGTGAGTCATCAACCAACCCAATTAGCTGGTGTCAGAAAAGGCTGAGTTTTCCCCAGACATACGAAGTGAGAGATTCCCTCTTCAGCCAATTTCTCATCTCGTAACTGATTCAGTACACATGAGATGGTCAAGCATTGGAACAGGCTGTCTGGAGAAGTGGTAGAGTCGTCATCCTTGAAGGCATTTAAGAGACATGTAGATGTGGTGCTTGGGTATGTGGCTTAGTGGTGAGCATGGCAGTGGATGGTTAATAGTAGGACCTAATGACATTTGATGTCTCTTCCAACCTTAATGACTCTGTGTTATGGGGGAAGAAAGACAAACCAACACAGTGCAGTCTTGGTGCTTTAGGAACCAGGGTGAACAAGATAACAGCCCTCCCTGAAATCACTGCCTCTAAGTCACCTACTCCTGGTTTGCAACCAAGACAGAGACACCTCTGCAAACGCTTGCAAGACAGACTCCCTGATCTACCCTTAGGAACTCACAGACTTGATGCACTTCCAGCCTCTCCCAGCAGCTTGTAAAATTTTGGTGTTATCCTGCCTACCTGAGGAACAAAACAAGACTGAACACAATAAGGTCGTGAGCACCGGACCAAACTTTTAAATGAGCCCTGCTTTGAGCAGAAGTTTGGATTAGAGATCTCCTGAGTTCCTTTCTACCTAAACTGTCCCAGCATAGAGCATAACCCTCTGAGAGGACAACACCCCTTGAGATGTGCCACAACGTTCCTCCTGTTGGGATGCAATCAGGCAGTGATAGGAGGAACCTCCCCAGCAATGCACTAGTTTGATTGGTGAAAGACAGCTGCCTCCAGCAAAGGTGGAAAAGGGAGTCTCCATTTGTTGGGTTTATTTAATCATTTCAAAACTTGTGCCAATCAACACAAAAGAGCTTTTCTCAGCAGGGAAGAGGAAAAAAAAAAAGAGAGATGAAAAAAGGAAATAAAGATAGGAAGAAAACTACTAAGCCCTCATTCAAGAGCTAAACATCCTGTCAGCCTAACACTTGAAGCTCCTGAGGACTACCTTGCACCTCATCTCTCCTCTTGCCTTTCAGATTCTGGATTTCTGTTTTCCCCCCTGCCCCATTACAACAGTCTTTGTGCCAGTCCTGGCGTCTCTCTCCCTCTTGTGCAATGCTTGCCTACTACATGATCCCCTCTTCAGCAAGAAGTTTCCCTTGCTGTAATGAAAGCCGACAGCAAACAGGGACCAAGGCTCATTTTCTTCAGAAATGCACACACCTCGCAGATTCCTACATGCTTCTTGCTGTTGGCCATAATAACCTCTCCTGGCAGTCATAAGCAGAATTAATGCATATTTGAGTCCCCAGCTGGGGGGGCTGATGGCACAGCAGATAAAACAAAAACAACTATTGTATTTCCAAAACAGCACTGGGGGACATGTCTTTTCATGTGACACCACATTGCAAGAAATCACACGGATTTTCTCTGATGTGAAGCTTCAGGGGATTATTGTGTGAGGCAGAGAGGCAATGGCTTTCTACGGCTCTGCATCAGAGTAATTTCCAATTGTCCATGCTCTCACATGTATCATAAGCTAAATCTGGAAAAATCTGGGCAGGATATGGGACATTCAGGATGGAGATATTTCCAGGAGGAAATAGGTATCTGAGACCAAATCATTGCAGGCTACCACAGCACAGAGCTTTACTAGGTAAGTCCAGATGGGGTCCAAGGTTGTTTTATGCCTTGTGCACTCATGGCAGAGTTGACCATGAGGCAGGATCTGTGTTCCTCTGCCTTTCCCTTCTCCTTCCAGGCTGGAGAGTGAACTGAGCTCCCACAACACCTTCCTTCCCAAGAGATCCCACAAAACATTTTTGATGGCAACCCTCTCCTCCCTGCTGGATACCAACCATCTCATGCTCATGCAGCTTGATGGGTGCTTAAACATAGCCTTGACCTTATGCAGCAGATTAATGCAAGGGGTCAGAAGTACTTCCCCCAGCCAAAGATGCAAGAAGTCTTTGGGAAGAGCAGCATGCAGTTATCCAAGCAGGAGTTAGGTAAAGGCAACAGAAGCCTTTCCTGCAAGACGTTTCTACAATACTTTTATTTTATTACCATTATTAGGACTGAAAGGAAACTGTGTCCCTTTGCTATGTATTGATGTTTGCCTCTAAGGCAAAAATCCATTTCTCCTTCTCATCCACTGCATGAATATCTGAGTCTCTGAGTCTGCACCACAAAGTCATATCAACACAAACTGCAGAGCTCTTGGAGCTGCAGTGAGATGCTGAACACCCACCTACATTAATTAGATGCAAAAAATCAATTAAGCTCAGAGTTCCTGGAATTACCTGCTGCTCACCATCCAGATGAAGACTCAACTAGTTTCCTTGCGATCTCCCCTGAAAATATTTATCCAGCTTGGGATACTTGGGCCATTCACATTGCCATACAGTGTGCTACAAAACTCTTGGGAGACAGCACCTTCTCTTTTCCAAACCACTGAGACAGTGATGAACTGACCTACAGGTTAGTGCAGCCCAGCAAATCTAGCACTCATCTCCAGCATGAGAAGTAATAACTTTTAGGGAAGTAATGGAAAAACACCACCAAATACCCAGGGTCTAAATGAGTTGTGCAGTAAGCAGACCAAACAAGAGCCTATCTTTGCACAGAAGGCATTATAACAATACAGAGAGAATAATTTAATGAAAGGGAAATGCCCTACTGTAGGAACAGTGGTGAGAGGAGGTTCTGGATGTACCTATCTCTCTCCATTAGCTTGCACTTAGAGGTCTCTTCGAACCACACCCATCCTATAGTTCTATAAGGAGTCCACAATACTGGCTTAGGTTAGACACCAGCAGATCCCATGGCTAAGTGACTTTCCTGAGCTCCAATGAGGTCCCTGGCTGAATCATGAACTGGATCTCTGCTTTTCACCTCTTTCTAAGTCTATCCATCCCTCTCACCACCTGAGATTACCAGTTTGTCAAAGACTCTTGAAAATTAACAAAACTTAACATTTAAAGCCATGTCTCTTTAAAGCATCACAGCATCCCCAAAGGATGAAAGTCAGTCCCACACAAGTGCTAGTACCATGGTTAAATATCTCGCTGAACTTCTGCTAGTTCTGTTTTCATGGCTGACTTCCAACTACAAAAGCTGAGCTCACATAGGTCTATGTTTCTGCTCACAGTGCCAACACTTTACCTTTTCCTTTTGTTCAAAACCACTGAAAAAGGAAGGCTGTTCCTTCATCAGTTATTTGAAACCTTGGTGATTGTATTTTTCATTTCACAAGAGAATGGAAGGGGTGGAGTTTAGACATTGCCTATAGCAAACTAGCAGTATTTCACTACCTCTGCGATGACAGAGTTTCCAAAACTCCATAATCTGCTAATGGAAGAGCACACTGACTCTGAACTTATTTCTTCCAATATCATTTGCTAGCTTTGACTCTAGACCTTCCCCCTGGTTTAGGATATTGACTGAAATCTTGCTGTTGGGATTAATATCTCTCTCTCTAACTGAACTCTGGAAGGGAAAACAAGGTTTGACTTAAAGGGAATTAAGAAAAGTTTTGCAAAGCACCCAGAAGACAATTAACGAGCCTTTTCTCTAAGCACAGCAGTGTCACTGAAATAGAGATGTATCATGTGATGACTTGCGCTCAAAGGGTCAGGAAGTATGAAGCACTCCTTCTGCTGGAATCAGTCTTCCTATCTCTATATTTTACTAGTTTGTCTGGGAGAGGAGAACAAGAGGCAGAAGTGATATGTGTCTGTAGCCACAGAGTGACTCAGTTCCAGATCTAAGACTATGAATGCCCCTTCTCTTAGCCTTCTGTCTCAGTCAAGGCCAAACAATGTCCTCTAGGCTGCTGACAGTTCCTCAGCAGATGAGTTCCAGTTTATTCCTATAGGCTTTTATGGCTACATTTATCATCCTGAGACAATTTAATCTCTAAGTATCATCAAGTTTATTTTTTTTTTTGATCCAACAAATCCAGCCTGCTTTTTTCTTTTCTTTTCAACAGTCTTAGTGGTTAATCTTTTGTCCACTGCAATGTTGTTGCTCTGCAACTATAGTGAGGCAGGGAACTCAGAAGCTGACTCTGCAAATATTGTTCTTAATCATTATTTGATGGGTTTTTATCCATAATGACAGCCAAAAAAACATGAGCAGGGATCCTGTTCCATCACACGCATTACCTTAGTTTGAACTGCTGTATGAAAAAAAATCTATACACACACAAATCCTACAGCAAGGACATAAGTGGCTGTAAGAGAAAGTCACTTTTCTACAGCAGTCTCCAACCAGGGATCTTATGGCCAGCTGGTCAGCTGAATTCTCTTCTTTTCAATGACCCAATTTACTTCTATTACTTGTGAATCAGAGGCATCCTCCAGGATTTGGCAAGAGAAGGGGTGCAAGATTCTTGGTCCAATCCCATCTGATGAACCCTTAGTCCATTCTTCATAAGCCCCAGTTCAGCAAAGCCCTTAAGCACATGCAAAAACCCCCTTGACTTCAGTGGAATTTCTCACTGGCTTAACGCTGAGCATATGGCTGCGCTCATAGCACTGCCTCTGATGGCTTGCCAGCGTGCCCAGGACCTAGTAAGCAGCTGACACATTCCACCCAGCAGCAGTTCTCCACTGTGAAAAAGGATTCCTGCATCCAGAGACTGGGAGATCCTTCAGCACACAAAAAGCCCAACTGCTAAATATCTTTTTATTTATTTCTTATCTTTGTGCCCAATCTTCAGCAATATATTGCTGTCAGAAAGTTAGGGAGAGGGAGAAAATTGCTGCTTAGTTTGCTTTTTATCAATCACTAAAACAGGCTTCTAAGAGGAGAGGGAGTGTGAGAACCTGAGTAACACACATCCAAGTTAGTCCACTACATGCAAGGATCATAAGGGTGTTACATGAAGGAGGGAGAAAGAGATTTAACAGCTTGTGGAAAAGATACTGAGTTTAAAAAGAGCTGAAAGCAGGAAGGAATCTGCCCGTAGGAAACTTGCTTGACAGGTGAGAAAATTCTGTCAACAGATGACAAATCCATGGCCAACATTTCATGTCTCCTTGCTCCTTTCTTTTAAGAACAGCCATGCTTTCTCCAGATGCTTTTCTTTATGCCTTTTTCTTAAGGTCCTTTTGGCCCAAAAAAGAACTTTGGGCAGAGATGTTCTCACCTGAGAGAGAGGCTTGTCCTTCTTTCCTCTCCCGTGTCTGTGTTGGACATAGAAACACGACACACTGGAGGCCAGCTACAGAGATGCCTGAGGAAGCATTGTGTGGAAATTGCAAGTAGGACAGGATGGATGGAGCGAGATTCAGAACTTGGTACAGAAAAAAAAAGACTGACAAGTTCTCCTAGGAACACTTTATTTAAAACATTGATATGCCTACAATTTAAGCCCATGTAGGTTCTGTCACATTTCCAGTTCCATCTCACCAATGCACTTAGAAGGATCAGACTTAGAAGGATCTTTAGTAACCCAGACTAACAAGATTTGTTCAAATGTTTCCCATAGGAGAGAGCCGAACTTGGCCAACTTTTATTGATCTTTCACCTATACCTGTGTCAGAGGACTTAGTAAAACACACTGACTTTGTGTTGCCTTTATTTGTTGACCTCAGTGGATTTCATTGTAACAGCTCTGCTGTCCAAGCCATGTGTGTGCTTTGGCAGAGGGTGAAAAACTTCAGAAACGTTGACATTTGCTCCATGTTTCCTTAGCAGGGTTTGGAGTTCAAGGACAATCTTTACTTTTGGAAAGCTGTGGGGAGAAAGCTGTTGACTGAGACATAATGACTCAACAAACAAAAGGCTTGAGCTAGAAATGTGAGGTATACTGAATTCTTCCCCTTGCTAGAAGGGCCATGGTAATTTCAATAAGGTAAAAAAGCAAGTAAACGTGTACAGCCCATCCCCACCTTCCTTCTATTTGCTTTGCAATATTCAAGTTTTAAAGAACTTTGTGTAGCAAGAGCAGTCACCAGACTTGAATTCTTCTAAGGCTTTCTGACTTCCCACTGACCAGTTCATCTAGAAATCATTTTTACCTTGTGAAGAAAGATCTGTCATTAGCCAACATTGGCAAAGTGACATGAAAATGGAGGAAAACCCCACTTTGACATGGTGCTTTTACAGACACAGGAACAGACATATTTAACAAAAAGAACAAGACTAACACAGGAAGCATTCCCTTAATCGCAGATCTTCTACACAAACAGATACAACAGATGTCTTTATGTCACGACTCAAGCATCCTTAAGCAATTAGCACCCCCTAGAATTTTGTATCTTATCCATCCATCCATCCATCCATCCATCCATCCATCCATCCATCCATAAATCCATCCATCCACCAAAATTGCCATACTTTTTTCACAGGTCCTGCACAGGTGGTTCAGAGATCCACTTGTTATTATAAAGGACACTGAACAGGACTGAGCTTCTGCTTTGGTAGATATCCATAGGAAATTTGTATTTCAGATCCAATCTCAGAATGCTAAATTAAGACTTTCCATCTGAAGACTGAAGCATATAAAATCTGACAATACAAAGGAGGTGTTTGCTCTGTGTAGGTTACTGGCTACAGCTCACATGATAGACTGAAAGTTGCTGAGAGAAGGTAGGTGTGACAGTTTCTGTCATAAATGTGTGTCTGATTTGGCAAGAAAAAAACATTTTTTTCTGCAGTAAAAGGATATAAAAGAATGTTTTCTCATAATCTCCGCACCAGGATGGAAATACACAGAAATAAATCCAAATGGAAATTGCCAGCTGGTCAGAACTGACAAGGAAAATTTTGGAGGAGAAAAAATGGTTGTGTTGGTTTTTCAATTCCTTTTTTCTTCAAATAAAAGCAAGTTGAGCGTGTGCAATGGACTAGTGGAAGATTCAAAAGTGTAATGTTGGGCTTCATAAGAATCCCCTTCTCTGGGAGGAATATTTTTATCTGTCCCACTTACAAAATGGATTAACCAGAAGTAGCATAGTGTGCCTCCTGGTAAAAGATCTAAGACAAACATCTTTAGACTTAACGACTTAACCTTAGATTAGTCTCCCAGGAGAGAAAAAAATTCCAGTCCCATTTTCTAAAGCATTCTAAACTAACCATGTAGCTGTGATAATTACTGATTTATCTTTTCAGTGGACAGAGGGAACAGATGAGAAATTTATAGTTTTATTACATCTCCACTTTGATATCTGTAATTTCCTAAACATGGTACTCATGTTGAGTGTTAATCAAAGTAAATAATAATGCGTTTTGAAATCATGTAGAAAAATGGATAAATGATCCATGACCACAGGTCTTCAGGGGATGGCAGAAAGCGGCTTGCTTTCAAGGGCTAGCTACACATATTACAAGTTCAAATGATGCACAAGAGATTTACTTGGTGACTGCGGCTTTTTGTCTTAGCAACTGGTCATGACCAAGACTTCAGTACTCTCAGAAGTGTTCAGTATGGAGGATTTATTTGCGAATTTCTTAGGCAAGCAAATTCTGTTCCACAAATTATGAGTATGTCCAACTGTTATAGAACACTAACACTTTTTGACTGTTTGGCTAGCCAGACATCAGTGTATGAGAAGCCTTATGAATTCTGCAAGTCTGTACTGTAGAACAAAAGAAAAATAATGAGAAGTGACTATATTTTGTTCACATTACCATTTAATTTGAAAATTCACCTTAGAAGGGAGAAGATCCTCTAGGGGCACCAGTCCTTCACCTTTGATTATCGCATGAGGCTAGAGAACAAGGAAAGATTACATCTACTTAAAGCTCAGGATGAAGTGCTGTGAAACAAATTCCACTTCTGATTTCATCCTGTGCTGTATTTTAGCCATAAATGGATTTAACTGAAGGAAAGTTTTACTTCATGGCCATCAAACATGACTGTCCCTAACCAATTTGAGATCTTTGTGGAGAACCTTTCCAAAAAAGGCTGAGCCTCCACAGCTCTCAGGGAAACCCTCAGCACCTCACTACACACCCCCTTCACTATTTGGTGTCCACACTGCCAGCAGCATTGCATTTCAGTGGCATGTACTTTTCCACAGGGAGAAACACAAGTAGGAGGTGCACACAAAGCTTATTAAACCTGTCTTAAAATCAGCACACAGATTCAAAACACAATACTGATTTATTATTTACTAATTATTGTGCACATTCACATAATGGAGGAGAGAAAATCCTCTGTCTCTTTGGTGACTAATTAGCCATGAGGAATGAGAAATGTAATCCAGATACTGCCATCAAAGCAAGAAGAGTAAAATTTTGGAACAGATGGCCTGGAAAGTTTGTGAAATCTCCATCACTGGAGGATTTTGAGAGCAGCCAAGGCAAAGGCTACTTTCAGTTGAGCTGCCATTGTCATGGGGAAGGTCAGTGCAGTGAACTGCCTTTCAGGATCTCTCCCATCTGTTTTCTGTGGCTCTAAAAGTTTCCTGTTCTCTGAAACACTCGAGATGTACTTGCACACAAGACCTGCCACACACTTCCAGAGGTAAGCAGCATATCAAGTAAATGTTTTCTCGACAGATTGCCTCCACTGCATCTCTGTGCTAAGCAGCTAGAAACACTGAGGCATCCATGGGATGCTTTAATAAACACCCTGACCCAAATCTGGTTCAGAAACAGCCTATTTCTCCTGTAGAGCAGGATGACAGCACAACAGGAGGACACCCTCAGCCCCAGGACTGAGCTGCCCGGTCAAGGCCAGACATGAAAGAGTAGCTCTCCTGTTGCCCACACCACTACTGACAGCATTTCTCTCCAGCAGCAGCCTCCTGCCCTCCCTGCCTCGTCCCATCCATGCAGCCCCTCCAAGTTTCGAGCTTGACCCCAGGCTCCCGGTGCAAGCAGGGAGGGGCATGTTCTGAAATGGCACTTCACCGCTGGCTCCTTCGTTCTAAGGCAGAACTCAGGTCGCAGCAGACTAATTTGTTTGCTTCTATTGAGACGGAGGGGGTGGAAGGGAGGAGATGGGACTTGAGTTACCCAAACTTTTTGTTTTCAGGCAGAGCAAGAGCACCCTCTGCAGCTGATTGCTCAGAGAACAGGCGGGCTGGGAACGGGAGGATGATGTTATGCCTCCGGAGAAGGACTCAGATCTGTTAAGCAGAGGCAGGCTGGAAGTGTAGGCTTCCAGATGTCTCCACTGCCAGAGGGCCTGGAGGTCAGGGGAGAGTGACAATCACTTTGGTTCATCACAATTCTGACTTGGAAAGGCACTTATACCAACTTCAAGGGCTGAGAGCAGCCCAAGACTAGTCTGACTTTTCAGGTCCTGGAGTGTTTCCAAAGATCAGTGGTGGAGCATCCCAAGGTGGGCTCTCCTACACGCAGAGAGGAAATCACAGGGTTGTCTTGGATGTCATGGGACTCCACAGGAATGCAAAATAATGTTTCATTTGTTTATTGGACTCTGGGTGCTTTTTTTTTTTACTAACTTGGGCATTTCTGCCTTGTTGCAAAAGTTAGAAGTGTGTTTTATTTCTCAGAAAGTGAAAGCAAAGAATCCTCTCTCATTAAGAACACATGATTCTCAAAGCTGCAGCTTCATGGTAACAACCTAAAGCTAATAGGCTGAGAAATGAGGAACACAGCTATTTGTCTCCCCCTACCACTTCCCATCTTCTCTTGGGAATATAGTTTTATATCCTGCTTGCAAACAAGATTAAAGTATTTTGTGTTTAGAAACAAATCAAAAGTCCCTCCTCCATCTTTTTATCTGACCTTAATGACAGGAATTTCTCTGTTACAGGTTAACAGATCCTCTGTTGATTGTTGATTGAAGAAAATATTGTGAATTTGACAGCCAGGGCCGTACTTGATAACCGCAATAGCACAAGGATGTGAGGGAATCTATTGTGATGCAAAATCCAGATCTCTGCTGTTGGCAGGTCATGAAATCATATCCTCACCATAAAATTATCCCCATCCATCATACAAGAATATCCTAGCTCTGATGAGAGAGCTGAGACTTGTTATGATTCTAGTGTAACCCTTTCTACAGCTTTTCCTGGCAACAAGGGGGCATAGGGCAGTTAATAAACAGATTAGGGTCTGGTTTATTAATTAATTATGGGTTAAATACAACCAGAAAACCCTGTTTATTTGAAAGTGGAGGCCAGGGAGGAGAGTTACATCATTTAATATTTCACTTCAATGGTGCTGTAGATATGTATAAAAGACTACAATAGGAAAGTAGCAGAAGACTTCCTTATTTGTGTTTAAAAACACAAGAACAGGTCTCCAAGAAACTGATGCTCATTCTCCTGATTCAAATCTTGCTATTGAAGAAGGCTGAAAGGCAAATCTCCTACAGAGCTTAAATCTCCTAGAGAGCCTTTATAATGTCTCCTTGGCAAGCATATTTATTGAAATGGCTTGGATTTTTCTGTTGAATTCCAAGAATTAAATTATTTGGGGTCAGTGAGGAAAGAAGAATGGACAAGAAGTAGCTTTCAGCTTGGAGCTGAATTAATGTGTTTCTCTATTTTCAACAATAAAAGAGGTAAAATGGTACTTTCAAAACTCCAGCTCCTCACTGTGAAAGGACCAAAACCATTTTGGCATTGTTTTCAAAGACACTCATTCAAACACCCAACATCTTCGTGATCAGCTGTATGTCACTAGAGCATCAAAAAGAATCCGTGTTCCTTGCCAGCAAACTCCAGCATCTTGCTGTACCTGGTGTCCTGTGCGTAAGTCCCATAGACATCAATAAGTCCTTTCTTGTGAAAATGTGTATCATTCATATCTATTTCTAAGGGGAAAGCAGACTAATGAAATAATATCCAGAAAACCCATTCCTGTGGATTTTTAGAGCTAGAATTTGATCCAGTTTTTCTCTCTCATTGTAATAGACAATTACAAATAGACAGACTGTACCATCTCCTTAGTCAAAAGAAATATAAACTGAATTTTGCTTAGAGCTGGGACCCATTTGGCTTATTTAGAGATCTGAACCATATGATAATAACTAGAAATGACACAGCTGAACCCAGGGACTCCAACTTTTTAAATTCTGAAATCAGACCTTACTCATGAGTTGGCTGGTCTCATGCCGAAAACTATGAACAATCCTTGCTCTCTCACAGCTGAAAGGATAGGTTGACTTGAAATGGACCAGATTCATTAGGTTCCACTGATTTTCTTCTTGCATATCAGCATTCTCAAACTGCTGGCATGTATTCTCTCCCAGCTGCAGAACCTCTGCATCTGAGCATGTACTGAAAGGCCCTTATGACTACTTTTTCACCTCGCTTCTACACACATGTTGCCTTCATGACAGGTCATGGAAAAATGGGCTATGCTGCCTGCAGCACAGTTGCACTTAAAAGAGACTCCTGTAGCGTGCTGTGACACATGCAAGCATCTGCAGAATATGGCAACATCTCTGAATCCTCCTGAGGCTCCCTTCCTCTAGATGTTCTTGCTGCTCTCCCACAGCAGTCCTCAGAAACACAGAAATCAATCCAGGAGGAACAGTGAAGATGATGTGGGGGCAGTCTCCTGTTTGGTTAGGCAAAGGCACCAGATTTTCTGAAGGGACATAATGCCTGTTGCTACTGGGAGAGTCAGGAGGCCTCTACCATTTGTGTGCTACAAGAAAAATGCCCTGAGATTTTTTTCAGCACTGCAGAAAGCCTGGAGCTGTTTTGTTCAAGCCAGGTTCATCAGTGCCCTGCTCATCTCTTGCACACAGAGAGAGCTGCTTGTCCCTAGTTAGTCTGCTACACAACTTAACCCTTAAGCAGGTGCTCTGGTCAGGCAGACAAAGGCAGGACAAAGCCTCTCATCCCAACAGAGAGCAGCCCAGACACTCCAAACAGAGAAAAGTGCCCCTCAAGCCACAGGGATCTAACTGTTCTTTTTATTTAAATTCTGTGTTCTTTTTGCATAATACATCATTTTGTGTTTCGAAAGCCAAGCCCTAGCCTTTCTTCTTGCAGGTAATTAGCTGGAAAAATGCCAGTAGGTCCCAGTGTCTTTTTCAAGGCACAAAAAGAGTTATATATCCCTGATCCAGCTCTCTGTACCTCCTCATAAACCTTGACCGCTGTATAGGGTAAGTTCTCCTTGATGTGTGCTTTAAATTCCTAATTTGGAGGTCATGCACTGGTGGTGCTCTACTCATCCTTAGGTGGAGGAGTAGTTCCAAGGAAAGCCATAGAATGCCAATGTCACCATCCTCTAGACAAGGTGAAACAGCAGTCCCAAATGCTCACCCACAAAATTTCATCTGCAGACACTAAGCATTCTCCATCTGAGTTTCAGCACTTGCCTTCAAAAAGGCCTTAGATTACACTGCTGCCTGTGTGGCCTCAGAGGTGGCTGCTGGGAGGACAGAAAGCAGCCTAAAATCATGGGTGGCTAGGGTTAAACAGTAACTACATCAGCCTCAGTTGCAACTGGAGGGGATCATAAACCAAAAAGAAATAGAGCCCTTCCAAAGGGAAAAGATGGCATTCCACTCATCTCTAGGCCGTGCCTAATTGACAAGCATAGTTAGGAATAATTACCTTCCATTTTCAAAAGGGAGAAAAACATGGAAGTTAAGATTTTTGCCCAAGGGCACTTATATTACATAGTGTTTCAAAGACCAGCATTTTGAGTTTGGACTCTAAAGCACTGGTTTCAAAACTGGGATTTGAAAGGGTTTTCAGGCAAGTATATTTAGTAAACCAAAGAACATCACAGCCCAGAAGACAAGTCCAGGCTTTCTCACTCCTGACAAGTAGTACACCAGATCTTCCCCAAGATATCTAATGGTGGGCACAATTGAACAACTATCATAGTTTAGTCTCTACTACAAGTACAGATCATAAAAAGTAAATAAATTCCATTTTATGTTCAAGTAATTCTGATAACTTTGAAGTAATAAGTAGAGCAATTAGATGTGCATTTTGCATGCACACTTGCACGTCTGTTCTGTTAGAGAAGGTGATTCCAGGCTAGTGCTTGCCAACACTACTGGGCCATCAGTGTTTGAGCAGGATGCAGTGTGGCTCAGATTCAGGTAATATGTCTAACTTCTGTACAGGTGGTTTCTTTTATATGTCTACATCTCAACAGCAGCACTGCCAGCTCACTTCAGGCCCTGCTGTCCAAGAGCTAATGTGTCTCCTGGTCACGCAAGGCAAGAGAACTCTCTCTCACTCCAAAGCCAACACACATGCTTCAAAATTTTGCCCTTATTTCCTTAATCAAACTGGTGACGTGTTTGGATATGATTTCTTCACTCTGAAGTCCCTCCTGTCATGGCCACATGCTCCTCATTTTGCATGACATTTTTGCTTGCACAAACAATCCTTTGTACGTGCAAAATCTCACATTTGTGCTTGCTAGTCAAGCAAGCCATTGTCCGCTCAGCCTGTCTTTGTGCCTGCAAAAATTCTAGGGCAAATGCAAAGGCTGAACAGAAGAGCCTTTGGGACTCCCAGTTTTCTAACCAGCCAAAGCCAAATGCATTTCTAACTCACAATGACCTCATCACAGTCAATGCAAACACGCATCCATCCATCCATCCCAGCAGGGAAGGCTGAAGTCCTGGCCCTCTCCAAGCTGATGGGAGCCCTACTTCTGATTTCTGAGACATCCCTGAATGTCCCTTGTGTGGTTTTTTTTTTCAAGTCTCCCTTTAGCAGAAATGATGCTCCTCAGCTGCATATCCTCTGCCACTTGCAGCAGTGGAAGCAGCCCCATGACCCAAGTAATTAAGGCACCGAGTGCTTCGAGCAGCTCACTCCTGCATTCTGTTGGGTCACAAAAGAGCAGTCATGGACCGCTTTGACTGAAAACAGACTTGAACACAGAGACTCCATTGTCCCCAGGCCAGAAGAGATGGCTGCTGGGAAGAATTTGAAAGGCATAGGTTTCAGTATATATGTTGCTTTTCCATGAAACTATATACACTTTTGCAAATTATAAGCCGTTTCCTGTCTAAGTTCCAGCACTTTGGGCTCAAATTAAAATCTCCTTAAAATTGGACCAGCAGGAGGGGGAAGAAGGAGGAGGTGTTTGCTGGAGTTCTTGAGCAAATGGGAGGAATTTAAGGTCTTGTCCTCTGTAATTCCTCCCCTATAAAGGAATGTACTTCACCAGGTTGCCACATACTGAAATAAACTTGGCAGCAGTGAGAGAAGCAATGTTTTCCTTCAGGTTTTTAATGCTTTTGGCTTGGGTTGCATTCTTATTGCTTATTCCTACTGCATTCTCCTGCCTTTCCATCCAGGTACCACTTAACACACTGGCCATCTTGCCAAAGGGACACAGCAATAAAAGAAACCATTCCACCAGGCTGTGATGTTTTCCTTCCCCTTTGCCACTGGCAAACAACAAACCTCCAGGCACTGGTCAAGAGATAGGTAGTGTTTTATATGCCCCTTGCATGGGTTTGCTCGCATACCAATTACAGCCTGGCATGCTTCTGCCCCCCCCTCCACCAAGGACTGAGAACATCTGGAAGCATTCACAGTTCAAGCACAATCTGGCTCAAGGCCCAAACTGGAGGGAAAACAAACCAGGGAGCCCAGGAAGTCAGAACGAGGTTCACTGAGGCACACCAAGGCCCTGCCTCTCATGTTTCTTCTCTCTGCTGTATGGTGGGAGTGCTTTGAGGTGAAGAGATCCACCTGTCTGCTGACTCCATGCAGCTCTTTGGCATCACCAGAAATACTATCATCCATGCAGTGGATCTCTCTTGTGGACTACCTTCCTTCTGTCTTCAAGAAAGACTGTGTTCTGGTCTCAAGACCTATATTCAAATCTTTCAAGACTAGATCTTTTCCAGCCCTCTGAAACTGGTCTCCTGTTTCCCAGGATCAGATCTGCCAGTGTATCCTGCATGCCTCAAGAGAGCACTCAGCACCACTGCAAATTGAAAAGGCACTTCATCTCCCAGGGAAGGGCTGTTCTCTCTAACACCAGTGCTCAGTCATGGCCCATTTTCAGGCACTTCTTTCAGCCAGTGGAAATAGTTCAGTACCTGCCAGAGGAAAATTCAAGCCATGCACTTCACACACTGACAGCATCCTGAGGCACTGGTCTGCCTTTGCTGACTTTGCTCGGGAGGGATGGGCACCACTTCCCAAACTGATGCTGCAGCAGGCAGAGAGGTCAGTGCCAGCTGGCTGAGAAAGCACAGAGCTCAGCATAATCCACCCTACTTCTGAGATGGGTTTTCTAGGCTACGGTCAGTTCCATGCTGGCCTGGCTTGATTAGTACTGCATTCCAGATGCCTGGCTTAAAAGCTGAAACTCAAAAAAGTGAAGAAACCAAAGAGAATAGCTTGGTGTAGAGGAAAATATGGGCTGATCTTCACATTTTTTTCCTGATAGTTGTGCTTATAGTGAAAGATGATGCCATGGCAGAGGCACGTATGGACCAAATACATGTATGATTTTTAGCCTAATATAAGTTCTCCATTCAGATTTTTTATCCAACATTACAGAAAGCAGGAATAGTGTATCCTTCTAGGTGTATCCTTGGAGGAAAACAGTAGAAAAAAATGTGTAGAAAGTTTTGGGTTATTTTCTTTGGCTTCTGTTCTGTTCCACATGCACATAAAGGCAAAGAGATAAAGACAGGAAATAGGGTCTCACTATGTTGGTTTGCTACTCTAATTGAAGTAGCAGAGACCCAGACAAGGCATGCAGCACAACCGTGGTCTGATTCCACCTCAGCTTTCTGGATTAAGTTCACCAGCAATAGACCATTCCTTCATTTGCAGAAGGCTCAGAGTAAAGTACGTATCAGAGGAAGAGCAGCAGAATGTATGTCCTAATCTGGAGTAGGGAGAGGAGATGGATTTTGCAGTGCCTGATGCCTACAGCTCACGCTCCCACAGGATGCTGGCCTTGATAACTACAAGCCTTGAGCAAGATCCTTGGCTTTTCAACATGGTGAGAACAACAATCTCTGTTTTTTCAGTCATGGGAGTCAGGGGTGACTCTGCCAGCTCTGTTTAACCTTTGCTAATTTACCCAACCTTTGCTAATTTACCCTTGAACACCCTTGTTCATGCCTGAATATTGTTCCTTACTCATTTGACATACCTGCAACTTAGAAGGCAGAGAAGATGGTTGCTATCATGAATCCATCCCAGGAAAGAACCAAGGAAAGAAACAGGAAATCTGGTGGGGAGGGCTTGGTATACCAAGAATAAATAGGATAAAAAGTTCTCTACCAGGACACAGGTATCCTGGTAGACAAGGACAAATATTAATTTCAAACTATATAAATCAGAATTCAACTGTGGCTTCATGTTTTCCGGGGTGAATTTCATGGTAATAGACATTCTTGTATTCTGGGAGACCAAGTCCATTCATGATATCAGGACAGGTAGGTACAGAACCAGAAAAAACATCACTTCCCTTCCTGCTCTCTCAGCCAACTTCTGCCCTGCTGCTAAGGTTAAACAACACTGAGAATAAAGAAATTCCTTCATTTTTTCCCAACTTCAGCTGGAAGGCTCTCAGATCTGAACTCAGCTAAATAAGCCAATTTTTCCAAAGCTGAATTTTATAAAGGAGAAAACTAATACAGAGAACACAGCCATACAGAATGCATGCTGTCACTCCTCTATGCCATGGTGTACGTTCTGCTGGAGAATGTAGAGGTGCAGACTGGATATGTAGAGCTCAAAGGAGGAGCTTTCCTTCCTACTCATACACATACAATTGCCTTGGCAGGGTACATCTGTGAGCACAGGCCTGCTCTGGCCACACCTCCATGCTGAAGGCAAAGGAGGCTGTAGCTGCAGTGGGCGATTTCAAGCTACCCAGCCCCTAGCTGCTCTTGGGGCCAAGTTGCTACTCTGTTCCCCCTGTTAATGATCAGCTCCTTGGGATGTGTTGTACAGGTTCCCTTTCTTTGCACTTCATCACAACCTGATGTCTTTGTCAATCCCAAAAGTGTTAACAGATCTGCCCTGTTGCTGTGGCATTTTTCCCTCCATAAAAAGCAGAAAACAAAAGCCTGTGTTGAGAGGCCTGTCACAGACAGGTATATTTGTTAGAGTGCTCAGAAAAGTTACTGGCAAAGCAGATTTTTGCCTAATGAAGAAAAGAAAGAGAGGGAGGAAAAAAAAAAAAAAACAAACCTGGGGAATCCCCATCAGTCATAGTTTCATTAGATTTTCCACTCAGAGAAACAAACAAGGTAACCTCTGTTACAGCATTTGGGATTTTTCTGATTTGTATGGTTAGGTGCTGTCTGAAATCAAGGCACTCAGGGTTTCTCTTTGGTCTTTTGGCAATGCTTTATATGCAAACCTCAAAGACAACCACAGTGGCTATTAAGTGTGCAGTTCAATTTGTTCATGCCCTTCTTCCACCTTCCAAGAGTTCCAGGGTAAATCCTGGTCTGTGTGGGCTAGAGAAGGTAGAACCTCTAGATGTTCCAGTAGAGGCTGAAGGTGAGAGAGATTGAAGGTCCCTGTTCCAGGTCCCTGATCACACAAGAACTGCAAAAACCCAACCTTGGCCAGGGCAGAACTGGTTACTCTTTTGTCTGGCAGTGCAAGCTCTGTTGCTGGATGGGGAAATGAGCAGCTCCAGAGATCAGTTTACCTGACCTTTCTTGCTTCATTCCTGAAAGGCAATAAACCCTTCTAGTCCAAAAAAGAAAATAAATCTATTCTCTATGAAATGATCCCAAGCTTTCCTACACTAAGCATCACATGCTATATACTCTTAATTTTATTAGAAGAAAACAAAACTAACAAGCAACAAAACACCAGTGAATGCATATATTGACTTTATCTTAATCCTGATTCCCCAGAGTGGCACAGCTCCTTTAATATACCTCTGTTTCCTTATGGAACAGGAACACAACTTGGACATATCAAGTTCCAACCACAGGGACGGTTTATGAGCCAGCCATAAGAGCCTGAAACATGACTCCAAGATGTGTCTTTGAGAATATTGCCACTGAAAGCTCCTCGAGTGAAAATGCTTCATATAAAAACCTTAACTGGAACAGCCAAAGGAGAATGCTGTTGTCTGAGCACAGACTGAGGAATCAGCACATTCATTTAAAATTCAGATGCCAGCACTAAGACACATATGGAAACAGGCTCTATCCCTTCTAATATATATGATCGTGGGGATCGGGTTCCTTGCAGGACCCAAGCCTCAGACAGACAGGAGATTTAGGCAATGGATGACCTTGAAAATGTCGCAGTATAAATCACCATGGAAATCCAGGAGGGTGAGTCTGTCTTGCCCATATGAATATTTAAAGAACACTTATTTTTTCTAAGTGATAGATGACAAGCAGGTGGCTTGAAAACTGGAAGTATTCTTGCCATTTGTTCAGGGGGATTTCTTCACAGGTTTTGCATTTACTTCTTTATCTACTTGTTTATTTATTGGTGGCTTGCCATCTTATTCTCCAAGGCCAGGAGTTGATTTTGGAAACTTTCCTGGAGAACAGTGCTTCTGCTCTGGGGTTGCTTTCTAAGCCTGGGTTTGATTTTAAGCAAGCAAGATCTGATTTCCCTGCTTTGCTCCAAGCTACCTTGCAGACCACGCTTCAGACCAGACCCTCGGCACTCACTACATGGTTGGGACTGTGCCGATTTCATTAATGCATGAATACTGCCAGATCTGATCAGCCCAAAGGACCCAATTGCTTTTCTTTGACATTATGCAGTAACAGGTGCCCAGAGAAGAATACAGGGACCAGGCAAGAGCACAGTGATGCTTCCCTGGAGTGTTCTCCCATTCCTCAATAAGACAGTGGCTCTGTGTTTAAAAGCCCTTTATTTATCCAGTTCAGTTTTGAATCCATGCCAGCTTTTTGCACTTCCTAGCCTCCTGTGGCAAGGAGCTCCTTTGGTTTATTTTTGAGAGTTTGTATTTTTCTCCTTGTTTGTTTGTGTTCTTCATGCTTTTCCTGCTTTTACAGATATTTATACGATCTTCTCCTGGCCATCTTGCTTCCCAGTAAAGAGTTCTAGTCTGCTCACTTCTCTTACAAAAGCTCTTCCCTGCTTCTGACCACCTCTGTCAAAGGGGCATGAGACACAGGTATGAAATCCCATCAGTCAGTCCCTCCACCTGATGGGTCTGGGGAGTGGGGAAAGGCTGTTCGTACCTCTGCTGTGGCAGAGCTTGTACACACACATCTCCATCCACCACAAACATGTCTACAAAGGGCATCTTTTTTAAAACCTCAGTGGTTTTAAAGCATGGATAGAAACTGGAAGGAAAACACAAGTCATAAAGCAGAGGGCAAGACACTTTCCTCACATAACCTGATGACTGCAAAGTCCATCTGCAGGGTAGGTTAAAGAAACGAACACCTAAGATATATTATCCAGGCATTAACAGAGACCTCCACCCAAGCCATTTCCTGGACCCAAGCACGGGTTTAGGAGCAGACAGATGAACAGCACTGGGAAAGTACTCTCCACTGGACAAAGCAGTACTGGAACAGGGCCTAGGGAGATACTGGCAGGGAGAAAACGTTCCTGAGCCTCAGTCTACCCTGGTTTATTTCCTCCCGCTCCTCATTAGCATGAATAATAATGAGGTAACATGAGGAGGGGGCGTTGCTGGCAAGGCTGGTGACAGACCTGGTGAGTCTCTAAGGAGAGTGTATGCAATTATCTGAATGAAGTAAGACTGAAGCCAGAGATAACCAGTGCAAATAAATGAGCAGAGATGAGATCAGGCTGATGTCATTCACCCCAGGCAAATTTTGGATCTCTCTTCAGTTGGAAGTTTCACTAACCAGCACAGTGGAAATAGGAAATTGAAAACAAGCCTCCGACCCATGAATTTCACCACTGAATGCTAACACAACTGTCTCCCCAAAGCCAAGGAAGAGGCCAAGTGGGGTAGAAAAGATCAAGTTTATTTATCTCAGAACTATCTTCTAGTCCCCAACAGTGCTTTGACATGGTTGAGTGACTTCCAATGAGTCACTTCCCTTCAGCCTCCCTTTCCAGCTTTACTCTACCTTATGTTAGATGTTGGGTTTGTGGAGGTAAGACACAAACCACTCTCCAGTGGTCAAATCTAACAGTCCAGATATTTGCCAAAGTTCCAGAAATTGTGCTAGCAATTTTTTGGAAGTGTTAAGCACCACTTGACAGCAACAAGAGTCAGAGAAACTCAACAATCTTTTAAAGCAAAGCCAGGAAAGAAAATTGAGCTACTACTGACTTTTTTTTTTTCCTCCGGTAGAAGCATATATATAGAGAGCTGAGTTGCTGACTAGTGTCACAGTGACTGACATGCAATTTCTTGGTGATGCCATTGGCCATGGATACACAAGGGATCATTCTTGTGCATCATTTCCTTTGTTTATCTCACCAGCTGTATTTAGAGATTTGCAGAATGCTCTCTACAGTTTGCAAATGACTGCCTCATACAGCTTGCTCCATCTTCAAGATTTTTATGATATGGACCCAATCCAATGTCTAGACCAATAATGACAGCTCACATCTCAACCAAGCCTTTTCTTAATTGTCCACAGGGCTGGCAAGAAAATATAAACATTTGTAGAAACAGTGATATTACTAAAAAGACTTTGTCCAGCTGGCATCTTTCCCTGCCAGTCCTGGGGCAGCTTCTTACTGTATATTTCCTAGAGCTCAATCCATGCTGGTCTTAAAATAGCTCAAATGATGGTGGTTCCCTGAAAAACAGAAAATGTAATGGCCAGAGATTTGCCTTCTGACTCTGTCCATTGGGCTAAAACTTTGTTACTTCTTAACTCATCTGACGACCTCCCATCTTTTTTGACACAGGGTCACAGGGAAAGGGGTTTAGGGTTTCTGTTGGGAAGGCTTCTCTCCCCCGTCCTTCTTCCACATTGATGGGGCCACAGCATACATGTTGGAGCTCCAGAGCTGTAGGGTGTTTCACTGTCAGCTGTAAGGTGCCCCAGGTCCCATTTAGGATCTAAAGGCTCAACCATGCTGCAAAAATATTGTCCATACAAGATGTCAGCTTGTATGGGAGGGAGTTTGACTGTCCCACCATGGTACGTGTCTATGCAATCCTTTCCTTAAACTGTATGCTGTTCTTTTGGAACCTCAGCAACTTCTGAGGACTCCTGAGGAAGGTTATGTCCTTTGTTTGCAGCACAGATTTCTATCACTTCTTTTCCCAGCCAGCTGTCCTTCAATTTGGTGATCTTCTCATACTTCCACAGTTTCTCTGGCTCACTTCCAGACTTTTTTGTCTCTTCTCCCACTTTGGCTATGTACTGTTGCCAAAAGCATGTCCAAGGCTGTGTTGTGGTACAGGTGTGATTGTACCATCAGTCCTGACAAATCCTTCCTTACATTTCTTCAAGACTGAGATCCCCACAAAGACTGTCATGAAACCCTGAGACCATATGGTCTTGTGCCTTTGCATTCACCTCTGTATACCCACCTATTTTTGTCTTGCAGGAGACTATATATTGGCTGGCCTACTCTTAATTTTGCAGTTTAAATAGCAACAGGCAAAAGGAGAGAGGAGTGGGGAAGGGAATGAGTCTGGTTCCTCACTCTGGTTCCCTCCACATCAATGAACATTAGTAAGACAAAACCACAAACTGCTCATCTCTCTTGCACCCACCTCACCAGCCCAGACCTTGGGTACCCCATCCCAGCAGGGTCTAAGCTTCACATGAAGTCCGACTCAAGCTATACTTTGTGGCATTAAATGACAGTTAAGTACTGAGCAGTCTTTATGAAAACTCCATGCAGAGAAGGAAGTTTCACCACAGCAACATTATCAGAGATTGCTGATTCAGCTGCTGCAACACCTCATTTTCAATTTCACAAAAGCTGCAGGATCCAGCTTCCAATGCTGGGGGGCCTGGGGCTTCAGGATTTTGGTTGGGGCCTATGTCCCCTAGCAAATTACCCACTGAAGACACAAGCAAAGCTGTGGGTTGTCATGCGATATGAAGCATTTTACTGCAGATAGGTTAGGGTTTTAAAATAATGTGGTACCATGCAATGAGCAATTGGGAAACAGAGTTATAGAGAGAGGGCCGCTCCAAGCCCTGCCACCGGGAGACAACAGCAGAGCCAAGAATAAAACCCATGGCTCCCAAGACCCAGACAAGCAGCTGAGCCACAGGATCGTTCCTCTCCCCTTCCTGCAATTGCCCCAGCTGAGGGCCTGCAAATTCTCTACAAGTCATACCAGAACCCCACAGGCAGAGCAGACTTCCAAAACATCCCTGCCAGAAAGACTGAAGCAATGCTGGTGCTTGTCCCTGCGGCACAGAAAGTGCTCTCACTGCCACCTAAGACAATCTTTTTGTGCCACGCTTGCTGGCAGAGCCCAAGGAAGATGCAGTCGCTTCAGCCTCCCAAGTATCAGCTTTCTTTCTCAGATACTAGAAACCCAGGAAGTCTAGTTGCCTTAATCCTTAAAGATTCTTCTCACACCACTAAAAAAATACAACCACCCTGTTTCATCCACACAGTAAGAGAAGGAGCATGTCAGCCCATCAGGTTGTCAGTGTCGGAGTTCTGAAGGTGCAAGGGGAAGTTGAAATGCACAGTACCCTGGATAAGAAAGCATCAAGCTGGGCCAGTCCATCAAAAAGAACTTCCAGCAGCAGTCACCATGTGTTCTCTTTGGTTCCCAACAGCCCTGTTGAAGCACTCAGGTACAATGGCAAGCACTCATTCTGCGGTTGAACTCAAGTGGAGATGGATTCCAAATGTACCAGTGAGCAATGTCCACTGCGCCCCAAGTCATTCAGGAACATCACAGGAGAAAAAAAAACTCAAAAAAACCCACATACCACCATGTTTAAATGAATGATGCACAGGAAGACTATTTGATCTCCTGACCTTGAGTTTGCAAGCAGAGCACTCTATTAATTTCATTTTTGTTTGGTGTAATATCAGCAGAATTCCTTCATGTCTCTGTTACTCAAAGGATTGCGTCAGCTCTTCTAACCACATTATTGCACTAAGAATGTGTGTTCAGCTGGACATTCGCCATAAACTCTGTCTTTTGCATAGTCACCATCTTTGGGAGAAAACTTTTCCTTTTTTTTGCCTTTCCTTTTTGTTCAGAGACAATATGGTCAGAGATACATGCATATAGCCCTGTTAAAACCCACTTCCATATGCAACCAACTATCACTGTTCAGCTGGTTATTAGCAGCAAAGGGACTGAGCCAGATGGACACATCACTGCACACTTGTGGTAATGACAACAGTGCCCTGGCATACAAATGATAGGGTTTCTAATGTCCTCTGCTTCATCATTCCCTGGAAGTCTAGGTCTTCCAGATTGGAACACAGCACTTCAGGCTACTTGGGACATTGGTACTATAGAAGGAAAACAGATGGGTGTCTAGATGGTTGGAGACTTGCCAAGCCAAAAAAAAAAATAGCTGAGCAATAGCACAGCTTAAGCCAAGAATGGATAACTCCTAAATTTTTAAGAAACTCTTATACTGACTGCCAAATGTTCAGGGACCAGGTAAATGCAGCTTAGTGTTGCAACTTTATCAACGTACCCTACCAGACCAAACATGGGTCTGCATTGCTCCAGAAAAAACCAATCCCAGGATGGTAGGCCCTCCTACGACCTGGATACTGGGATTTGCATCCAGCGGTTGGGTTGTCTGTTAGTTAACCCTAAACAATCTAAACAGAGAAAGTGAATATGAGATACAGCTTCCTCTCTCATTTGACAATGCTCTTCATCCTGGATAAAAACATCAAGGCTTCCCAACTCCATAAATCCTTTCTGTTTGTAAGGACACATTAAGCAGATAGTAAACTGCACTAGGCATTGATTCCACACAAAAATTCTCGCATTTGGAACATGGCAATTTGGCCCATTTGTCACATGAATTCCCAGGCCTGTGTTTCTCCTCTCCTTTTTGCTTCTTAGGTTGTTGCTTACAGAAAAACCCACATTTCCCCCATTCCTCAAAGACTGCAGAGGAAATAAAAGCAAGGACGAGAGTATTTCTTCCCTAAGCTTGAGGCAGCTCCAGAAGAGTAATATAGAATGGATAAGTTTGTTCAAGTGAGAGGAAAGAAAGAAAGATCACAATTGTTCTGGGAAAAACTTGGCATAGCCGTTCTTTTTTTGACACCAGTGTCCAGTCTACCCAGCCTAGGCAGGACTTTCCTGCAGGAATGTTTCCTTGCCTGTCTGCCCACACCATGGGCTGCATTCATAGATCATGGGTCACCTGCTTCTAGGGACACAAGACTGAGGTTTAGCAGGTCCATTCCTCAGTGGGTCACAAACCATTTTGAAGAATGTAAATAAAATACATTTCCACTTGAAAACTGTAGATAATATTTCTTTTCAGACCTTCTTTGACTACTAGATTTGCTGCTTCTGCAAAGACTAGAGACACATAATCCCCACCACTTCTGACCTGCCCAGTCAGAGCCACAATGTAGCTCTTTACTGACAGTTTGATAGGAAGTTTTTGCTGAAAAAAATTTGAAATCAGAGCCCAGCACCTGCAGAAAAATGCTTGATTTGTTTTGGTATCTTGTTCCATCTGGAAACAGCAAACTACAAACTAGATAAAAAGAACAGTGTCAGTTCTACTCTGTGTATACTCTTGGAAAAATATAACCCGTAGTTCTCCAACCAGTGCACCGCCATCTGAAGTAGCAGTGACATAGACTGTGAGTAGCTCCCATTCAACCAGAGCTCTTAAAGAAATGCTGTGGTAAAAGCAGCAAAGTGGGGCAGTCATTCCTAGAGCTAACAGCAGGAAATTAAATTTGACACCTCTGTGGATATAAAATGCAAATTTAAAAAACTGTACACTCAGTTTTGGAATAATTTCATTGGAACTGCAGCAGATTTTCCATTCTTTGAATTCTTCAGAGGAAGACTGAACACATATTCAGATCATCTACTCTAGATGCTTCATTTAGTCATTGCACACACTATGCACTAAAGAAAAAAAAAAAAAGGCAAGAAATTCTGGTTGTCTTCTTTCCAGGACTATAGGATCATTGGATACCTATGCAGTCAGAGAAGAGAGATAGTCATGACATGAAGTCAGTTTCCTGGAACTGCTGGCCTGCATTTTGTTGTGGCAGCCTTTCTCCATGACAGGTTTTGGCTTTACCTCAAACCGGTGAATTCAACAAATTAATCACCAGAGAAATTTCTACAAGGTTTGGTTTATCTGCCACGTGTCAGGACTTATCTTCATAATTGTCTTTTCCAACCTTACTGTGCAGGGACCACTACTCAAATAGCCTTTGGGAAGAACCAAGGTTCTTGGATAAAGTAGAGATTTTCGACTAGATAAATGGCAATCAGCTAAAAGTTTGTTAGGGGACTTTCTGCTAGAGCAATAGCTTTGGCATTTTTGTCAGCTAGGACAGAACAAAGGAGAAAACCAGAACTGTCACTTCCCCCTTCTGTGAGATTAACATATCCAACAGTTCCCTAATCTGTCCTCACTGATGACCATCCCTCCACTCCATGCATGAACTCCATGACAGGAATAACCCAATCACCATTTGTATTCAGCAAAGAAAGGGTTAAGCAGGGCCAAGAGCACCTTGTAAACAGACTGAAAGTGTAATCTTTGCTTATAAACTATGAGTTCAGCCCCAGAACATGCCTTTAATCCTGTAATTACATTCAGAACTCACTGTTTCAGTCAAGGAAATATTAGCTCCTCTCCAAATGGCACTGGGGCTGACCTTAAATGATATGTTAGCTCCCCGGAATGGCTGCAGAGCTCCAGTGCTTCCAGAACCCCATTCCTGGTCAGTGGAACAGGGAGGGGGATGAGCCCGGCTGTGTCAGCCTGAGTTTTGGGAGGCTCCCTTGTGGGGCCCTGCACCCCACCAGCAGTTCCCTGAGGGAGGAAAACAGCCCGCAGACATCAGGTTGCCCTTGTGGCTGACAGGAGACCAGATCATCAGCAGCCTGGGAGCAGTCAGGACCTCAGCCATGGGTGACGGGGCAGGCATTACTGGTGGAACATGTTGTGCCTTCCTGCAGCTCTTCTCCTTTTGTGGGCACAGCCTATTCCCCACCATCCCTTGGGAATAAACAGTGGTCAGGAGCAGCATGAGGGCAACCCTAACTCCAGTTCTTCTTTTGCACCAGCCTCTCCCTACAAGCAGAGTGTAGTCTCTCTCTGGTCACTGAATGGCTGCAAGAGGCAACACAGCTCACCAGACCACGCTCAGGCTGATCCCCTGTCAAAAGTCCTGCCTGTGCCACTCAACTCTTACTCACAGATGAATGGCTGGGAACTTCAAAACTTTTCCACCATAGCAGAAATGTGGGGTGGTCATCTGCCCTTGGGAAGTCCATAACAGCAACTTGTGCAGTCAAGGTTTTCATTTATTCCCAAAGCATCTAGAGTATCTTTTTTTTGTTGAGCCCCAGGATTATTTTCATCCCTATTCACCTCCTCTCCATATCTGTTTCTTGCAGAAAATGTGAACCAACAGCTTAATACACATGCTTGGGAAAGTTTTCCAGGCCTGATCATAAACTTTCCTCAGACAGGTTTTTCTCCATTAATTTCAGAGTCTCTCCAGCTAGATCAGCAAGAAAAGAAAAATTATTAAAAAGGGGAACCATAGTGCCAGTATAGCACCTGGCTCCCAGCAGCTCTGCCCTGGGATATTTACTTGAGCTAAAACTTGCTGAATGTTTATCAGAGCTTTCAGTTTCCACTGGGAAATGGAGTTGCTTCTTTCTAGACCTATTAGTCTTAGGATAACAATGTGCTGTTTCTGAGGCATCTCAACTGGACAAATGAAGCATAGATCTAATATTTCCGAAGAGTGGCTGGCAAGATCCTACAATGAGCAGATGTTCTGCCAGCACCTCCTGAATTGCTTGAAGTTGTAAACAGGTTTATCACATTGCAGTGAACTCCAAGATCTCTCTGGATTGGATCCATTTTCCATCCCCTTCGTGGGAGTGATCCAGGAGCTGGATGATTCATTAGCGGTGGATGGCCAGAGCACACAGCAGCAGCACATGTCCTGGGTTTTTATGGGAGTAGTTGTGTAAGTAGTAGAGTGTTGTCCTCACTGCAGAAACACTGGTGTGAGTTTCACCTCATAGCTCAAAGGTACATGCATGTAGCCCTGCTGTCCTTACTGAACCTTCACTTGGAAGATCTTGCCTTCCCCCTAAATTTGCTTTGCTCAGCATCTCAAGAACAGGAAATACCAAAGGCAAAGCTGGACCAACAGGTCATGGTCTGTTAGTGGCACATCAAACAACAGAGTCTCAAATGTCAAATGAAAACATACACCCATTGTTCCCCTTTAAGTTGTGTATCCTTCACACTGGGCAAGAAATTCAAATATTCACACCTTCTGCCAAAAAACCTACATCTGCAGGGATAATGTGATGACCTGACCATCTGTCTGAGGTCAGATGAGATGCAGAGACTACTACTGTCTTATCCAAGGTCTGTAGGTAAGTATGTGCTTCTTTGTTTGTACCACAACAGCCCAAATGGAACAGCAAGCTCCTTGGCTCTTCTGCTTCGGAACTATTAAGGACAGTAAGTAAGGACAGAGAATAATACTTGTTGGTGTAGTTGTGCAGAACTGGCTGTTGAAGTCATACTTGGTTTTCAAACCTGCTGTTGAAAACACTTCCTGCAGTTGAGCCAGTTCATATCAATTTCTTGAGTCCTAACCTCTAACTCAGCAACTAGGAATTCACTCACTTCCTGTTAGAAAGTTTGAGCATAGTAATTCTGCAAGGATCCTGAACTTCTAAACATGTTGCAATCTTATACCTTTGCTCAGAGTAAAGTAATTTCTTGCTTTCTTGCTTGAAAAGTCTCCTTCAGCTTTTACAACCTATATCCCCAAGTACACTCTTATTTTCTCCCTTCTCCAAGGCAAAATGTTAGCATCCAGACTAGATGTGTGCCATTCCAGCAACATGTGGCTGATAGCTTTTTAGGCTTGCCTCCCTCTCTGGAGGAAGATTACCCAGAGCTGATCTGTCCCCCAGTGCTAAAGAGGGATTGCAGCTAAGAAACATTTTTCAGAGTTACATCTCAACTTTTACAGGCCACAGATAATCAATCTTGCCCAAAGTACTGTAGAAATCTTCCATCTTATACACGGGATACATGCCACTGAGTTTTATTATTTCTCTGTAACTCTTCTAAGCCCATATATTCCCAATGACAGGGTCTTCCTCCTGTTACTGCTGCTACCACAGAATGCATTTGAGCAGGTTAAACTGACCTCCATTAGCTCTCTGTGCTGCTGAAATAATACCAGAGCACCATTACAACTTAGATTGTGAAACTTTGGCTACCATGGTAAGGCAGGACCATTGTAGAACTGATTTATGTGACCAAATGGATGTGTTGTGGTTGAATTTGCCTTCAGAAATCACAGCTTTTCCACAAGACCTCCTCCTCTTGCCTCTAGGTCTGCAGTGAGATTTTAGCAGAGCAGATAACTCCAAGACGAGAGGAAGTGGACCTCACATTATGGGGTTTTTCTGCTATGCAATTTGGGGAAGGCTGAACTGAGGAAAAAGGAGAGCTCAGACACCATGCACTGACAGGAGTGGAAAATTGGCTGCAGAGCAAGAACTGTCAGATAATTCTCAATGGAATTTTCTCTAAGCAGGAAGGAAGTTGCTTATGGAATACCACAAGGATTAGCACACGGCCTGCACAGCTTTTAATTATTTATATTGTATAAATTAGAGCTGGGGAGCAATTGGAGCAGAAAAAAACCTCCTTACCTGGCAAGCCAACACTTCTTCCTCCAAACCAAGCTTTTGCTCTGTTTCATGTCTGCACTCCATTCTTTCTTCCTTTCAGACCTCTACTCTCCATCAATCCCCAACTTTTTTTTCCTCCTTTTTACCTTCTTTTGCTCCAAGATTGTATGACATGATGCTATGCTCCAATATGGTCTGTAGATATTGCAACTCCACCAGCTTGTGAACTCAAAAGGAAGCACAGTCAAGGCTGCCCTGGCA
Organism: Bombycilla garrulus; assembly: GCA_013400315.1. NCBI lineage: Eukaryota > Metazoa > Chordata > Aves > Passeriformes > Bombycillidae > Bombycilla > Bombycilla garrulus. The sequence goes on from VXBU01001376.1 coordinate 89,690, forward strand.
TTTTGACTTTTAACCTGTTCATTGTCAAGCATTAGTGATATGCAATTACTTAGAGCCTTGCTGCAGTACGTCACTGCCCCCTCCTATAGCAGGAGAGTTTCTGCGCCCAAAATCCAAGGAGCCATGGGCCAGGTCTAGGCAGGAACCTCACATTGCCGGTGATCTCTTTGTCCCAAGTTCTTCTCTAGCTATGCATGAGATTGGTACCTGAGCATGACAAAGTCTAAACAGGAGTTTTAGTGACTTGCGGCCAGGACAGCCTAAAGGGCTATGTCCACCCACTCCAACGGGAAGCAGATCTGGGGTGTGCTATATTCGATGCTCAATCTACCAATGACCAACATTTTGGATGAGTGTGGTATCCAGGTTAAGTGGGACAAGACCCAGGATGCAGGTTATTTCCAGACTTGCTATTCAAGGAATTTCTGGTGCAGTGACACCTGGGAGGTAACAGAAGACAAGCACACATTTCAAGCCACCATCACTGCCACAGTGTTGTTTCCAAGCTGTGCAGAAGGATATTGCCACTTTCAAGGGGCAATTTTTATTTTCAATCCCACTGAAATGGGGGTTGGGGACCTGTTCTTTAATTAAAAGAAGTGACAGGAAATGGGCAGTCCCTTGGCTTTGCAGAGGTGGGACCTGTCCCGCTTCAATGGGTCAGCTGGCTGAAGAAATTGAAACTGAACATGAGCCACCTATAGAGTCTGATTTTTACATTCAATCTCTTCTTTCTCAGCTGAAGCACTATCGCTATTCAGTGATGAAACCAACACAATCTGCATCTTCACAGGGTAAGCATACAGTTGGGAGGAAAAGTCAGGAGCCATGAATTTTGCAGTGAAAGGAATCATCTGAGCACTCATTTGACCCATCTTGCATTTTTCCAACAAAGCCTTTATTTATTTTTTTTAAGAGCTGAACTACAACACATGAGAAAAGGATACACAGCCTCAATTTACAGCCGTACAAACTGCTTTCTTCAGATAAGACTAAAGAAACAAATGTTCTGCCTGGGAGTAACTCCATCAGCTCCTACACAATCACACTAAGTCTCAATCTGATTCACAGAACAGAAGAAAACGAACAAATTAACTCCAAAAAGGTCAAACAGCCAAAGAAAGTGAGAGGAGTGGAATGGGAAACCCAGTCAGTGGTTTCCCTCATGTCCTAAACTTCTCATAGGCCTGAACCCTGAACCCACAACGTAAGCACAGACATTTTTCATTACAACAGAGGTATTTCAAAGCATTGGGAACTTTGGCAGTTGAGCCTAATTCTGCCCATACAGCCCCCACCAGAAGCCAAAGGGGATCAGTTTCATTGCTAAGGTGGCTAACTAGGATCAGATGAGGACTGAGGTTTGGGGTTGCTTGTCCCTGTGCTCTACAGTCACTCACCCAGCAGCAAGGCAGATATAAAGTTATGGGGTGCAAATGGATGTTCCCTTCAGACTGACCTTTCCTGGGAAAAGAAAATTCATTGAGGCAAAAGTTTTTCTGGCCGCGGTACATTCTCATCCAATGAAATATTGGCTCTTCCACTCACAGGAATGAAGATTTCCATCCCAAACCAATGTGATATCCTTTCTCTGACAACAGCCAAAACTTAATGCCTCAGAGGAAAGCAATAAACTGTCACAGCACACCAGGCCAATTTTGTGTGGCTAAAAGGAGCAGAGGATTGGGCTAATTCCTTCCTAGTTTCCAGGATGATCTCTTTGCTGATGCCTGAGATCCCATTACTTCCCTCCTTCTCTTGCATGACTGCAAGCACATCTGCATCTGCACTTCACTGTGTTGCAAGCCACCACATTTCTGAAATTTCTGCTGTCTGCTCTCTATCCTGCATGCAATGAAATCCCCTGCTGCCACGATCAGCTGCACCAGCCAAACCCCTTGTGTAATCATTGAGGTGGGGAAACAAGCATCTCATGTGTCTATGTGGACACAGATTAAACAAAATCTCCATGGCTTTGCTTTGCTTGGACAACAACCACATCACCTCCAAGCCCGAAGGAGGGCTGTACAGTCATCTCAGAGGGTGGTGCTCCCTTAGTGCCATGCAGTCACAGGCCATAGCCAGGACTTGTCAGACTGGTTTTGTCTGTCACCCCCTGTTACCATAACTCCCTAAGAAATGTGACTGGTGTGATGCATGTCCACTCTGCCATGTGTAACTTTTAACCCATTTAGTTTCTTTCAACCAGTTTCCATAATGGGAGCTCAGGGTGATAGCTGAACACCGACATTTGGGATTGTGCATCTAAAATTGAATCCTACTCCTTTAAGAGAAATGTGATTAGCCACATGAGCATCTACATGAGACACCACATGCTCTTTGAAGGGCCTCAGCCATGGGACAAGTTTCAGCAAGAACCTTATGAGAAAGCAAAACGAGCCAGATGTTAGAGCTTTGCAGGCACTTCGGTAGCCATTATCCTGCCCAGTCTCCCTCCAACACAGAGCAGAGTGACCTCTTAGAAGGAAGAAGGATGAGGCAGAGCAGCAGAAGCAGCAGTAACATCAGAGCATACTCGAACAGCATGAAAGAAGAGTCATGCGTGGGAAGACACAACCTACCCTCCAGTAGTTCAGCCCCAGAGCTACGCAGAGGAAGGACAGAAAGCCTCCTTACAGTGAAGTCAAGCTGCAGTGGAAAAGCTTTGGCTAGGAAAGGAAAAATCTTTTGCATGGAGGCTTAATTACACGCATGATGTGTCCTTTCTGAAGAACGTTGAAGAGGGCAAAATGTTTCCATTCAAACAATAACAGAAAGGGAAAGTTTCCATGACCCTGTCCTCAGGATAAACAGAGGGATGGGTGGCAAGGGCTCATAATCTATTGTTTGCTGACAGCTTTCCTTTGTATTTTTGCAACCAACCAATCAAGAACTCAGAGGGCCGCCAGACTGCCTGCAAACACCACCTTCTCATCCCTCCTATTTTACAAAGTGCCTTTTATTTTTAACATTATTCCCTAAATGAACAGGCTTATGCAATCTCACTCATTCTTCATCTGCCCCTCCCCTCAGCAGCTCTGAAACCCATAGGCCCTTTCCACTGAGTTTTCTCAAAGGGAAGAGGTCCCATAGATAGGAACCTACTGTCAGACTTGTGAAAAGCATTTGGAGAGAAGATACACTCTGTATTAGAGATCTGGGTGTATTAGGTATCTCACAGTAGGGTGAGAGATTAACTCAGCCATATTAATCCCAATGCAGGTCCACCATCACTTACTACACAACATTTAGGCTCTAAGGCCAGGCTGCCCAAGGATGAGAGCCTTGATCAAGGATTAGCAAGAGCTAATATGCACCAAGCCAAAATCAAACGCCACTTCCCACAATATCTGAGGTGCTGCTCCCCTCTGTGCCCAGAGGGGGCTTGGAGATGCCTCTGGACTACCCATGGGAGCACTAGAAAGCAAGAAGGTTTTGCTGGAGTAAAACAGCCAACAACAGAACCTCACCAGCAACCACAGGCAAAATGCAAACTCAGTGCCAAAGAAATCACACCTGTGAGACTTCATCTTGAGCATCCCAGCTGCTCTGATAGGGCTGTTGCTGTGTTGCCCACAGGGGATAGAAAGGGACCTATGCCTCCTTACAAAGAGTCTGGCAGGAGCTAGTAAATGCATTTGGGTGGCCTCACTCTTGAAGAGATCATCTCCAGCAGAGCAGAATCAAAGGCATTACAAAGCTTTGTATGGGTGCTGTGCTCTGGGGCATGTCTCTGGTTCAAGTCCCTGGAGAAGAGAAATAAGGACTCTTCACTGAGTTTCTGACCTGGCCCCTGGGAAACAGTTCATAGAAATGTTCCTCACTGCTTGGTTTAATGTTCTTGTACCTCGGGGCTGTGTCTGGTGGTCTCTGTCTCTTTGATGGTGTGACAGTTCCCCTCTCTTCCCAGAAGGAGGATACGATTATGCAATGTTTCCATCATCACAGAAGGCGAAAACGAGAAGCTGCCACATGGATCTATGGCATAGCTGGACTCAGAGCCACTCGGACAGAGGTCTTACACTGTTAGCAACAACTTGCCATGCTTCATTTTTCCAGCAGAGCCCTCTGAATCCTATTGCTCCTGCAGCTGCAATGCTTAGATCCCAGAAACACTGGGATTGACACCAGCAGATTTGTTGCAGCCTCCCTCATTTTGCAAGACTGTTTCAGGCACTCTTGTTTCCCTGGGGGACATTATTGATGTACCCAAACAGAACAACCAGCAGAGACCAAGTTTCTCAGGATGCCATCCCCTATTGCAGCAGCAAGAAACCAAATTAACAAGCCTTGGCTTCAGGGAAGGGGCCGAGCCCATCAGCTGTCTCACACTACCATGGGAGTGCAAAGCTGAGCAACCCTGCCCTCTTGGCTCTGAGGACTGCGTGTCATGGGCATGAAGCCTCTCTGTGGTTCAGAGAAGCCAGCTTCCTGGTAAAGGGTACGCCCAGTCAGATGGCATCCCGATGTTTTCCCCACTCCTGCCTCTCTGCCAGCCACACTCCATCTCCCTAGCTGTCACTTTGTCATGTGTCTTCTCATTCCCAGCTGTGCTGAGGCTCCTCCATCCACTATCAAGCAGTGGAGCTTACCACAAATTGCTGACTCCCTGTGTCTGCAGAAACATGCCCCATCATTGGGGGGTGGGTGAGAAGAGGTCTTTAGCTCTGTGCCAAATACACACACCCTCCAACTCTGATTGTTTTCTCTGCAAGGCTGCCACGGCTCCAGGGAAAGCTCCCTGAACCCACAGAGCAGCTACTGGCTCAGACAACACAGCTTCAGGGCCCTAAGCACAGCTGTGGCTCTGTGCCCCAGCCCCTGTGCTCACACACATTTTCCACTTCACACAGATGCTGCTCAGTTAACCAGAGGCCAGGCTGCAGGATTCAGCAAACCTCCAAAGAGGAGGCCAGGAAGAAAGAAGACTCTGGGTCAGGCAGCTATTTGCTCTGGGGCAGGCAGATCTCTGGCCTGAGCATCTCTCTCAGCAAGGAGCAGCACTGACTGCACAGCAGGCATCTCTTACTATCTTCCTGATGGTGTAATTTCAAGAACAAACTTTTATCTGCAGCCATTTTACCTCCCCACTCTTGTTGCAGAGCAATTTTCAGTCATCAATGGTATTTACGTTTCCTTCTCTTTCTCTGAGAGAATTCTGCAACCTGCTGAAACCCATCAGACCTTTCCTGGAATTTCAGGCACCTGTTGGCCTCTCTAAGAAGAAGAAGACCAGTTTTTTTGTTCCCATTTCAGCAAAGAGCTGTGAAAAAAATCACTATTTGGAGCTTTGCTTCTCTCCTGTCTCTTCAAAAAAATGGCACTGGAATATAGGTTGAGAGCAGATGCTTCAGCTGGGACCCTTGGAAAGACAAAATAATCATTAGCCTTCAAGCACTGCTACAGAGTAACATTGTGCCCACTATTCTTCCAGAGGTTACCTGGGAAGATCTGTGGTGGTTGTCCCACTTGACAGACTAAAACTGAGCAGCCTTAGTGACCCCAGATTCTCTTCCCTCCTAGGAAGGACCAGGTAAAACGTCTTGCCTGTGAGTGTGACATGGCTAGGGGAGCTCTCAAGAGATCTATGCTTTCAATGTGCTCACAGCCTCCTTCAAAATAGATAAAATGCAAAATATGGTGTCTCCCCCAAAACTGCTGAAACCTTTCATATACACATATTGCTGCCAAGTCCAGCCCAGGGTAGTCAAGACTAGTGCTAAGCAGCCCTTTACCAGCTGGAATGACACCCCAGCTTTTCCTGCCTGCATTGTTGTGTCCTTCACAGTTGTTCATGCTCCAGCATGGCCAGAGCTAAATCAGCAAAGCCTGGATTTCTCTAGGTTAGCACCTAACAACTTTGACTCTATGCTGAGACTTGAGAAGTGAATATACAGTGACCACCTGAACCACACTTCTTTGTGTGACCAAGGTCACATTTGAACTTAAACTCCCAAGTAAATAATCCCTTACAGCTTGTTTTGTGCTTCCTTTGGTTTATGCTCTACACAAGATGAGCTTCTTGGTGCCTCCCAGTGTCTACTCACAAGAAATCTTAAGTACAGAACTGCCATGAAAACAGGGTTCAGTCAGGTGCAAGGAGAAGATTTATTTTGCTGGAGTTGTCTGAGTGAACTACTTCAAATACAGGAAAGGCAGTGAATGCCCCCAAATCTCAATGTCATTTACCAGCATGCCTTCCCATCCACTCCAATGAGTGGAAACTGTCCAAGTTTGCAGCTGTTTGAAGGTGACTGGGTAAACATACAAAATATGCCCCCCCCCTCCCCCCGAAAAAAAAACAAAAAAAAAAAAACCCAAAAAATAAAAAAACCTACGCAAATAAAATTTTGAAACATGTCATTTAGCCAGCACAGTCACAGTCTCAGTGTAAGCTCCGCCAAAGGGCAACCCAGAGTCCAGGAAGGAAAGCAGAGTTTGATCTCATCTGCAATTTCATAGAGCCTCTGACATTAAAAGGAAAAATGAAATCCCCAGACAGGCAAGAGGTGAAAGTCCTGCATTGTTTTGTTCAGTGTTTGCTGAAGCCTCTGAGAATAGGACAGTAAAAAAACCCACTATTTTGAGTCCTGGCAGCAGACTGTTTTACAAGAGGGTGTTTTTTCTTTATTGGACAGAGCACCAGAAATGGGAAACACAATTCATGTTGATCTTTACCAGGAAGGCCATGGAATGAGTACTTGGCTGGCTGGAGGGCTGACACAGATCATGAAGGTGAACACAGGAACCCATGTGCCTCATGCTGTGATATGAAGCAGGAGAGTTCTGTTCACCTGGGGTTGTCATCAGGCCATGTTTCCCAATGCCCTTTTCACATATCCTCTCCCTGCTCAGATGAGTGACCAGTAGTATGTGAGGTTACCATAACTCAACTCTCAGATATGAGCTGACCTACCTGTGTTACCCAGGACCTAGCCTGGTAAACAAGAAAGAAATAAAGAAGCATGAAACTCACGTTTCTGCCCTGCTTTCGCTTGGGCAGGTAACTCACCTTGGTGCCCCCACCTACAAAGTGCAGATAATCTGCAGTTACCTCCCCCTCCTGATGTACAAATACAGCAAGAGGTTTACATATTCTCTCAGCGATTCCTCATGGCTTATCACCATCAAAATGTCTGCCATGTGTTTGGGCTCTCAGACATCCTCTGCAGTATGACCACATGGTGCTGCCCAGGGGATTTCGAGGCACCATTCCAAAGCAAATGCTTGCTTGGTTTCATAACAGTATCTTTGCAAGATAAATCACACCACTCCCTGCCTTCCCCATCCAAGAGCAGCATTTAAAATCAGAGCTTTTATTTTGCAAAGTAGAGCTTCACCCTGACCTCAGAGGGAAGGAAGAAGATGCTTTCTCTCTCCTGGAAGGAGGTTGGTTCCCAGTTTCAGTCTGGAATAGCATGGATGGATTCAGCAGGGGCAGCATCCAATGTTGAGAGGAACAATCCCTTTGACATAGCCCATTTGAGGTTTGGGGTGAGGAATAATGGTGGGAAGGAATTAAACACCATAAAAATGTAGAAGGAGCGCTAAAGACACACACTGCTATTTAAATAGGTCAGCATGATTAAAACCTGATGTGTTGTAAGATCTTATGGGCATCTCATTAAAAACCTATTACTTAAAAAACACAGCTTAGATGGGAATGTTGTTAAAGGGCAACTTAAAATAAAACTGACCATCTGGTCCTCATTAGGCAATTGTCTATAACCACCATGTTATTATAAAATCCACTGTGTGCTCCACATCTGCTTATCTCTGCTCTCCCTGCCTGCCCCTAAAAGGGCAACACCAGCTGAGACTGAGAGCCTGGAAGGAGCATGATCAGGGGGAGATAGAGGGGGTCTATGCTGGTGTAGGATTTCTAGGTGATAGTGATCAGTTCTTCCCACATTACAGGTCTGTCCATGCACTCCTTATTATTTTATTTATCCCCCTGCCTTCTATCTATCCCTGCATGGTATTTCTGTTGCAGTATCCACATTTTTTTTTCGGTCTCCCAGTGTAAATCACTCAGGTTTCTACCTCACCCCACTTTCAGCTTTGGCCACCTCTCACAGCATATGTAAAGCACAATCAGTTAGTGAGCCCCATTCGACCAGGAACTCCAGGTTCTTTCACCCCAGCCCATAACAGTGTGATCCTAAGACCCATGCTGTGTGCTGCAGCCCCAGACCACCTACACTGCAAAAGCGTGGAGTGGGTCAGCATCAGAAGAGGAACATGAAAGACAAGAACCCACCTCCAGTTAATGCCAGATTGGTAAGTCCACCATTTCCTGGAGATGTTTCACTCCAACATGGTATTTAGAGACCAAGCACAGACTCCACCAGACACTCCTTGTCCCAGTGCAATTCTGGCGGAATAACATACCAAACTTGAATGTAGAACTATCAAGACTTTTTGTCCAAAATATTACAGGAAATCCTATTTTAACACAGGAAATCCCAAAAGTATGCTAATATTTTCTATGCAGAAAACAAAAATAATCATCATCACAAAAAAACCCAAAACAAACAAAAAAACCCCCTAAAAAATATAAATATGATAAATATGACTAAGCTTAGTGGCAGAGTTTAGGTTGAAGGGGCTTTGTGGGAACAGCTGAAGGACTATTCACCCAAAGAAGACAAGCTCTGAAGCTTGTCCTCTGGACTATGTCCAGGAGCAGGGCCACATGCTGATCACCAAGTACAACAACAACCCCAGAGAAGGCAACCAATTAATCAGTCCCGAGTTCATACAAAGAACTCAGTCAGGAATAACTAATAGGCAAATTACAAGCTACAATCCACATCAGAGGACAGATATAGGATACAAGTTACCTGGACCACAAGTTCAGTCTGTCCAGAAGGCAGGATCAGAAGCAAGACTACAACCAAACACACTCACAAACACAGGAAAGAACTAAATACCCTGGGACAAGCTGAAATTGGGCTCCTGGAGTGGCGACCGAGGGTGTGGGTAGAGGTCTCAGGAGAAGTTAGGGTAATTAGTGCCTATTAGTACACTGAGGGAGCTGCCAGAATAGCTTCTGTAGCAAGGGAGGCCAAAGGCAGGGGTATTGTGAGTGGAAGAATGATTTCAGCAAAAGAGTAAAGCACTGATTCTGCTCTGGAACACTCCAGCTAGACCTGTAAGAGACAACCATTTGCCTGACTTGTCATTAATGTACCATGTCTGACCCTCCCCACAGAACCCAGCTAGCATGCTTCTCCATGCTAAAGAGTGGGACCACATTCCCATGGTGCAGTACATGAGTCCATCCAACATACACAGGATCAAACCAATGGGGACTCCTCCTTTCATGGACCTTGGACTCAGGAAGCAGAGACAGGATCATTTTAAGTGTCTACACCATCTTTCCAGACTCAAGGGTGGGGCTTTCTCCAAGAAGCAAGGTTCAGAGGAACCATTTGCCAGACTCTTGGCACTTTCTGTGCAAACCACAGGCAGTTCTGACCAGGAGGAACACACAGGTAGTCCAGAGACATGGCATGTGAGCTTGGTAGCCCTAGGAAACACTGCCTGCTAATCCTACCTGCAGTGGTGGAGAAGCAGGTTTCCAAGACAGACCCAAAACCACAGAAATGCTTTTGTCTTGCTTACAGAGGAAGAAAGGAGAAGGATGGAAACAGACTTGTCAAGTAGGAAATGATTGTAGGAACAACATCCTGACTCCATTCTTTCTTAGAGGGACTGGATGCACAAAACAGGTTTTGCTGGAGTTTTCATCTTGCCTCCCCAGGGAAGACGTCAGTGATTTGCAGTTTGCTCCAAGTATTCACCATGACACAGTGCTCTGTGTTTACCACCAAGGTACACCTCCTGTCCCCATGCTCTGGAGAGCGGGGTCAGATGCTGTTTCAGGAACACAGGAGAATGTGTGTGTGTGTCGTTTGTTTGTTTGTTTGTTTGTTTGTTTGTTTGTTTGTTTGTTTGTTTGTTTGTTTGTCATTGGGATGTTGTGAAGGCTGCTTGGTTAGTTTGTTTGTTCTTAAATCTCCCAGGGGAAGTTTCTGGCAGAAAGCACCTCCTGAGCAAGCTTGGATCAGGGTGTGCTTTGGCTGGGAACTGAGGAGATCTGAGTAAAGAAACAAGAGGTGAAGAGGAGACATATGAGGCCAGAGGACTAAGGATTTGGCTTTGCTGTGTAATGTGCTCATCAGGCAAGGACAAAAACAAACATAAAATCAGAAACAAGCTTTGCCTGCAACACAGCTCAAACCTCAGCAAAATCCATTGGAAATATTTTCATTTCAATTTTTTACCACTATTGGGCCTTCTTGTGTGTTTTATGTGACAGGCACTACACTGGTTCCTATTGAGATCAGTAGGAAGCAGCCTACTTTAGGCTGGAACACTGTGAACCCCCTGCTTTGAGAGAGATTGAGAGATGTTAATACAGCCTAACATCTCAGAGATCTTGGACATGGTTTTCTCTTAGAGTTGCATCCAAGGCAATTGAATTCCCTACAGGAGCACCTGTCAGCCAGTCTTACCTCTGCCACTTGTTGAACCATTTCTGCAGGGACTCTTCCCGCAAAGATAGCCACAGAGTTCAAAAATACACCTGATGGGGAACTCTCCAGACTGAAGGGAGAGCCAGAGGGCTAGCTTACTCCTGTCACAACAGCCAAAGAAACACGCTCTGAGGCTGCTGAGATCTCACAAAGCCATAGGGGCTGTGGTGAGCTGCAGTTTTCATACCGGCTGTGTCTGCAAGCCACCTCAGCTGACCATGTCATTGGTTTCAGAGTAGTTGGACATGTGGAAAATAGAGGTACATTTCCCGTTCACTGTTTCCCTTGGGATGAACAAATAGTGCACAGATCACTACAAAGAAATCTTTCTAACAAGATGCCAGGTCCCATCTGCTCTGGGAGAATCACACTCCTGCATTCAAAAAATGCTGATGGAAGTAACAGATGATGTACTGATGATCCTTGGGGCTTTTAGACAGGTTTACTTAGGAAACCAGGCATGTGAGATCACATTTTCTTTTAGTCTGTCAATACATTAGTCTGGGTCCTTCCTAATAGCTTTTTAACTCACAGGTCAGTTTTAAGAAAATATTACAGAGGAGTATAAGTCTCCAAAATAGAAACTTCCTCTGACTTTATGAAAATGATTGACCAAGTGGAAGAAAAAAAGAGAAAATATAGGTCTAATAAAAACACCTACTGCTGCATGAGCTCAACCCTTTACAGGGCTTCAGAGAATCCACAGACATGCTCACCTTAAAGTTGCATTAAAAACAAAGCTTCCTCAGTTTTCCCATTCATATAATGATTTAGGGCAACTTTAGACTTCAGGTTTTCCATGAATGTGTGTTCTTGCCCCCTGTATCATACTATTCAGGTCAGGACAGAATGTCCTGACACAAGCACATATGTGTGTGCTCGTTGGTATAGATTCTGCTCTGGATAGCAAGGAAAGACACACAGGAAGGGAATGGAAGCTGTAAACCCCAGTGCCCAAGGGATCAGCATGGTGTTGATTTCTGTACCTGGTGCTAATACAGGAACACAAAAGCACAGCTCTCCTGGTAGCACCTGGCACCACCACATGCCTGGGGAAGTACCAGAGCACTAATGCCAAACAAAATTCTTTGCTTGTTTTTGAAATGGCCTCAATCCTCTCCCCTTCCCAACACCCCTCTTTTCACCAGTTGCATCACTGGTTTGGAGGACAGGTGTCTGCAGTTTTCCCTCCAGAGGCTGATGCAAGAGGAGATCCACCAGAGTTAGCGCGTAGCCGTACCCAGTGAGGATTAATCTCCTTGTCCCACCTGCTGCATCTCATCACACACCCGATACTCTTCATGTATTAATGTCTGGAATGCCACCTCTGCTACTTTATCCTGGGTTTCCTTGCCCAGCTATGCCAGGCGCAGAAAGCCTTTTCCTTCCCTGATCTCCTTCTGGACCTGGAGCAAATATGTGGAAAGAGAGGGCAGGGTGGTGAGATACTTGTTTTCTTTTTCCTTTTCTTTGTTTTTACTATCATCTAAAGATTTCAGTGGTGACAGACTCTCTGTCAGTGCGTGCTGTGAGGGGCTAGTTGTGAACAGACGGCAAGTTGTGGTCACTGTCCCTGGCCAGCTGGGAATTGCACATCTCCTATCATATTTATTGGTCACACATATTCTGTCACCTCCCCCTTTCTATTTACCCATTGTCCAGCTGCTGTTTCTTGTCTTTTAGATCTCTGGGACATGGAGATCCAATTAAGATGATTATAGCCATGTATGAGCCTTCAGCTGCCTCTAACATACATATTTGTAATAGAGTTTACATGCTCATTTCCATTCAAAGGTATTGTCAAACTTCATATGTTGATATACATAAACAGAAAGTCAGAGATCTACCCAAGCTCCAGCAGCCCTGGGAAAATGGATTTAAGGAACTGTAAACTACAGATTCACACCCCAGGCAGTGAGGTACCCTGAGATATTCTGGGCCCATCCAGAGTGTCTGATGATGAATGGATCAGCCTGCAGATCCATTTCAGAAAACCCTCTGAACCTTTGTTAGAGTATTCTTACATTATACATCAAAAACAGTTAAACAAATTCCTAGAGCAATTCAAAGAAAATACTCATTTAGCCTGTTATGAAAACCATAAATAAAGTAGAAAAGCATATTGCATATTATTTCTCTTTAGACCCAAACAATTAACAAAATGGTGGACATTTTATGATTGTTTCCATTTGAGAAATTGATTACACAAGTGCAATATATTCTTGATGATATCTTGTAAACATTTTTTGTGTGATTTTTTTTTAATTCTAGTTTCCTTTAATAACAGTGGCAACACCAGCATCCTATTTTATTGCTGAAAAATTCCCTAAGTTCCCTATGTTCCTGTGAATTTTGTTTCTAGAAAACCTTATATCTTTCTTTGCTTCTTTGCATGTTATATCCTCATTGCTCAGGTAATTCAGAAGTTGTCTTAATTTTAACTTACTTTCTCTATTCCATCTCTACAGAAAAAAAAAATAAATCCTGGGCTTGGGTTTGGAGGTGCTTTGAACCTGAACAGGCTTAGCTGGCTGAGGTATTCATAAGAGCTTTGAAGTGACAGATATAACAAAATCACAGGGGTGCTGATAGTCCTCTCATCCATGTTTTACCACAGTTGTTCCTGAAGGACAGACAAAATTCTTCTGAAATGAGCACAAGCAATGGGAAAAAAAAAACATAGCAGAGAAGCTGGTAGGAATTCACCTGCCAACATAGTTTTAAAAAATAGGGATGACGTGAGCTGCATCTTTCCCTGCGCTCGACATACCACCTAAAGCTGGAAGACTTTTCCCCAAGGCAGTCAGTGTTCTGGCATACCCAGGTCCTCTTATCGCCAAGAAATGTAGACTGAACCCCTGAGGGCTGAGGTGAAAGACAGTTTTACGGGAAGTCTACAGTTAGGAGATGGTAATAGCTGTCCAAGCAGGTATCCCATTCCATAGCTGGGAAAAAAAAGCTGAACAGAGTGTGATGCTGGATCCAGGGCAATCCAGAGACATCTGAGCTAAAATATACAGAGGTATTTATCTCTGGCTGTCTTCACATCAAGATTTCATATCTCCAGTATGGCCCAAGGACAGGTGATGCTAAACCTCCACCATTTCAAGCACCACCTCATGCAAGAAACAAAGCAGGTGATCTTCTAACAGCCACTGGAGCACCTCAGCCTGGATGTGTATGAGTACTTAGGAGCCATATGAGCATCTGCAGGAAGGATCCAGCTGCAGAAAGCTGTTTAAGAAAAGTGCAGTTATGAAAAAATGCTCAGGTGCATTGCAATCTGAAGGAAGAGAACCTGGAGGAAGAGATAAGCAGTGTACAAGTCTCTCAGCCTAGACCCAGCTTATTCTCGCAAGGTCGCTTCAGACATTGTGTGGGTGCAAGGAGGACAGCCAGCATTTAGCCATACATGAGCATACCCTGGAAATTCAGTTGTATAGGAGCAGACAGAAGTTATCTGTGTCTGTGCTGTTTTTGCTGTGCGCAGACAACCTGCTCACTGTATCCCTGCAGCTTCCTCTCACCATCCTGGAAGAGGTGGAGGAGAGGGGGGAGATGTTTGTTCCTCCCAGTCATGCTTTGGAAGCTGTATTTTGCCGGTGCACAGCACTCCCCGCCCCCTCTGCCAGCCCCTCCCCAGGGTTGCTCCTGGTGGCCACAATAAGAGGTTAGTCAGCCTATTTCAATTAGTGGCAAACCGTGTGGCGTGACTCCAGGGCCTCCATATGTTCATAAGTATATGCAACCACACTTTCCTTGACGCATTCCTCATTCCAGGGAAAGGCCACATCTCCACAGCTTGCTGGCACAAGTCACACAGGCAACTGCAGAAGAGATGGGATAATAAATACACACTCACATATATACACACACATATACGTAGGAAAACTTGGCACCCTCCCACCCTCTCCCGTGTTGACTGCCACATGGTCCCCATCAATTTTTGTCAGAGCCAGCAAGCCAGCCAACCGCTCACAGATGCTGACAAGGCAATTTCAACAGCTGAGGGACTTCTCTGCTTTCCTCCTCCGACACGTAGGATTTCAGTTGACTATTTTTTTCTTTAAAGGCATCTGCTCCTGTGAGATATTCCCCAGCCATGGCATTGCCATGCTCCTGGGTGCTTCTCGTCTAGAGTGCCCCTCTTTGTCTCTGAGGGCCATCAGGTTCCACTTCACCCTGTGTGGAGATGGGGTCTGAAAGCAAAGAGGTCATAAGAAGGGGCTATCTCCACTATCTCAAGCATCCCCAGATGAGAATGAAGATCTCCCAATCCAGTTGCTACCATTTCCCTCAATATCAGCTGCAGGAGTGCATATTCTGTCTACTCCTCCTCCCTGAACACAATTGCTACCTTCAGGGGGCTTAGAGGGTTAAGGATACATCTCAGCATCCGAAAGGTCCACTTGTAAGGAGCTCATTCTTCCATGTCATGTTTTCAGAGCTTTCTGCAGGTGACTGGGAGTTTGTGTCCAGAGTCAAAGTCAGGCCTGAATTAATGAAGACCTCCAAAAATATATTTGACACATTTCAACAAGTTTGCTAATACTTGATGACACAACACACACTAGCAATGGCTCCTAGGCTTAGGTAAAGGGCAGGAACTGTGCTCAAGAGAAAGGGACACAGAAGTACTTGGGTGAGGAAGCAGAAAGCAGTGGTGGCAGAATGAGGCTTTCAATCCTGAAATCCTGGTCCCACTGAAGCCCTGGCAAAATCTCTCATGGTTGCTCACTTAGACCCTATCCCAGGAGAAGCTCAAGAGCATCAGTCTGATGTCATGTAGGTTGGCATTTTCAGAACCATGAGAAGAGACATTTTTGTGTCTAGAGCCTAAAGGTTCTCACTTATCACCGGTGCAAATCCCTCGTATCTGACTGTTCTTTCCCAGCTCAGTCCTACCTCAGATCAGGAAAAGGGTCTGTCTTTGAAATGTGGTTCAACATAGGGAGAAATCCCCTGGTCAGGCACTGTCATCCACCCAGCTCTTCTCAACACAGCTGTGGGGTTGCATTTTGCAGGCAGGAACATGCTGCTTACTCAGATGCCCAGAAACATCTGTGCAGTGAAACTGACAGGCACACGGTTGGATGGGAAACAGAGGGAGAGCAGGACTGGAGGGAGTGGGAAATGTCTGAAGTGAACCATTTCAGAAAGTAAAGTCCATCAAGTCTTTACAACTGGGGTGCACATACAGGTTTGGCAAAACTATCCAGCTAGCACGGGAGCACTCATCTTCCTCCACCCCAGCCTTGTGTCAATAATGGGCAGCACAACTGCAACCTCTCTCTTCATTGCTTGGTCATGTCATTGCTTCATTGTCAGGTCATGTCAGCCCTTGCCATGCAGTCAAAGAAACCACACTGCTCAAGCAGCCCCATTTTTCAGAGCTGAAGGCAGCCGAAACAAGGAGATACTTGAGAAAATAATAAAGTTCAATGGGCAGCTCAAGCCTAAATGGGGTCATGCATAGAGTCAGGGCAATTAGGAGCACAAGCACACACTGCCTGTCACACTCCCCAAAAGACAAATCTTCTGACATGAACAGGGATATTATTAGCTGTTCAGACCCTGAAAACCATCCAAAGTTGACAAACATTTTCCAAACCACTATCCTGGGCACAAGATGCATCATCAGAGGATTACCCTATTCCTGTATTATCGCACTGCTCAATTCTATGCATTATGGTATTTCTGTCCCTCTCTCAGAAACCCCAGGTGCTGATCACAAGTGATGGCAGGAGAAGGGACAAGGATAACTGTCAGCTTGGAGCTTGAGACTACAAGCTTTGGGAATTGGGCCAGGCAGCCTGGTCTCACACAGCAAAATATCATGGTTCTACGGATGCACAAAGTGAAAGATGCTAAGGTGTTGGGATGAGCTGAGGAATTACAAATCCTTGCAACACTGCATTTTGTTCAGGGCTCTGCCTGGGACTAGGGTGGGATGGCACTTGTCCATGGCAGGGAGAGGGAGTACAACTGGAAAAGGACCTGAGGAGTGAAAGCCATGAAGATTGTCAATCCACAGGACTTTGGCAGCTTCCCCAAGCTTTCTGATGGACTTCCCACCGCAACTGCAGCCATCTCATCAAGCCAAAATCAGGTGTATCAACTGTGATTTGAGATGGATGAGCAGGGGAGAGGAATCTGACAAGAATCTGTCTCAGAGAGTCCTGGCAAGTGACCATGGGACGTACTGTTTCATCTTGCAGCTGGCAACGAGATCCACGCTAGAAGAAACTTAGTGCTCCTACTACAGTTCAGGATTTCCAGTCCTCTTCTTGAGCATGTACTCTGCACTGGAAATGAAAGAGAGAGATACTAGATTAACTCAAAGAGTCTTCCAAGGAAGATAAAATGATGCTATGATGTGGAACCTGTCTCCTGTGTCTCACTCTTGAGATATTCTTTCTCATTCCTGCCTGCACATCTAGGAAGATCAGAAAAATATCATGGGAAGCTAGATTAAGTTTTAGAGAAAGCACAATTGTTCTTATATTCAACCCAAATGTATAGGGAACTCTCTCTGTCCCATATTTCCAGATGACGAGTGACTTCAAGAGCTCACTGCTGCCTTAATGCCTGGGGTGAATCCCCATTGCTGCTCTGTGGTTTACAGCAGACACATGGTCCAAGAAAGCATGGACGTGGGACTTTTACTTCTATTGGTCCAAGTCTTTCTCCAGTTGGAAATACTTGCATCCTTCTGGATCACAGGTTGGGTGACGGCAACAAATATCATCTGCAGGGAGGGAGGCAAAACAGAAGGAATAATTTGATTTCTGAACTTTGCCAAATTGATCTATGGCTAATTTTCCCTACATCTACCTAGGTCAGAACTAAACTTCATCATCAGTTTGAAATCTTACTTACTGGCCATGCCTGGGTGGCTGGAGCCATCTGCAGAACATGGGCATGCAGACAGTTGGAAAGACATCCAAGCAGAGCTCAGCTCTTGAGTTTCACTGTTGGTTGAATAAAATTAGCTGATTTTGCCAGTTGTCAGGCAGCAATCACAGCACTGATGAATGACAGAATAAACCAAGTTCCTTCTGCAGTCAAATTCCATGACACCTCCACAAAGTTGACTTACACCATCCATCACAACATCTGCTGATGTCCACGGGAAGGGAGAGAGTGTTGCTCTCCATCCCACCCTGGGTTATTTTCACAGCTGGGAAAGGAGGTCGTGAACCTGAATGAGAGGGTTGGAGACTTTTCTAAGGCAGCTCACAAAAGCTGTGAAATGAGCCAGAACTTAGAAGGCCCCAGACCAGCAGCTTCAAATGCGCCACTGGCAACAAACCCAGAAGGGCTGTATTCCCCAGAAAGGAATTTCCCTGGTTCTGCCCAAGCAGACAAATAAAATCTCCCAGCAAAGTATCTGTCTCCCACTGGTGTAGAAATCTGAAATAAATGCTTAAAACTCAGAAGCATCTCCAGGTGTCCTGAAGGACACAGCTTCAGAGGGTAAAGGCAGGACACTGGGACACAGAGATCGCCTCTGACATCCAAACCTTTTGCCTTTGTTGACACAAGACCCAACCAAGCAAAGACAATGGAGCTGTACTGATTCATATCAGATGAAGATGGAAAGATGGATCTCTTGAAAATCAATTCCAGGTGAGCTGTGTGGAGCTGCCAGTTTGCCAGTTTCTCTCCCTCTCTCCATTCCCTAGTGCCAAAATACAGTGAAGATTCACAAGCAGCACAGAATAGTTCCCTTAGGAGGAGTCATTCCACACATGCCTTCCCAGCAAGCAGAGTGGCAATGTTTAGAAACCAAATTGGTCATCGCTGGCAATTGTAGAAAGAGACAAAAATAGCAGAAAAAAAATTTTCACAATTTCCTGCATATTTTTCCTGATTGTTCCACAAAAAAAAATGTTGGGTTATCCAAAAGAGAAGACTGGCTTAAACAAGCAAAACATCGGTAATCACCTGCTTTGCAAAGTGTTTGTAAATAACATAAACTAGTTTTCTTAGCCAAATGTCATTCCTTTCCACAGTCATCACTCCCTTCTCCCAGTTACACACTGTGACTAATGGGAGGGGAAAGAGATTGTTGTCCTTTATTCTCCCCAGTGGATTTTCACCAAAAAACTTTCATTTTAGTTGGAACGCACTCTCCTTGCCTCCTCTTTGCTCCCCCAGGATGGGTGACACCATCCTGTTGGCCACACGAAATCCCTTGGCTTTGGTCACTTAAACATTCTACAAAAGTAGAAGATAGTATCTAAGTCCCCAATGGCAAACTGGGAGTGGTGAGACAAGACCTCTAAGTTTATAAAAATTCTCCAAGATGGCCAAGGTTGCTCAGCACATCCTTCATCAAATTCTCAGTTCTGCTAATTAAGCTATCAAAGTCGCGTTGGAGGGGACAATTGTTTATGGTTTTGGTATTTTTCTGGGGCTGTAGATCTTGCCAGTAGAGTCTTCAGAAAAAGAAAAGAAAAGAAAAGA
>VXBU01001376.1:108947-120783 GCA_013400315.1 Bombycilla garrulus
AGAGAAGAGAAGAGAAGAGAAGAGAAGAGAAGAGAAGAGAAGAGAAGAGAAGAGAAGAGAAAGAAGAGAAAAGAGCCCTCTGAATCACTGCCCAGAAATTCAATCCCAAAAGCCTCCTCCCAACCTCTGTTTACAAAATTATAAGCTTTCTTTGTCCTAACCATTTCCCTGTTACAATAATATTCTTCATTTTCTATCTGACTTTTTTGGTGCATGGAAAATGTGATTTCATTGTGAAAGGACTTCTTATGAATCAATACAGCAAAGAGAACACAGATATTGTTTGCAGTAAATCACTCTCAAAGTAGAGACACATAGAAAATGAGTTACAAGAAAAAGTAGATAATCCCAAGCCATTTCCAGATGGAAGGAGGTTATATTTTCCATACCATGTATCTGGTTTTTGTGTCACAAAACATGCCGGTATTTATTTAATGTATTTTTTCTTTGTACCATGGAGTTATGATTATATGAAATAAGTTTCCAAAAATGACAAACATTGGCCTGGTTTAGGTAACAAATGGAAGAATTGAGATACTGAGTTCAAACCAGCTAAGGCTCAGCCCCTGTGGAAGCTAAGAGCCAAGTCCAGCAGGAGAACGTCAACTTCCATCCCCTGAGATTCCGTCCACTGTCCTTCTGGGTTAGTAATGACAAAAGGAGAGGTCCAATTTTCCAGTCCTTTGCAGTTTCTTTCACCCACTTCCCTGTGGCTATTTGGTGGTCACCTGACTTCTCCCCTCCAGTGAAGTGAACCATCTCTTATCACCATCTCTTCAGAGAAGGCTTGGCAAAACTGAATGCCCACCAACATGACGAAGCCACTGGATCGCTGACTTCTTGGAAGAACTGGACAAGGATCAGTCTGTCTGAGCCACACATCAAACTGGGTGTAAGGTACCAAGCTATTCTCCTAAAGGAGACGTCTGGGAGCCATTTAGAGAGGGAATCATTGTGGTTGAGGGAGTCTGAGTCACATCCTCCTAGTGGTTCACTCATGCAGTGACCTAAAACTCAGACAGGTAAATAGGGGAACTACATCCCCCTTCCAAAAACTGCCTGAGACTTGAAAATCTGGTGAAAAATCATGGAACTGTGGCTCATCAACACTGCAGGACTACAGCATCCTGCAAGGCAGCTGAGAAACCTGTGACTCTAGTAGATACAACCCCAGACATACAACCAAACAAGCAGCCTATGAAGAAACAAAAGTAAAACCAGAATCTTTAAACTGAGTTTAGCTGTGAGCAGACATTATAGGAAAGCTCCTGTGCAGGCAATTGGGGGTAAGAATGTTCTACAGAGAGGAGAGAGATCTTGAATTTTAAAAACTGGTGAGTAAGATCATTGTGGTGTTCACATAAACAAAGCAGTGTGGATCTAGGCTGCCTATAGCAGTAGCCTGTCTCCATCCAGGTTGGAAGGTGGCTGGGTGCTGGCCCAAGAAGTCTCTTGCACTCTCACTAGTGTTTTCTGCATCGTTGTACTTAAATTTCCGGCTCCAACAGAGCAGTGCAGCTCTGCTGGTCATGTCTCACATGTTATTTAGATAAAGTGCCAAGAAAAAGAGCTGGGGTCGCATGAGCCAGCTAGAAGGAGGATGAGGAGGGTAGTACAAAAGACTGTTTCAGGGAGTAGTTGATGTAGCAAAGCTCCCCTCCTTCATTATCCAGTTAATGCAACATTCATTATCCAGTTAATGCAACATTCACAACAAACCTGTTGCTGACTGTTCACAGCTTTGTTGAACTGGAGAAGGACTACAAATATTACATATAGATGTTCCATGGAACTGAGCAAAGGAGGAGTTGGACCTTCATTAGAGCCCCTGGCTGCTCCCCTGCTCTGAATTGCTAATCCTGATCTCAATGACAGGGGGTGGGACCCAGAGCCGGTGGTTATAAGAGTTTCATGCTCAAGGAAATGTCCTGAGGGCGTGACCAGGTCCTGAGCTGCTGCAGGTCACTGAGCAATGGAGGAGTGCACCCTTTTCCATGAGGTCGGGGTCACAGTCTTTGCCTTTACGATGGTTGGGGCTGCCTCTGAGTCTGACACAGCTCGTTGTGACCTGCTGCCTGCTGCTGCTATTTTTTTTTTTTTTTCCCCAGGAAAAGCTGACCCTGGCTATTCCAGCCCACTCCTGCCCTTAAAGGCCTGACATTTTTTTTTCTAGCATATCAAATAAATACACCAATCTATGAGAGGAGCAGCACCAAGCCTGGAAAGCTGGCCCCGGGCCGGAAGAAATGCCTACAGGAGAGGAAGTGTTTGTCGCATAGACACGCACACGCACACACGCAAAGCTCCATTAGTCGAACTGTTTGCTGTCATCTTTGGATTGCTGCTCCCCTCTCCTGCTTCCAGCGATCCCATCGGTGGGGACCGGCCGACCTCTAGTGGTGTGAACCCACAGTGCTGGCAAGGAGCAGGGAAGGAGCCTGCATTCAGAGCACAGCATCTTCTGCATGCATGGGCTCCGTCCCTGAATTATAAAATGTCCCACAGAACTGGAGAAACCAGAAAGGGTGGGAGAGCGTCTGGGAGACAAGAGGAAAGCAGCCACAAAAGCTCAGATTTCCAGCATCACCTTGGGACTTGTGTAATCAAACCCTTCAGCATCTCCACCACAGATGTGCCCCAAGGACTAGTGGCTCTGAGAGGACATTTGGTTAAAAGGAGGTTGAGAGAGAAAGCAGAAATGGGACAGCAGGATGTTGACTTCAGAAGGGGTTTGTGAGACCAGGAGGATTATATTTAGGGTCCTTGAGTTCACACCCCTTACTCTGTACAGTCATTTTTCTTTCCCTCATGCAGCAATTTCTGACTCGTCTAAAGAGCAGTCTCCATAGCTCTCGGCAGTGAAGTAGCAGCGAAGAGGAGGAAAACCAGGGAGGAGTACCAGAGCTCTGAGAAACCTCACAGCCAAGCATTTTCTCCTGTCTGGAAGGTATTTAGGATGTCCCTCTGAGATGGGCTGAGGCTGGAGCTGGGGATCCTTGGGAATGAAGGACAGCCATTGCTTGGCTGAGGCAGAGAGCATCCTGGTGGGGCACAGCTGAGGTTTCTCTCACGTGGAAGTGTGAGCTATAAAGACGTGTGAAACCCTATCTCCGGTGCTATCCATATCAAAGATTTCAAGGGGGCTGCTTTAAAATAGGACCTTGGCACAGGTTCCTGCTTCTCCTCACGTCTTACTGAGCGGCACTCTGCCAAAATGTCAGTTTGGCTGCTCCACATGTCCCAGATATCCCAGGCATGTCCTACAAACCTTTCCGGTGCTCCCAAGGAGATCACTGCCTCCACAAACAGCTTCTTCTCACAGCTGTGGACAGTCCCAGTGGCCCCTGAGCACCATTTTTCCAGCTGAGGAGCAAGAGGAGCGTCTTCCCTGAAGTGCCAGAAACAAGGGCAGAGAACATACATTAAAAGGTCTCTAAAAACAGCATTAAGCAAATTGTCCACAGAGACTCACTTTTTCCCCTCCCACCCTGAGTGAGTACAAGTGAGGCATCTCCTAGGGACCCCCCAAAGTACCATAGTAAAACCCTGGAGGGATCATAGAGACCCCCTTCATGTCCTGAGATCAATCCAAGCTGTCTCAAAGGAAGAATAACCATAACGATTTTCTCCCATTCCACCCAGGCTTTCCTCCTGGTTTTTGCCCTTTTCAACCTAGTACACTTGCAAAATCCAAGCCCAGAAAGGGAGCCACAAGAACAGAAGCCTTTCAAGATTACCCCAATGCTCATGGGAGAGTGTTTGCCCCCTGCTCTCCCAGCTGGAGGAACGGGCAAGATTGATTCAATAAAGATACCCAACAGCACTGGAAAAAATGAGATCTCAGCAAAGCCAAAGGTATTCATTAAGCATCTCCTATTAGGAGAGTGCTCTCACACAGCCAGCCCACAGACAGCCAAGACAACGAGGTGCCTCAGCAACAAACCACTCTTCTCCCCCTGCCCCAGCCCTCTTGAGTGAGCGTAGTGCATCCCAGTAGAGCTCTGCTATGCCAGGGCCAAGGTCGCTGCTGCACTCTGCTTTGATTCAACACAATCTCCCCTCCCACATGCTGTTTTCATTAGAGCCTGGATCTTCTGGCAAGGGCACTATGCACAGTCATGAGAAGCTGCTCACTGGTGGCTTGTTTTATCCAGTTGTTTGAGGCTTAAAACAATGAGCTTGCAAATATTTCAAATATTTCATTCCTCCCCCGCACTCTTGCTTGCTTGCTTCTTACTTTCTTTTTTTTTTTTTTTTTTTTTTTTTTTTTTTTTTTTTTAGGAGAGAGAAGAGGTATTTAGGAGATAGCACTGGATCTCAGGATTAGGAAGGATGAGGGAAAATAGATCAGAATGGAAAAGAGATCTTTCTTTCCTGTTTTGCATACACATGCATGTGAGCACACTCATGTGTTTCACACGTGCGCTCTCCCAGCTGTCCAGCACCATCAAAAACTGCGCAGGTTTGTTTTCTTGACACAGGCAGGAAAGCTCAGAGCAGGACCCCTTGTCACCACCAGTAGAAAGATGCCCCATGCTAAAGCCACACACCTGTCACAGTGTCATCAGGACACAGGTACATTCCTCTGTGCTTTCACTCTAGCAGGCCCAGACATGGGAGAGGAGGGAGCCTGGAATCCAAAAGGATAACCCCCATTTTGTGACTAAATGCTCTCTTCCCTGCCTTCGACTGGGAAACTTCTGCTGGGACCAGCTGTCATTAAGACATGTTGATGGCCCAAGCCCCAGGTGATATGATATGTGAGGAAGGATTGGTTTTGACTGGAGAAGAACTTCATGCCTGTTTCTGCCTGAGCTCTATGGATGGATGGGGGTCTAAAGCAATGAACAGGCCAAATTTGGGGTGGCAGCCAAGAGGCAAGAGGGTGTGGCTCACCCTGTGACCATCAAGGCATGAGGGGGCGGAGGACAGTTTCAAGAACATGTGGGTGCAGCCAGCGAGAGGCCATCAGTGAGGTAGCTGGAAGCAGACACGAGGCAGAGCATGAGTTAGGTGATAAATGAAGAACCACTGCGCATGTTAGAAAAAGAACCCTTGCCCTGTGCTGGGGCACAGATGTTGTGAACACATTACTTCATATCCCTTCATGACTCACTTTGCTTTCTTTAGCCTGGCTGTAGCATGTTGTGACCGGGTTGACTCTTCTTTGTCACTACTTCATGTCTGCCTAAAACTGCCAGCACAAGAGGCATCCAAGGAAGAACAATGACATAAAATCATAGAGTCTTTTAGGTTGGATTCTAAATGATCCCAAGAGCCTAAAATCTTTAGATCATTGAGTCCAATCATTAACCCAGAACTGCCAAATCCACCACGTAACCATGTCGCTAAGTGCCATATCTACACACCTTTTAAATATCTTGCAGGATGATTGTGGTCACACACAGCCTGACAGCCTGAGAAACCTGCAATTCTTCCCAGGCCCAGTCTGGGAAGTTGCAGAGGGCTCAGGAGAAGAAATCAGCCCTCATGCTATTCTGGGAGAGCAGAATGTCAGGAATTAAAAAACAAAGATAGGCACCTGTGGTTCCTGTTCAGCTCTATGTGAGCTACGTGATGTTTCACTTTCAGAGGATTGTTTTCTTTTCTTTACCAATTAGTCCCTTGTTTGTCTTTAATTGACCAATACGATTATATCTAACAATGTGTTCTATAAAAAGAGCACAGCTCTTTCTTGCAGTAGAATATAGAAGAATATAGTAGGAGAATATTGTAGAACATAGTAGAATATAGAGAATAGAATATAGAAGAACATCGTGGATGATGTAGTATAATAAACTCTCTTCCTTGATGCACAAGCCTGAATTATTGGAGTCATAATTGTGTTGCTTGGAATCTGGGAGCAACAGATGGTGACTCAACCACTGCCCTGGGCTGCCTGTTCCAATGCCTGACCACCCTTTTGGTGAGGAAATTTTCCACAATATCCAATCCAAACTTCCCCTGGGGCAACCAGAGGCCATTTCCTCTTGTCCTATTGTTTGTAACTGGGGAGGAGACTGCTCCTCACCTGGCTGCAACCTCCTTTCAGGTAGCTGTAGAGAGTGATAAAGTCCTCCCCTGAGCCTCCTTTTCTCCGGGCTAAACATCCCTAACTCCCTCAGCTGCTCCTTGTAGGACGTGTGCTCCAGACCTTTCACAGCTTCATTGCCCTTCTCTGGGCATGCCAGTGGACATGGTGAGCATCAACTAAGCAGAGAGAAGAGACCAGTACAGTGCTACTTAGACTCATGTAAGCTTTTGAATTAGGCTGCCTGACTGATTTGCCTGGATTACATGGTCCTATGGGAGCCAAGGCTGCACGGTACTGCTATGGTGTGGTAAGAGTTGCTGGCACTGTGTTGTCCCTCCACAGGGACATCTTTGAGCTGCACTCATGTGAAAGACAAGCAGGCTCTGGCAGAGGCTGTGCAAAGCCCACAAATCTGGGAGCAGCAGTGCTGGGAGTGCATGCTCTGCACCCAGCTCAAAGTGCCTGGGCATTCGCATCCTGCAGCTCCCGGACTGGCTTCCAGCCCTTTTATCTCAGGGATGTACATACCAATCTGCCTCTGAGCGTCTCTCTGTCTCAGGACATCTCCTTATCTCACCTGTATAAATCCAGGTGTCCATTGCAGAGCAGCAAGAGCACGATTCAGAGGTGTGCTCAGGAGAGTAGCCACAGAAGAAGCTGGCTGCTGGCGAGGAGACATCACCTCCTGCCCAGCCGGCTTGGGCATGCAGCAGTCCAAGACCTCCACCACGTGGAAACACATCCCTGTAGATGGAGCCAGAACCTCACAAAGCAGGACAGCCCAGTCCTACCCATCACCCTTCTCCAATCGCTCTGCTCTGAAGAGAGACTAGCCCAACCCCTCTCCTCCCTCCCTCCCTCCCTCCCTCCCTCCCTCCAACACCTCCAACACCTCCAACACCTCCAACACATCCAGGGTTTTGTCTCCCCTCCCTCTCCAGATCAACCATTCCCGAGTGTCACATTGCTCCTCTTTATTCCACATTTAACCCAAATTCTTTTCTGTTGCCTTTCCTGTCCGCCACAGCCACGGAGAGTGGGTAATTCCTGCACCACAGACTGCATGGTGATGCCTTTCTCTGAGCAGTAACATCCTCCTGGAATGATAATGACGATGCCCCCAGAGTCATTTCTGGGCTGTCTTTTCTTACCTCCTTTTCTTATGATGGACTTCTCCAGGCCCTGCTGGTTTGGATGGCAGCCCTCATTCTGGTTTGGTGCTGCTCAGCCCATCTGTGTGACCATACGAACCCCAGACAGTTGGGCAAGGGGCCCTTTGCCTTTCCATCAACTGGTCTGTGTCCCCATTGCATGCAGTGGCTGAGACACCCAGGGAAGCAGTAACTCAGCAGCAGCATCCTGGACACCCCAGCAGGGTTCGCAGCTCACAGGGAGACACTTCTGTTCCCATGGGCATAGCATGAGCACAGGAACACCAGCCCCAGGGTGGCTTTTGCCCACATCAGGTCTGCTCCACCCTTCCCATCCTGTGGAATTTGTCTGGTTCCTGGCCTTTGCCCAGACATGATACTCAGGAAAAGCCATGTTGTATCATACTTTCTTGTTTCCCTTGAGGACACTTCTGAAGGTACCCAGTACTGCTGAGAAGCCTGGGAAAGAATAAAAGAAGTGAAGGGACATGAAACTTCACCATCCCCACCACCATGACCCTAGTTTTGCTCCAGACCTGAGGGTTGCTTAGTCAACCTAAAATAATGGGGGGAGAGGGGAACAAACCCACCCCCAGGGTTTCTCAACCCAGGCGTTTCCTGACTGTCTGACAGCATACCCATTCTGTTCTCTTGAACAGAACTTTGACAGGAGAAACTTTGCCAACTTTCACAGCCCCACAAGAAATACTCCCTGGATGGCCCCAGGTCCCCAGAGCTGGGGCTGAAATGAGAAAAAAAATCACGGATTTAGGAACCTGAAGGTGTGGACTCGATAGAGAAGGGGAGATGCAACAGGGGTAAGGTTTCCCAGCATGAAGCTGGCGGGACTTGCCTCTCCTAGTGGTCACACGAAAACCACAAGCCTGGCCTTGGTACAGAAGCAATCTGCATAGAGAGAGACCCTGAAAAGACTGTGCCGTCAGATCTGGCGAGGAGAAATGGGTGGCAGATAAGAACAAACCAGAAGTTCCGGAGGAATTTTGGAAAGGAAATGGGGAATTAACTGCAGAAAAGGCAGTGGGGGAGATGAGAGGCAGTTTATGGCTTGCAACAAATAGCCTGTGTGCACCACCTCGCCAGGCACTCACCGCCTCTCCTCTCTGCCCAGGGCTACTCAGTAGTGGCCATCCCAGCCAGGCAGGAGCAGCAGGAATGGGAAAGCGGTTGATTCTGGGTCCTGGGGAGTTGACTCCAGCAGGAATCAGGCAAGAAACACAACTAAGAGAAACTGGAAAGAAAATACCATCCCTGCAGTGTCAGAAAGGGCGAGAACGCTGCAGGTCCTGTCTTGCCTGCAGGTAGGTGAGGGACAACTGACGCCAAGGCTGGCAGATGCCAGGTACCTCACAAGGTCCCGTGGTGCAGCCTGGCTTGGAGGGCACTTGGTCACTTGGGTGCTCACCCACAGCCCCATAGCTATTTCAGAGGGGCCAGAAGCCATTCCATCTCCGCCCCTTTCTTTTTTTACCTCTCTTGCCTTTGCCTCCCAGCACAAGCCCCACAGCACGGGGGTCCCCACGCAAGCAGTCCCCGCAATCCGCCCCTCGCCCTGCAGCTATTTTAGAGAAAGGCAGGAGGTATTTTTAGTGCTGCAGGCCCCTGGGAGAAACTCTGAGCCTCTGAGCCGAAGCAGTGCTGGCGCCAGAGAAACTGCCGCTGCTCTGGCTGATATTTCTTGTATAATTAAATTCAATCCATTCAGGGGGCTGGGTCTTGGCCACCAACTCAGCAAGGAGGGGAAGGAGTGGAGTCAGTGAGCCAGGGGCTGAGTGCTCTGACAGATGCTGGGAATTGCTCTGCAAATGCTGAAAAAGCCTGGCCTGAGATTTTGGGGGAAGTTTTTCCAGACACAAGGGAGCAGGATGGCTCTGAAAGGCATAGGGAGGGGGATTAAATGGGAGCAGAGTCCAAACTGCCACCTTGGCAAAGACCCCATACCAGCATCATCCTATCCTGTCCCCCTGCAGGATATGGACTCAAAAGGGATGCCCAAGGCTGGACAGACAGCACCTAAAGGCAACCTGGGGAAAACAACAGTACTTGGAGAGCACCCAGTGGCTGCAGGGCAAGCCGGAGAGATCCCTGCTGGTAAACAAAAGCCTGAGCTGGAGCTGGAGCCATGTCGGAATTTTGGGGGCTGTCTGGTTAGCCAGCATCTGGTGAACACAAGCTGCGGCTGGAGGCTGACAAGCAGCAGCACAACCCCTCCTTCTTCCCACACCCACCGCCCAGCATCTGTCCGGGGGCCCCAGCCTGCCATCGAGGAACAGGGGGAACGACAGCCTGGAGAAAAGACAGCACCCGCCAGCTTTTCATATGGGTTTTGGTTTTGGGTTTTTTTTTCCCCTGTGCTAAAAAAAACAGAGCATTTATTCCTATGCTCCCTTAAATTTCAAGATACATTTCCAGCAATCCAAACACCAAGCTGGCATTCCAAGCAACAGTATATTTTATATAACTGGTTCTTTTTTTTGTTGTTTTTATCACTTTATAAAGCCATACAATGAACTGCAAAGAATCCAACATCTGTACAATGGGAAGACAACAGCGGAGTGACATTCACACACGGACATGGTGCGACCGAAGTCATCCTTACACGCACAACATTATGGGCATGAAGATACAAAATATAATGTATTTTTTTTCCATCTATATAAATACACAGAAATGGGCAAGTCTAAAAGCTTGAAACTGTTTGTTAACACTGATTAGCAAATAAATCTGTAACATTCCCGAAGTAACAAAGACAACAACAACCAAAAAAAAAAAAAAAAAACCAACCCAAAACAGAAACATCATATTGCTTCCTTTTTTCTTTCTTTTTTGTTTTCCTTTTTAAGGAAAAGAAAAAAAAAATTAGTAACCCCAAACCAACCTCGCAATTTGCAAAACAAATGAACAAAATGAAACAAGCCCCTGCGGGCTCCTTTGCTGTCTGATCATCCTGCCTGCTCCAACGAGAAGGGTTGCCTTTTGTTCATGCTGTTGTCTGGGGTTTTTGGGGCAACTGGTTTCTTTACCTGCCCGACCTGCTGGGTGGGGATTTACTTTGCACTTTGGTTCAGGCAGTTGAATTCACTGAAAAATCAATGCCCAGAGGCTGGGTTGGGTTTTTCTCCCTACCTGATTTGTTTTCTGTGTGTAATTTGACCAGGAGGCAGCCAGCAAAAGTTGCATTCAGAGCAACCCCAAACTCTGCTCAAAACCATGAGCCCTGCTGTGTTCACCACTGACCAGGAGCTCGTGAAGACCATGCAATGGTACATCCCATCAGCAGCTGATGACATGGATCATCTCCCAAAATAGCTCCCAGGGCAAAGCCACAGACAGCCCCACTGAATGGGAAACCCCACATTTTGTGCATTGCGGGTGCCATGAGGAGGACAGACAGCAAATTACCTCCCCAGGGAGCATTTCCCAATAGGCAGCAATATCGACAGCAAAGGTAGGACGGGTTTCTCCAAAAAACAAACTGACACAAGAAGGGCACGTACAATAAATTTACACACAAAAAAATAATATCTATCTATCTATATATGTGGGGGAAAGTGCGTTTTTAAGGATATCTTTGGCAAGAATATATGCAGTTTTTTGTGCAGGAAGGAGGGATATGTTTGTGTGTGTGTGTGTTTGTGTGTGAGAGCAAGAGAGAGATACCATCCGGCTGCTGACAACGGCAGTGTGATTACAATGAAACATATGCTGGGCTTAACTGGTGCAAGCTCGAATCTCAAATAGCATGACTGCACTTTAAAAAAAAAATAAAAAGGAAAAAAAAACCCAAAGAGTATTTTCTGACCCTTTCATGAGGAAAAAATATCAACACTAGGTCCCCGCCAGCCCCAGGATCTGGGCAATCCTAAACGCTGCTGAGGTCTCTCCCGGGGACAGAAAGGGTTGTTACACCTTAAAACCTTCTTTAAAAAGGGAGCTAAAGGGGGAAAAAGTGCCTTTAAAGGGAGCTGATAAACACAGGGCTACATCATTGGAAGGTGATTAGCTGTGTGTTAAAAAAATAATACAATAATCAGATGATTTTGTTAGTGTTTCAGATTTGGATACAGTCTAAATTTTCAGCTAGTGTGTTAGTGAGGAAGCCAGGAGAGGCTCGAGGCCTGAAGCAGGCTATTGCTATTGGTAGGTATCTGCTGGGGTTGGCTTCTATGCAACATCTCTGGGGTGCTTAGATCTGCTTCATTTGTATGGGAAGAAAAAGAGAAATAGGAGTTCCAAGCACCAGTTTCCAAGGCAGCAGATTAAAATAAAATTACATTATTATCATCTCTCTTCTTAGCAGTGAGAAAACCAAGTCTGAAAAATAGAGGCTTTCAAAAATATATCTTTATATATCTATAAACACAGTGTTTTCTCAGATGGGTGAACAGAAGGGTGAGGAGATTACGGGTGCGATCGTCTCTTGTCTTGCTTGAATTTCGCAGAAGGAGGGAATCACTTTTTGGAAATATCAAAAATTAAAAGATCTTTGCATCTGTGCGGCCAGGGAGCTGGGGAGGGGGGAGGCTCCCCCACCCCAGAACCTCCTGTCCCACCACCATCTCACAACCAATTCCTGGCTACCCATCCTTTCACACTTCAGTTCATCAGCACAGCCTCTGGCCCTGTCCGGCCG
>VXBU01001376.1:120830-172767 GCA_013400315.1 Bombycilla garrulus
ACACACACGCACGCACACGCACCGGTCACACACAGCCACCCCGACACAGGGGCCCCTGCCTCCTCCTCCATCTGTATTTTGCCTTGCTCAGGATTTTCTTTTAACATGCAGGTGGTTCCCCAGGGCAGGGGAAGCGGGGGATATAGTGGGGGAGATATGATGCACAGAAAGCAATATGGCAAAAATAAATATTTTTGGAGCATAAATTTAACCATTTTTTTCTTCCTTAAAATTTCATTAGCTTACAATATTTTGTCCGTATAGCTTGTATATATATTATAGCTATCAAGGCAAGGGTGGTCCATGGGAGACAAGCTCTCCAGTGCTATGTTTCTGATTTTTGTCCCCAAAAGACCATCTGGGCCACTTTGCACTGAAAACTTCACTCAAGAAAGTTCTCGCAGGGAATATTTGCAGCAGAGGGCTCAGCAATGATCCTACAGCTCCAGCTGGACTATTCCCCCTGCCCTAAACCTGCATATGTGACCGAAGCATCCTCTGCCCCCTCCCCAGCACCATAGGGCCAGGACCTCCACCTGCTGCACCCCCACCTAATCTCTCCCCATGCAGTGGCACAAGGGGCCACTCTCCGCCTGTCTCTCCACCCGACTTGCCCTCCTCACCTACCAAAGGTAAGGGAAAAGCTGACAGTAGTGACAAAACTATGGTGCATTTCAGGGGCACAAGCCTCAAACCAGATGGTTTTGGGGGTACACATGCATCAACCAGGGTGGCTCTCAGAGGACCTCCCCACTGAGCCAAAGTTGCCCAGCCACTGCAGATCCCTTCCTTTTTTTTTTTTTTTTTAATTTTCATCCTTATTTTTCTTTATTTTTTAATGTGGCCTCCAAAACAAAAAGAGAAAAAAGCGCCTGAGTTACTTGTAGTCATTTGCCTTTCGTGCAACTTGAATGTCCATGCAATTTAAAAACCGCTTGCATGTCTTCAAAGAGCTAGATAGGGGTAGCCACGGATCTGCTGCTTTGCACAGGGAACCCACCTGTGCCAGCATCCGCTATTATTATAATCATTATTATTATTACAACTATTTCTTTCCTTTCTGTTTTGCTTTTTTTTGTGTTAAGAGAATGTAACAGGCCACAGGAGAAAACTGCCAAAGAGGACTAGTGACAGGAGGGGAAAGGGAAAGATGGGAGAGGAGGTGACTTTCTGCATCCTCCAGGTTCCTGGGGAGTATCCACCTTCCCCAGGCGCAGGGCGGCAGGAATCCCTGCACCTCCTTACAGGCTGGGGGGACACATGAACCCCTGGGGAAGGAGAGAAACAGCGTGACCCCCCTCTCTGGATGGACTCACAGCGTCTCACCTGTGACTGGTGCTGGGCTCTGGGTCAGCAAAAGTCAGCCCATGGCTGAGCTACCCAGGGATTGGAAGGTTCAGGACCAATTTCCCCATGCCCCCAGCAAGTTAGCAGGTCATGAGCAGGTTTTAGGGGAGGCACAGTGAGGACCCTCCTCTGCAGCTGGACAAGGGAAGGTTTCTGAGAGCATCTCCTCTGGTGTCCCATAGACCCAGCGCATGTCATTATCTCCTAAAGGTCAGTTCAAACACAGAGCAGACGGAGCTGCTGGGATGAAGCTTCTTCCATGGGTTTTGCCAATTGCCTCTTTTTTTTTCCAGATGGAAAACACCAGTCATGGTCCCACATTCAGTCCCAAATGGATGCCACCACTTGAGGCCATGATGCTGAAAGCTGGAAACATACCTCTCACTGCCGCCTTTGCTTTGGTCACTTTCCCTGCAATGGGACATGCATCCTGTCTGGTGTAGCTTTGTGGCTCTCTTTTGTAGGTGCATAGCTTTGGTTCCTCTATGTGTGTGTTTGGCTTGTGTTCAGTTTTTAGGGGTTTTGTTGGTGATTTTTTGTTGTTTGCTGTTTTCCTCCAAAATTCCAACCCTTCCCCCCCAATTCACTTCCCTCTCCCACAATGCACTTCCTCACACTCCTTCTCGGATCAGTTCCAAGTCCTTCTCCAAAATTCAAGAATCACCCGCAAGTGCCAGCTCATCTCTTCTGGCCGGAGCCAAGCATGACCCTGGAGACAAAGTTGACGATGGCTGCAGCTGGCTGGTCTGGGTCCAGCTCAGCAAAGAGGTGGCAGATGTTGTCTGTGGTGCTCCCTTGCTTCCTGGCCACAAAGCCGAAAAGCCTGTGTGGGGAGAAGGTAAGAGCCTCAATATTGCTCCTGCAAGGATTACCACCACGCTCTTCCAACATGGTCTTGTTCCAATTCCCCTCTTTAACATCCACCTCTCACAACACAGAGGGATACATCCCAAACCAGCCTGCATGAAGGCCCATCTCCTCTATCCTTTCCTGCAGTTTCTTTAAAGGCCAGGTTTCAATCATTTCTTGACCAAACCACCCTTGCTCTCAACATCTCTGTCACCCTTCCCAAGTTTGTCCCAAAGAAGGGACCTTCCAGATGATTACAACATTGCCTGGGTTTGGCCTCTTGAAGCCAGAGGTGAGATGGGCTGGCCATTGGGATAAATCCTCTAAGAGATGAAGGCCACACAAGGACACAGGAAGCTGAGTGAGACCATTTGGTTATTTCTGTGTGTCTCTCCCCGATGAATAAAATGTCCCTTATTTTTTTTTTTTAATTAGAATGTGCAAACTCAAGTTATAAATACAGGAGGAACAGAATGTGAGACAGGCCCAGGCTAGGGCATTTCTAATTGGGGAGGGGAAATATCCCAGCAGCTGGACATCCTAATAAAAACTCCTTTGCTCACACAATGGCTAAAATTAGTGGGAGCTGGCCCCTGGAAATGGACTCAGCCAACAGCTCTGTGGTCCCATGGGTCAGCACAGGAAGGACAGGAAGAAAGGGAAGAGATGACCAGTAGCTCACATGCCATCAGCAAAACCCTGCTGGTTTGCTTCATAAGCTGGTTCCCAATTACTCTGTCAGGACAGTTTCCAGTTTGGTCAAACCAGCAAGAGCCATGCCTGCTCTGACCAGGAATTTGGGGCTGAAAGATGCATCCAGAGTCCCCAGGACTACGGTCTCATGCTTGGGTAAAACACTCCTGCAGTGAGGAGCTGAGCCCATCTCACACACAGCCAGGATGCCCTGCACAGGGCATCTCCCAGCCAATGCCCAAACACAGGCAGAAGCCACCTCAACAGCAGCTGGAAGGAATCTATTGGGAAGCACAGAAAGCACTTACTTGGCTGGGCCACTGCCATCAGTTTTAGTCCACCTGCAAAGAGAAGAGAAGGTGTGAGAGATGGTCCCTCCTGCACCCCACTGAAAGACAGGGCCATGATGGAAGCCACCACACCAATGCTGGAAGGCCAGACTGGCTTTGCACAGGCTTGGCTTTATGGAAAAATGATGCACCTCTCCCTCAGCATGAAGGTGCTTGGAGACACCAAAAAGGCACCAGAAGAAGCTGGCATTGCACCACATTATCCAAGGCATCCCTGCTCTCTGCAAGAGCAGGGAAGAGAGCAAGCAAAGACCCTGCTCCAAGCATCCCAGGAGGCTAGAGGAGTGAAAGGGCTGGGCGTTATGTGCTCCCCCCCGGTTAGGGCACTCACTTTCGTTCCTGGGGGTCCAGGTCACAGAAGGTGATGGTATTGAGGGGGTAGTGTCTTCGGAAGAACAACCTGAAACACCAAGTGGGGAATGTCAGGGCCAGGAAGGCTCTCCCACTGTCCCACCACAACCCAGCTCCAACAGCCCAGGGGACATTGCCATAGGATGTTCCAAGTGTCAAGAACAAAGCTCAGCCATGTCCATGACCAGGTTGATGCCATCCCAGGGACACCCTTCACCAACACACTTCCTAAATCACAGCCCTGTTGGCTTTGGGAATGAGCCAACACAGGCTTTTGGCCAGAGTTGTGGACATGGAGGCTCTTACTTCCTCTGGTTGTCAGTTAAGGTGATGCCTTGTGCAGAGACTTTGAAGTGAACAATGGTAGGTGTGGGCGTGGGGTCAGCCACCAGCGTCTCAGCAACAGCCTTTGAGATGGCCTGGGGGCCCGTCAGAGACTCC
This sequence comes from Bombycilla garrulus, assembly GCA_013400315.1. Classification (NCBI taxonomy): domain Eukaryota; kingdom Metazoa; phylum Chordata; class Aves; order Passeriformes; family Bombycillidae; genus Bombycilla; species Bombycilla garrulus. The sequence goes on from VXBU01001376.1 coordinate 124,862, forward strand.
ATCTCCACTGAATTGATGAAGAGGACGTTGCAGGCTGGAAAGGGAGACAGCAGGCATGGGGTCAAGCAGTACTGCAAGCCATGTTCACCCCACAGCAACCCCGCTCAACTCACCTGCACCCTGTTTGAGGAGGTCTGTGGCTGAGTTGGTGGCTGACACAGAGTCTTTCTTTTCCTCAATGGGATCTAGAAGACACAGGATGGTTACTGCTCCCTGCTTGGAAACCCAGCCCCTCCCTGCAGGCTGTGGGGACAGATGCAATGCCTTCTGGTCCTAGCTCTTACCTCGGTCAGGAATGACCAGCTTGCAGGGCAGGGCCAAGGGCGTGATAGAGTGCTGGTACACCAGCGCTGAGAGACAGCCTGGGGAGAGAGGGAAGATGGTCAGCACAGGACCAGTGTTGCCAGATGAAGAATTGTTTGCACCTGCTGGGTAAATACAATGATCCTTTTGCAAAATCATTGGGCCATGGAACCACACAATCCAAAGTATGATAACCATTAACCAAGGAAAGGAATAATAAACTCCAGCTTTCCCTGATTAGGTCACCATCGCTCTGGATGGATGGAAACAGGCTTTTAGGTGGGTTTCTTCACTAATGGTCCTAATGCCACATGTGGCAATTCCTCTCACTGAGACCACCATGTAGCCTTCCACAGAGGGCTCAGGGAGGGGACAGAGGTGCCAGGGCCACTTCAGGAACAAAAAATGCAACAAAGGTCTTTGTGCAGCTCCTCAGACAACATTAGTCATGGACTAAATGGAACAAGGGGAGCCCCTGCCCTCCACCTCCCAGCAGCATCAGTTGTCCTACTTGTGTGTGTAGAAAGGTATGTACCTATGCATACAGGCATGTTTGTGTGCTCTCTTTAGCATGCATGAATGTGGAGGCTCCAAATGCCCACAGGATTCAGTTAGGCAGGGACAAGAGGCAGTAACAAGCTCTCCCAGACACCCAACAGTTCTGTTAGTACAGTTTTGATAGTATGGCAAAGGCAAGGCTCTCCCAACCCAACCCCACATGTGGAAAGCACACTGGGAGCACTTACCAAAATTAGGCTCGTTGGGACATCCTTTTAGTTTCACACCTCGTGAGCTAGTCTCGATGAGGAAGTGCCTCACTAGCTCATTGGTTAAGTCTCCTGGGAAGAGATGAGATGTTCTCACACCAGAGCCACCCTCCTCCTATTACTATGCAGTACCATTAAGAAACCAGTGCTCCAGATCAAGGGAGGGGTCCCTAACACTGTACACACCCTCCTCAAATCTATCCCTTTGCACAGGGTCAACCTCAAGCCAAGCTCCCCCACAGTGCTGGTGGGCAGGAGAGGCTGTATCCATTTCATTGTACCAAAGTCCAAAGATGTAGGTGCTCCTGAGCCCTTCACAGCTCAGGGCAGAGGGTGTCTGCTGCTTCCCTGTGCCCTGGGAGGCAGGGATCCTGCCACATCAGCATATATCCAAGGGCACGACTGGCTCAGCAGCCCCAGCTGCCTGCTCGCCCCGGCTGAACGATGGAAAGCATCTCAGCGTGGGAAGGAGAAGGGCACACAATACCTTTCTTGTTCTGCTGCATGACTGTGGGAGGCGGAGAAGCAACTTTCATGGCGAGGCCATAGGCTCCCCGGAAGGAGTGGCTGTCTCGGATGATGAAAGCCCCTGGCTCCCTGTCCTTCAGCAGGGCAATGGCTGCAGGAGAGAATGGCAGAGCTCAGAGATAGCATAGTGAGAACCAACACACCCTCAAGGCACCAGCAGGTGTGGGTTGGGAAGGGGTACCCCAGCTCCACATCTCATAGCCAGGCACCCCAATATTACCTCCTGCACGTGTGAGTGGGTTGGCAGGCACAGACTCATCTCCCCCCACCTCCACTGCCCTTGTGTGGGCATCTCCAATTCCCACTCAGCAACCAGGTACTGGAGAGCAAGCAGGAACCAACACCCAAATGCTGGAACCATGCCCCTGAAGGCATCTTGCCACCTCCTTGTTCTCCCCACTCATTTTAGCCATGTTTCCAAGACACCTCTGAGCATTATCAACTCAAGATCTGGATGTTTTGCACTCTGAACTGCGAACACAGATCCACTGTGCGAACACAGATCCACTGCACACTGCAGGAACTGGAGCTCCTCTACTAAGAGGAAGGTTTGAAGAGCCCACATCACACAAACCTGCAGCTGAATGGGGCTTCAACCATTCTCTGCAACAGCCTGAGCAGTCATTATTCACCCTCACTCTCAACCCAATTCATAAGGGAAATCCTTGCTAATCCCTGTGATCCCAGACACATCCCAACTCCCAACCCTGTGTCATCTACTTACCCTGCTCCCTGGAGATGTCTGGCTTGTACCAGTACTTGGAAGTATCCTGCACAAACTTGACATTGGCACGAGTCTCAGGACTGACGTCTGCAAGAAAGGGAAGAAAAAAAAACAAGAAAAAAGTTAAAAGATGCTGTATCTGAAACTCTATATCCAGCCAAAGCATTAATTCGTCCACCTTCTTTCAGATCCAGCACACTGCACTAACCTCAGCCTAGTTCCCCATACCCAGACAGGCTGATGGCTACCTGGAGCATATGGAGCTGCTGGGCATCTAAAGCTAAACCCAAGCTCAAGGGCCTTCAAAGGACTGTGCATGAGATGAGCCTCTATAGCATACAGCCAGAGGTGAAATGGGAAGAAGCTGGCAAGGTGAAATAAAAACTGTTGGAGGAAAGAAGTATGTCTGGAGGTGCTGGGGAGATCCTGACTCCAGAGGACCTTCACTGCTCTCTACTGTTCAAGATTTGAATATTAGAGACACACTTCATAAAAAATAAATTTAAATAAATTTCTTCCCTTATCTTTCCTCCACAAAGAGGAACTGGACAGGTCAATCTACCCTGGGCAAAGCAGCCCCAGCGCCAGCCTGACTGTGCCTTGTTCAGTGGCACAGCTCCAATGGGAACTATTTCTCTGGCTGTGAAACTGTCATTCACTCAGGCAACATTTACAACCACCTGCTTTCCAAAAACAACCAGGCAAACAACCCAGAGGATTGGATAGCATCTCTGCTGGAGACATGTTATCAGCCCTCAGCAATCTGGTTACCTTCAGAGAGGCAGGGGGCTCAATCCCTGCTCCAAGGTGCTTGTTAATTGTTACAGGTTTTAATCGCTCAAGATTCACCGCTGGGAAAGGTCCCTGGTCACAAGAGTCACAGGGCCAGGATGAGTGCCAGAGTGCCCACAAAGGGCTGCCTGCTCAGCAAAGAAACTGGCCCAGCAGCTGGAGCCACCACTGCTGCACAGCTTTATTCCCCTGGTCCTATCACCCCAATCTTGACGTCACCAAGGTGTCTGTAACCAGAGCTGGCAAAAGCGTCCCAGGCAGGATGGCACCCGAGGAATGGCACCATTTGAAATGAGGAGGCAGCACCGCAGCCAGGTCTCGGTGGGGTAAACATGGCACTGAATGGGGCCAAGAGGTCAGTGCATCCCCACAGCAGAGAAAAATCGCCTCCAGGAGCTTTGATCTCCTCATACACATCTCTGGAAGCTGTTTATGCCAGAGATGCTGATCGGTGTTTTTTCCTGTTTGGATTTGTCAGAAAGTGCAGGAAATGGCCCCAGCCCCAGCGGTGCCTTTGGTTTCCAGATGGACAGGAGGGGTAAATCAGGACATGGCTGCAATCCCTTTCCTGAGGGCCAGCAAGGAGGAGGAGGGGAGAGCCTTGAGTAGAGCAGTGAGACACAGGGACCTCCAAGAGCATCCCTTACCTGGCATGGAGAACTTGGAGAAGTCCGGCAAAGTGTGGGAGAAGGCGACAGCACTCCCTCCACTGGGGCTGGACATGCCACTGGAGAGGGGTGAGGACACCTTGCCGTTGACAGTGGCATAGTTGGGGAGGCTGTTGGAGCGGTCCCCAGCTGACATCCGCCGCTTCTCAGGCAGAGCGGGCTGTGATGTGGGGCTGCCCTGGCGGTAGGCAGTCGAGTCCGGGGAGGAGGAGTGTGGCGTGCTCATGCCGGGGTAGTACACTGGGGAGACAGGGAAGGACGGCGTGGAGGGAGGCTGGTAGCCAGAGGAGCTGCTCTGCCGAGACAATGTTAGGTGCCTTTCCTCAGGGCTGGAGTAGCCATGCAGGGGGCTGCCAGGGGATGTGGCTGCTGCTGCTTGGTGCCTCGACAGGCTGGGGCTCCCTGGTGGGGCCACCAGGTTGCCATGGGCCACCACGGTATGCCTGGCCAGCCCAGGGCTGCCGGGAGCGCCACTCATGCTGGGGGTGATGGCTCTTCGCCCGAAGCCGGGGCTAGGAGGTGTATTCGTAGCCACTGTCCGGTGCAGGCTGCGGGGGCTCCCTGGCATGGTGGGGACCCCCACCACATTGACCTGTGGCTGTGGCCGAGTTTGGGGCTCTGGCTGGAGGCCAGCTCGGCCATCAGGGTAGTCAGGGCTGCTGTATGCCGAGCCCGCGACCCCTCCTTGGACCATTGCAAAGGAAGATGGAGACGAGTTTTGGTAGCTGCTGTGAGCAGAGGGCATCTGCGAGCCAACAGGCGACTGGTACAAGGGCTCAGCTGAGGCATGGGGAGGCGTAACCGTGCCGTGGGTGCTGCCATCCAACGGGTAACTGCGGAGGGAGGCCCTGAAGAGAGATGAAGAAAGGTAGAATTCAGCTCCGCCGCTCATTCTTGCCGCTGACTGCTACTGGCACCCTCCTGCATGTGGCACACAGGGAAACTGAGGCACAGAGCCAGTCAGCTACTAGGTTGTTCAGAGGCAACCATGGGATGGGTCCAACCAACTTCACAGAAGCAACTAAAGACAGCTTTAGCTCCACCATGGATCCCAGTTCCATCTCAAAATACAACTTTCTGGGGAACAGAGCCTTTTTTCTAGCTCTGCTCCCAGCAAACACCTGATTTATTCTACCCTGCCTTATTCTAGCCTGTGTGGTTGCAGAACATCTTGTGGGCAAGGACAATGGCTCCATTTCACCCCAGAGGACTAATGCTTAGCCTAACCCAGGGCTAGGGGCTTGCACAACCCAGCCCTCCTCCCAGTCCAGGGGCCAGGTTCCCAGCAAGAGGTTTCTGAGGTCCAGTAACCACCAAGTGACCAGCAGTGACCCAGGTTTGTGTTCTCAGGGCACTGAAGTGTACAGTTGGCCAGGATACCCAAACCCAGCTTGGCAAGATGGGCATCTTTGCAAAGGCAGTTTCAATGTGGGAATGAGCACCATCCCCAGAGATGTTCAAGAAACAACTGGACATGGCACTTAGTGCTCTGGTTTAGTTGCCTTGGTGGTGTTCAGTCAAAGGTTGGACTCTATGATCTTGGATGTCTTTTCCAACCTTAATGATTCTGTGACTCTGTGATTCTAAGTCTGTGCACCAGGCAGGATTCAGCCCCAGCCCCACCAGTCCCTGGGACTTGCACCCACTGCCTTACCCATCCATGCTGTGAATGGGGCTGCTGGTGGAGACAGGGCTGGGGGCAACAAAGGAGTTGGAGAAAGTGCCATTTCTGGTGGGCGCCTCTGGGCCTGCAGGCTGGGCAGCGGGCTGGGCAGCGGGCAGTGTCCCTCCCCTGCCCGTTGCGGCTGTGCGGGCCACTGACTCCACATAGCTCCGGGGCTCTGCAGCAAAAGAGAAGTGGAAAGAGATGAGCCTAGAGCTTGCATGGGAAGGGGGCCATACCCTTCCCAGGATCCAAACTTCACACCGGTGAAGGTGCTTGAGCTGACCATTTCCCCCTACCTCTTCCACCAGGAGTTGTGCGAAAGCATATCTGGCTCATTTAAAACCTTGAAGTTGCTTCAAGAATGCTGAAGACCCCAGCCAGGGCACAGGGAGAGGGATCACCTTTTTCCCTGAGGGGACTGTAACATGGGACCATGATCCCTTTGCCTGTCACAGCCCTTTCACCCTGCTCTGAGTCAGCGTCCCTCCCACCCAGATGCCACAGAGAACACGTCCTGCTCCCTGTTCATCCACAGCCCCTAAAAATAGAGCCTGTGACTCTGCGCAGCCTGCGCTGACTCACACAGGACTGATGACAATGCCCTGTGGTCCCTGCCCTCTGCGGCCCACCTCTGCCAGCCATCTCCAGCAGCAGATCAGAGGGCAACTCCAGCTATTTCCACTGCAGCATACAACAATTTCACCTACAGCCCAGCTTGAAACCAGAGCCCATGAGCACAACCAAGAAAAGCAATTTTCCTTTAGAGGCACCAAGCTGTCCCGTGCCAGGAGCAGCAGGCTAGGCTGGCCATTACTAGCCACAGCAGACACCAGACCCAGTTCTCTCTCATACCTTGCCCCCCACCTCCTGTTCCACCCAGGCTGGTCCCCATCCCTATGACAGCCCAAAAGCTGCACCAGAGGAAGGGGCTGCAGCTTCAGTCCCATTCCCCCACAGCCATGTCACACCTCAGCTTGCCCTGTGCAAGATCCACTGGCATCAAATCCTATGGGCCGGGCAGCCTTGCCAGTCCCTGGCTCCAGGCTGGCCATGCCCAAAGCAGCTCTGCAGTAGTAATTAGCATGACAAACATTATTATTGTTATTATTAGTCATAACAGCTGGGCTCTGGCTCAGCCTGCTGGCAAGCTGGCCTGCACACAGTCAGCAACGCCAATGCACAGCTCAATGGTCAGAGCTGGAGCGGAGACTTGCAAGGAGAAACACTCATAGGTCCCACTCCTTCCCCCACAGCATCTCTGTGCCCCATCTGTCTGTGGAGAGGGGAGGAGGAGTCCCTCCCTTGGACTGATGTCCTTGGCCAACAACCCCAGGAAAGATCTGAGCCAAAACCAGATGATGGACCTCTACACAGGCTGGGTACCAGCATCTAAGGCAGGACATCCTGAGTGACAGGGGTGAGGCACTACCAGGGCAGCTGCAAGAAATTCATTGCAGCTTAGGTAATTAAATTAATTTCACAGCTACTCACTTTTCCCCTTCCCAGCTCCCCAGCCCAGACTAAAATTAGCCAGACAGTACATATGACTCAGCCTGCAAGTGGTTAAGACCACAGGACTTTGAAAATGCCAGCCCCTCCTAAAAAGGCAGGAGCAGGGGCTTGGGGGCTGTGCCATGTGAGGTGTGTGACCATGGGCACAGGTTCCAGTACATTGATTCAATACCGGACAGGAGAAAAGTTCGGAAGATTTAGGCAGGATTTTTTTAGGTTGAAAAATCTGATCTTGGCTCCTTGTGTTTTCTTGGAAGGGACTCTGGAGATGGGAAAATGGGTGGGAAAACAGAGAAGTTGTGAGTCACCAAGGAGATGGGCATTTGTTTGGGAATCCCAAATTCGAGCAGGGCTGCACTCTGGCCAGAAATCCCCAGCACTGCATCTGTGTCAGGCTGTTTTAAAGCCTCCTCAGAGCTGATAGCCACAGCTCAAGCTCCCACACTGCCCAAGCATCTTCCAACGCCATACACAGGGCAGCCATTCCAGTTGAGATCTGCCAGGCAGAGCACAGAGGGACAGGGACTGCCCCTCCTGGAGTGTGGCTCCTGGAATGTGTGGCTAAGTGCAGAGGGTCCTGAGTCAGCAGTAAGCCAAAACACCAGTCCCTTTCAGAACTGTAGATTCAATGCCCAAAAAATCGTTTTCGAGAGGATGAAGCAGGGTAAAAGGCCCATGATGGCTACTCAGCCTGGGCAGTGCAGAGTCACTGGGCATCCTTGCTTGGGGACAGAGATGTAGGACAGCTTGAACTCCTGAGGGTTTAGTGGGAAGGAGAGGAGAGGCGATGTTTGAGTCTTTGGAGGCTTAAAGCTGTACAGAAATTGTAAAGCTTGAGGGAACTTATGGGGGAAAAGTCTGGTTTTATCCCAGTTTTGCTTCCTTTAATATATCCAAAAAGCCATCATTGAAAAAACAGTTCTGAAAGCAGAACTTTTTTTTCCAAGCAAACACTTTCTCCAGTATCACACAATGTTCAGGTTTTGGTTGTGTGCATTTTGAGAAACTTCTAAGGAGAAATGCTGATGGCTGCTAAGAGGAAGCACCACACCCACCAAGAGATGTCCTTTCCCCAAAACCCACCCTGAACATATAGTTCCTCATCCCAGCTCTGAGGGCCCAAAAATTCATTAAAGGAGGAAGCAAAACCACCCAACAACCATTACATAGCAGGCAGCACTCCAAGGAATCACAGCCACTCCCAAAGCCTCTGTCCCCACACGAGATGTGTCATCCCACTGTCAGCACAGCCACTCTTGAATTGATGTCCCAGCTCAGCCCCATCCTTGGCATCCCCAACCCAGAGACAGGAGAGGTGGGGGGAATTTGGGCAGCTGCCTGGCGGGCGGAAGATGTGCACCAGCTGCTGGTGCTGCAGCACTGCCCAGCCAGCTGAGCTGGCAACACACTGGTGGCCTCTGTGCCTGCTGACCTTTTGTGCTGCACTTTGGTTTATTTTCACTCTGAATGGCAACAGCAAAGCCAAAAGGGGAGGGAAGGAGACTAAAACTGGGGCTGTTGCTCCCAGATCCCCACCAGGCTCATCCAAAGCTGGCTGTAGCATGCCAGCATCCTCAGTGTGCTACCAGTAAGGATGCCACTCACTGACAAAGAGCTCTCAGTCCCCACAGATGACTGCCACACAATGTGACAGACATTCAGGTCCAACTTAGACACTGAGAAATCCTATCATGACACAAGGCATGAACTACTCTCCTCTTAAGGGAGTGGGACAGGCAAGACTCAGGCTCCTACATTCCTACATCCCTGAGGGACAGAGCAAGGGAAGGCTGCTGGAACAGTCCCAACAGTGAGGTTACGTGAGGAAGAGAGATACAGAGAAAGAAAAGCCTTTCTTACCTTCTTCAGAGTCACCGCCTGCTTCCCCTTCTAGCTCAGAGAGATGGAGGGGCACGGAAGTGACAGGAGTGGGAAGAGGAGGAAGGGAGGTGGGAGACAGAAAGAGAAATCAGAGTTAAGCAGCTCTGCCTTGCTCAGGCAGGGGCACACAGAGCACAAAGGAGAGGCCCATATCTTCCAGCACTATGCTCCAAGCTGAAACCTGGCCTCAAACACCCCATGCCATGTCAACATCCCAAAAATTATGTCCAAATCCTAGGGGGCTGGCCTCAGATGGGAACGAGGTAACAGTGCAGAAGAGAGTGACCAAAGGACTGTTCCAAGAAGCCCAGCAAGCACCAAAGAAGCATCAGCTCACCCTTGATGGCAGAGGGAGAAGGGTCTTGCAGTTCAAAGTCAGTCAACCTGTGGCCCCCAGGCTCAGATGGGTTTGAGGAGGTTACACTCAGCCCTGAGCTGGCTCAGGAAGGGGCCCTGGGTGCTGGGGAGCAGTGAAGTCAGGTTTGGCAGGCTACTCCAGGACACGTCCCCAGGACAGCAGGGCCTTTGCATTCAGAGACTGCTGCCCAGGATGGAAAGAGCTCTGGATATTGTTCTGGCTGACACGCTCAGCTCCCAGAGAGCAAACTGTCTCCAGCTGTCCTAAGGAGGAGAAGGAATGTAGGGGCCGGGAGAGAGAAGAATATGGGGCTGGACAGGAAACAGGGCCACAGGGTTACCTAGCCTTCACCGCTGAAGACCCTACTATGCTGAGCCCCCCAGGGCAGCCCAACATCCCCCACACTTACACAGTCCCTACAAAAGTTGACAAGGACCCCCAAGGCCACTTGGCCCCAAAATTGGAGGAAATGCCTTCTCCAAACCAGGGACCCTTCCAGGATATCCTCACAGATGCCCCCACAAAACAATCTGCCTGCAGTCCCCGTGTCCACACTCACCTCCCACTGGATGCAGCAGAATCTCAGCCGGGTTGTGGGGTTTCAGCCCCAGTGCTGAGAGTGGGGTCTTGGCCAGGCCAGGGGGAGAACGCACTGTTGGCACAGTGAACACAAGAACGTTAGTGGAGGGGTGGGAGGTGACACTTCAGAAAGGCTGGAGCTGCCCATGGGTTCAGAGCCCCTGTAGCCCATCCCATCTACTGGCTGCAAGGAAGGGCTGCCGAGAACACGAGATGCCCTCCTATGAAGCAACACCCTGCAGAAGGATACTGATCCCCCTCTTCATTTGGGAGAGGACACAGGGCAGGAGGTGACTGGGAACAAGCACCCTGCCGCACTGCCAAGCTGGCAGGATGGAGGAAGGGGACAACTCTCATCAGGAGAGGCCCAGACCCCATCTCCCAGCACCACCCCCATAAAGTCCCACCATAAAGGCATGAAGCTCTTTTCATTTCCCCTATGTGAGCAGCCATCCCAACCCAGCTCTCCCACATCTGAACTCCCTTCTGCCAATTCCCACATCTGGCTGAGATGTAATCCAGCTACCCCACAGCAGCTCATTACCCCCATAAAAGAGACAGAAGGACTGCCAAAAAAATCTTGCCCTCCAGACCAGCTCAATGGGTTGGTGAGGTTGTTCACACAGAGGGGTGGCAGTGTACATGTGAGTTCTGCACCCCTGTGCCCAGATGTACACACCGGGAGGAGCTGTGCATATGAGTATGGCCATGGCATGGATGGCAGTGGGGTTTCGCAGGGCAGACCACCTCGAGCAGATTGCACCACCTCTCCCCCCTTCCTACCCACTGGGTTTGTCCCATCTCCCTAATGCTGTATTTTTCCGTATCAGGGGAAACCTCAGGGAATCATCTTCAGCAAGAGAGACCAAAGAGCACAAGCCTCCAGCAGTGTCTGAATGTCTCAGACTGGTGGCACAGGCACAGGTAATATGGGGAGGCTGGGAGGCAGTGGGTGGTGGGAGGTCCAGAAGAAAGCCAGACCCTTGCCCTGAGGCCAGGTCCACCCAGCAGCATGGGGCTGGAGCAGCGGAGCAGCCAAGTCCCTGGGAAACTAAGACAGCAGCACCTTCCCCAGTGGGCGTCTGACTTCCTCAAATCCAGCTGACCCCAAGCCACAATGTCAGCTCACACCTCAGCCGGCTGATGAGGAACAGGGTCCTCACAGGGCCAGGAATTCTCCCAGGACCACCATACTCCAACAGAGGGGATTTGCTCCTGTATTCCCCAGGGCCACTTTGGCAGAGCCTGAAAGCTGTGACTTCAAGCTTCCCAGGCTTCCCTAGCTGGTGCTGGATAAGCAGCACTGTCTCAGGGTCATGACCCCAACCAGGCTGTTCCCATCACCTCTGCAAGTGACTCATCCCCCAAAGCCACTGACCTACTGCTAAAGGAGCTGCTGCTGCCCCAGCACCAACTTCTCTGTCCCCAGGAACAACAGGGCCATCTCCGAGCTGCCAAGCACCCCAGCGATGCTCCCACACTCGTCTCCACATCCCAAGAGACAGGGCTCAAACATCAGAGGACTGCAGGGAAGAGCGACAGTACAGAAAACAACTCCAAGCCCTATACACTGAGCTGTGGGAGCCAGGTGGCTTCACTGCCACCAGGACATGGCATCAGAGGGGGCTGCAGTCAGCCCAAGCAACCCCAACCCTAGAGCATCCCTCAGTCTTCATTCTACAGAAGTGTTCTAGAGAGGATGGGGGGGGCTGCCATCTTTTTAATGGGTTTCCCAGTTGACTGGCTGCTCCTCTGCACTGCTCTGGCCCGAGTTGTGCTGTGCTGACGTGTGGCTGCTCCTCAGGGTTCATCGCTCAAGCTGGTCACACAAACCCAGTCCACACAAACCCACCGCAACTGAGACAGGGTAAGTCAAAACAGAGACGCTGTGCTGGAGGAGTAGAGACAAGCTGCATGCAAAGAGTATGCATCCCAGCCTTTTTCCCCCATGTCTTTGAAATTGCGAGCAAGAAATGACATGCTGTGTGAGTCTGCCCTAGTGATCTTCAGTCCCTCCTGCCTCCCTCCCACTCCCCTGCCACCACAGTTTTGCTTCTCTTCATGCCATGCTGGTAGGAAAAATGGGGAGATGGAGGACTAGGATGGGGTGAAAGCATGCCTCTCTCCTCATCCCACCTTAGGATCCCATCAAAAAAACACCCCAGTGAGTGAAGGGTGGGAAAAAGCCATGACAAGGGTGCCAAGCATGGGATGCTGAAGTAAGTGGGATGCTGACAACAGCATGGAGTGGCAGAATGTGGAGAAGAAAGGAAGATGGAGAGGAGTGGTTAACATGGCGGTGGGTGTATGGAACCTGGAGCTGTCTGACCCTTGGCAAATTTCTGGCTTACCCAGAGCCACCCACTGAGCCCCCTTGCCTCCCGGAGCCATGGCACTTACAGGTGTTGGAGTAAGGGGTTTGTGGTGACACAGGGAAGGCTGGGGTGGGGGGAGAAATCTCACCGCCGCTGGAGGGTGGGCTGGTGGGGGAGGTACCCTCCATCTCCTCAAAGGCTTCCTTGTAGCTGTGGAGGTGAGGCTGGGAAGAGCAGGAGAAAGGGTCAGTCCCATCCCTGTGATGGGCACAAAGCTTTAGGATACCCCAAGCAGAGGGCAGAGGGGACAAAGGGAAGGGTTTCACCTCCTCCCTGCTAACTACCACCACCACCACCAAAACCATCACTGATCCCCAACTCCATGGATGCTGTAATGCTGACCAAGCCATCCCCCTCCCTGGAGGCATGTCTCCCAAGTCAGCCACCCCCCCAATCCCCAGCACTCCTCCACTCCAGCACACCTCTTTGGGCCTCCCTCCAGGGTTGGCTGCGATGGTGCTGACCACCTCAGGTGAGAGGACGGTGGGGCTGCGGGGCGAGCTGGGCTCTGGTGAGCTCTTCTCATAGTGGCTATCGCTTGGGCTCTGCTTGCGGGCTGGGACAGCGCTCTCCTCCAGAGGCTTCTCCCGGGACTGCACCCCTGCAGGGCAAGCACAGGGTGGTAGAGGGGTGAGGAGCTGCCAGCTGAGATGGGCACCAGCACGAGATGCTCCAGGCCTGACGTGAGAGGTCTCAGCTTCAGCACTCACCTGCACCAAACCCCAAGACCAGCATGGGTAGCTGGAGCAATAGTGACCCCTTACAATACTGACCCCGGACCAGGTGATAAAGCAAGGCAGGGTTGTGGCTAGTGGCTGAATTGCTGCACTAGCCCTCCCAAGCACCACTGGATTTTCAGGGACAACAACCTCCAGCAGTGGATGCAAGGGGCAAGAGCATCCCGAGATTAGTCCAGACAGCCCAGCCTTGCAGTGCAGGGAAGCACCAGGGCCTCCCGACAGCATCATAGTGGGAAAGCACCAAATCACCCAGCACGGAAACAGCTGTATTCAGCCTGCATCCCTGCTCCCACAGCCAGATGTGGATTCAACCACAGCAGTGGAAAAAGCCTGGTTTCATGAATCCCCGAGGCAGAGGGAGCACAGGATCAAGAAGAAAGAATCCTACAGAGGAATGGTGCAGGGAACCCTAAAAAACCACTGCTGCTCTGACCCCAGTGCAAAGCCTCTCTAAAAGGAGAGATCAGCATTTTCCCTCCATCTCCCCCCAGATATCCTTCCCAGGTCCCAGCACTTTAAACCACCAATATCCACAGCCTGGGGGGAAGAACAGAGCAACCAAGGCATCACAGAAGAATGGGTTTCTTGGGTTGTGGAGATCCCCATTGGCTGGGATAAAGTCCAGGAACACAAAGTTGGCACAGGACAGGGCAGCTCAACTCCCCCAGCACCTGACAGTGCCCAAACACACTTTCTATCCCACCTCACCTGGTTAAGAGGTTAATCTGGGCTCATGGATGACGGTGCAAGATTCAGTGCACAGCAACCCCACAGAATATCATGGGCACAACTCAGAACCCTGTGGGACTCATACTCCTACCCACTAGCAGAGGTGACAACATGGTCCCCTCTACTTTTCCCACAGAATCATTGAGCACTCATGCTCCCCTTGGTCAGCACATTAGGGAAGAAAAAGAAGAAAAAGGAGGGGAAAAAAAAATAGGAGAAAGGCCAGCATCACACTCCAGGAAATGCACTTTTCAAACACCAACTCCTTTCCCACGGGCTGGCGGAGGAAAACCAGCCATCAGCTGCTTCCCCTCACTCGCTGGGGCTCTGCACGGGACCCACGCCTCACGCCCGCTGACCTCCCCTCTTCAATGCTCGGCACACACACCAGAGCTCTCCCAGCCCAGGGAAAGGGCTGGGAGGGCAGGAGGGAAGGAGGTGGCCTGGGTGCATTTCTAAATGATCAGCCCAGTAAATGGCAACAACAATAAAATCGCGGCTCAGGGGGAGAGGCAGCCAGGCTGCGAGGCGGGGGACTGGAGCCAACGGGGCTGGCTCCAGCCGCGGAGGCGGCCTGGAAAATTCCACTAAGAGCAGCTTTGAAACACAACTCCCAATCCCTTCTGCAGGTGCTCACCGGCACGAGGGATGACCATTAAAAAGACTTGTGGAGAGAACAGGGGGACAGAGAGGGTCCCTGGGAAGCTGTCTTGCAGTTATGGGCAGCACTGCACATATCTTTTATCCCACTCTTCACTTTCAGGGACTGAAGCCCGCAGTTGTGAGCACAGGGAAAAACAAGATATTGGGAAAAAATAAAGCAAACTCTTATATTTTCTTTCCTTCCTCCCACTTTGTGCACTATGGTTCTTCTGAACACTGCAGGAGCATCCCCTTGCCCATTCCAAAGTGAGCCGCAGGGCCCGAGCACTTCATAGAGGCAGGGACTGGCTCCTTGAGCTGTGCATGCCTGCCTTGCTTTGCATTTTCCACTTGGGAAGCGGCAGACGGATGGAGCCTGGCTACCAGTGCACATCACACATCTGCAGCTTGGGACCCCCTGCTCCTTCCCCAGGGCTTCATATCACCTAACCACAGGGTGCTGGATCTGGCCCATTGGGACACCCAGGAGCTCAGCAGGCTCTGGCTCCTCCACTCCCCAGACACGGAAAGCGGCTGGGGCCACAGGGAGGGGAGGGAGGAGAAGGGAAAAAAGGGACTCATTGTTCAGGAGCAGAGAGTGGGAAACTTCACAGGCTGCCCGGAGCAAAGCCTGGAGGAAACCCAGGCTCTGAGCATGGCTCCCCTGACCACCTGGGTGATTTATGGGATGGAAACTATGCTTGAAAAACAAACTCTCCTTTCCCCAGCTTGCTTTGCCCCCTCAGCAGACATACAGCCTCCCTTAGCCATGGTACTATCACTGGACTCCCAAGGACGCTGTGACCGGCTGCAGGATGGCAGATTCCTGTTCATAAAGGGGGAGCAGCAGCCTGCACCCCACTCCTCACCCTCTCACCCAACACCTGTGGCACTGCCACTCCTCCTGCTGCTCGAGTACCTAACTTAGTACCAACCCACTGCCCTCAGACTTAGCATAGCTCTAGGGCTGGGGAAGGGCAGGGAGCACAACAGCTGGGGAAGGAGGAAACAGGAGCAATGGCAAATCCAAGTAATGTTGCAGCTGGGGACAGAGGGTTTTAGGCCAAATCAGGAGGCAGCTGCTTTTAGGCCGTGAGATGCAAGAACTACTGTCAGACAAGAGCCAGGTGTTATCTCCACAGTGGATAGGAGGGAAAAAAGAAGCATCCCAAGGCCCCTGGGATTTGCACTCAGCAAAAGCAAGATGGGGACACACAACACCCAGGGAAGAGAGATGCAAATGCACTCCCTGCCTGCAGGAGGAACAGACATTGTCCTGAGCTACTCCTCACCAGAGCCCACCCAACTCACCCCATCCTGGCACAGACTGCTTCCCACATCCTGCCTGATTACCCCAAATGGGTACAAGAACATACCTTACTCTGTGCTGAGGACTGGGAGGGTTCAAACCTCTTTGGTCCTCCTGGGGAGAAACCCAAGGTGCCAGTGGGGAGAGAAAGGTCACACAGAAAAATGGTGACTCCCCAGTCCCATTCCATCTCCCACCTTCTCCTTGCCCTGGGACAAGTGGGTGCAACAACAAGCACCAAGCAGGTCACTAGCACAAATCACCCAGGGCAGACTCACCTTCAAGGAGCAAAAGCTGCATAAAATCCAGCCTCAGCAGCCCACACCCCCCCAGCTGCAGACCGAGACACGAGGATCCCTAAACTGATATGGGAGAGAACCTCCTGGGCTGACAACTGGCTAAATCTGGATTCTGTGGAGCTGCACGCCAGCCCTTGCTTCCCAAGTGCATGAGCCATGGTCAGGGCAAAGCTTGGAGGGGATTCAGCAAGGGTCCAGGACCAGCCTAGCAATGAAATTCCCACCACCAAGCAGTGGAGATTCACTAGCCAGGCTTGGATGACATGCAAAACCAAGCATGGGCAGGGGAGTCTGTACCCAGGGCTAGGGGCTCCCCCATCACTGAAGGAGCTCAATGGGAGCCCTGACCATCACTGTTGAGAAAAGGGATCAATCCTGCATGGAGATGGTCTCCTGAGCCTCCCTCCATCCCACACCCATGCAACACACATGTCACTCAGCATGCATAGAGGAGGAAGGAAGGATGAGAGGGAAGGAGGGATGAAGGGGAAGGAGAGAGAGAAGATGGGGAAAGGAAGGGAGGATGAGAGGGAAGAATAAAAGAGGGAAAGAGAAGGATGGATGGGGAAGGTTGGAGAACAAGGATGGGGGGTGAGGGAAGGAGGTGGAATGAACGAACCGGAGAAGGACCGTTGCTGGTTCAGAGGACGGGGGACTTTGGTGCTCTTGTTGAATTCCCTGAGCTTGGCGTTGTACTCTGCCAGCATAACAGGACAGGGAGTGAAAGGAGGGTGGGAGGTCACAGAGGACAGACACGGTCCCCCACAGAGAGAGGAAGGGGCAGACAGGACAAATGTCACAAGATACAACAGGAGGAGAGAGAGAGAGAGAAAAGAAGAGAAAATATTAGCTGGAGTCCAAGAGATGAGTCTGGGGTCATTTGGGGTCTGAAGGAGCTCAGTCTCTGCTTGGAGCTGCTTTTCCATCAGCCAACTAGCCAGGCTCCAGGCATCACATAAACCCATATAGGAAATTAATGGTGGCTCCTAGTCAAATACAGCCTTGTGCAACACCACAATTTCCCCATCACCATCCCCTCAGGGATGGCATCATGCAGGTCCCCTTCCTCACCGAATGCTCAGGGCTGGGACAAGAAGGGGTGACCCCAGATGCCTTGCTAGGAAATGAGAGGGACTCAAAGGATGATAGGACCACCTCCCCTCTGTGGGGAGATGCTGCGCATGCCAGTACTGCCCTGTGCAATCTCTTCCCCTCTATCACCAGCAGGAAAAAGGGAGCATTCCCCCACGAAGAACAGAGGAGGTGCGAGATGCTCCTCATCTCTGCGCCAGGACATGCAGGCAATTTATAGCAGCAGGGAATGTAAACAAACATGTCCATGCCCCACTGTCCCCACGGGCCAACCCCTCCCAACACTGGCTTCAGGACACCTCGTTCCTGCCAGAGGTCAGGCCACCCGCCTGCGCTGTCCCCACCTCAGCACAGAAGGCCAAGCTCCAGTGGAGACAGGTGGCCACATGCTGGGGACTATCCTCCAGATGCCCTTCTCCTCCCTGGGAAACCCAGCGGCTACAGGGGATGACAGAGACCATGGCCCAGCCTGGAGGACATGACTCAACAGTTGGGGGATGAATTTTTCTGGTAGACACCATCAAAACTCATTTCCTACACAGTGCAAATACTCTTCCTCCTCTCCCTAGAACTGTCCACTTTTCCAGCCCATTTTAATATGACATTCGGGGCGGCAGGGGAGGGCAGGCATGTGCTGCTTATAATATTAAATCCAGATATACAGCGTGGTTTGGGCATCCATGTGTCCTTAGGTTTGTTTAAATTCCTTGCAAAAGCCCCATGACCCTTTGTGAATCTGATCTGGATCACAGAGGTCAAGTTCAGATGGATGCAAACTTCCTCCAACAACTCTAGGACCCTCCTCAATCCCATTCCTGCCACTGGCACCCTTCCTACCCCCCACCCTGTGACTCAGTCCCCACTCCTGGGAGGTTGATGCTGTTGGATTTTTCCAGCCAAGCCTTTTCCCCCTCCCTCTAATGCCGGGCGAGTTTCTGGACTGAACACAGAGTTGGAAGGGACAGAGCTGCCAAGCCCCAGCATCATGAGCTGGCCTACAGCCCCAAACCCTTCCCAAGTGTCACTCCACAGTTGAACAAATGCAGCCAAAGCAGTGGGGAGGGAGGGCACCAAGCTGCCACAGCGCTATGGCACCTTCTTTCTGGGCAGCTGGGACACTCTTGTGTCCCCAAAGCCCCTAAGGTAGAGCTGCAGGAGGGCAGGGGATTGGTGGATGCAGCTTCCCCACCACAGCACAGAGCTAATGCTTTCCTCCAGTCACAGCACTGACACTCAGCAGTGCACCCAGCCAAGCACCAAACCCCTCTGGCAGGGCTGGGAAATGTCTTCCCAGCCCCTGACCACTGCCCCACAGCTAGGTCCAGATTCAAACCACCCAGGGCGAAGCTGAGCAGAATTACAGCTGACAGACAACAGCCTAGTCCCCACTCCAGCAGCACCCCAACTGCCCAAGGAGGAGGTTTGAGCAGTGAAATCAGCAGTCCAGGGGGGGAAAGCAGAGACTGAAATCAAGAGATGAGCACAGCTACATCAAACACAAGGCAAGTTCTCTGCTGGGACCCTACACCAGATCACACTCCAGGCAGGGAGAACACCATGTCCAAATGGGGTCCAGGCAAGACAATTCACTCAGAGATGGAAACATTTTCCCAAATTCTTCACATTGCCCCCTAAAGGAAGATATTCCCCTGAGATCCAGTGACTGGCCCTGCCACCAGGGATGGACCAGCCCTGTTACCGTAACAGGATGGGGGGGAATCTGACACCCTCAGCCACCCCTTCCCACCTCTGGGCAATGCTGTGGCAGACAGCAAGCTGCAAAGGAGGATCTCAGCAAAGAAGAGCAACACAGGCTGCTCCCCTGCCCTGCATGTTTCCATGGCAGGTGGCTCAGTCCCAAACCCAGATCCAGCACAGACAAGGAGTCTCCATATCACTTAACCCCACCTCTACCATGCATGCCACCCCCATGTGCTCCAGCACCTCGGGACATGCGATCCTCCCCCATCCCCCCAAGGAATCAAAGGAGCCTACCTGCCACCCTGTGGGCCACCAGGCCCTCCAGATTCAAGGGCTCTTCTGCCGACCTCGACAGGTCTTCATAGCTCTCCGGTCCCTTCAGGGGAATCTGGCTTTGTGCTGGGACGGTGGGGGAAGGTGGGGAGGAGGTGAGTTGCTGCTGAGACCCCACAGGGCTGTAGCACAAGGTGCCAAGTGGAACAGTGCCCATTTGTGCTCTGGCCGGGGCATGGCTGTAGCTCCTTGGCTCTGGCAGCAGTGCCAGCTGGTAGCTGTAGGGTGAATAGGTTTCCCGATAATCATGCACCCCATAGTCCAGCTCTCCGGGAGAATAGGCTTTGCCCCCAGGCTCAGAGACCACAGGGCTCATGGACATGCCAAAGGACCTCGGCTGGGCCACCTGCGGAGCTGGCCGGGTGTAGAGATCAGCAATGGGCTGAGTCAAAAGGGAGGAGGGCAGGGGTCCGGCTGGCTTGTCCTGACGGGAGGTGGCAGGCACACTCTGCGACTTGTGGACAGCAGGCGCGAGGTCCAGCATGAGGACATCCAGTGCTTCGATGGACTGCTCAATCTCCCGGCGAGAGGGTGCCCGGGAGAATTCAGGCATGCTGTGGCTGTGTGGGGGCACCGTCTGCAGTGGGCTGGGCTGGGGGCTGCAGCTAGACATGCTGGGGCTGTGGCTCTCCATGCCACCCTCCTGCAGCCGGGAAGGTGGCCGGCTTCCTCCTTGCTGTTGCCAGGAATTCAAGCCCCTCTGCACAGCCTCCCGGCTGCTGGTACTGCGAGCCGGGGCCTGGGGCAGCGCCGGGTTCACATTGTACTTGGCAGTGTCCACTGCCGGGAAGGACCGGGAGCGGTAGGTTCCAGGGTGGTCGTAGGCATACAGGTAGGGCTGGGAGCTGGGCACTGGCTGAGGCTGGAGCCACCCTGGGGTGTGGGAGCCCGGCAGGCGCTGTGGGTAGCCGGCCAGATACTCCTGAGTGGATGCCGAGGACCGCAAGGAAGGCAGTGTGTCAGGGAGATGGTGGCCTGTCAGAGTGTTCTGGTTGTTGTAGGGGTAACCACCATTGGAGAGAGGCTCACCATCATACAGCTCCTCCTTTAGCAGCTTCTCAGCCCCATTGCAACTCGAGGGGCCATTGGGCAGGGAGGACAGGCTGCCCACGCGGGGCGCCTCCTGGTAGCCAGTCTCACTGGCAGTGGTGGTGCCATCCAAGGAGGAGAGCGTGCCCAGGCTGCCCACACTGTGCCCATCTTGGTTGGGCAGCTCATCATCCAAGATATCCGTCTCCCGCTCGGCCACCAGTGCCGCAGCATTGCCATTGACGTGCACCTGAGCCGGCACGACGTGGCGGCCCGGCATGGCGGGCAGGCGTGCCGGCACAGGGCCGGGCACGTGGTTGTGCATGGGCGACGCACTCTCCAAGCCAAAGCCAACAAGGAGACGATCCAGCTCCTGCTTCTCCTCAGGGCTCAGCACCGCTTGGCCACTGGGTGCCACGGTCACCCCCGGCTCATCAGTCCGGTCGGTCTTGGTAGAGGCGGTGGAGTTGCCCGAGTCGCTGCTCACTGAGAGTGTGTGCTCTACGTGGTTGGGTGCTGCCGAGAGCGGGAGTCGGGCAGTGTTGACGGCACCGGTGCTGCCGTGGAGGGAGTCTTTCTTCTTCACTTTAGCGTAGAGGCTCCCATCCAGGGGCCCTTGTGTGTGCCCAACCTCTGCAAGGGGAGAAACGAACACGAGACCCCAGATCAATTCCTGGCTCTCTGCACGGAGCTAATGGGTCCCATTAGCCGGTGATTTCGATTTCTTCAGTGTGCCAGAACACTTAACGACCAGCATCGATGTCTCCTTGGCACCCTCCACGCTCCCACTGGCGCCACCATGCAGAGACATTGGAGCCAGGTCCTCCCCAAACTCATGCCCCCACAGCCCCCCTGACTCACAGCAAGCACTGCTTGCTCCACTGGGATCCACCAAATATCCCGTGCACTACTTCCAGGCATCATTCCTGGCAATTCTCCGTGGTTGGCAAGGGCTGGGGCTACCCACACAGTCAGCGATCTCTGCTCCGTAGGGCTCATCCAGCCCCAAAGGGCCATGTGGCACCAGGGAGGCAAACAGGGAGGGTGGTGGAGATGCACCACAGGCCGTAGAAGGATGGGTGGAGGCTATCAGTATGTGGCCTCATAGCTCTTTGTGTCTCCAGCTGGATGGATGCACTCAGCCCACGGGTGAAGGACAGATGAACCGCAGACCCACCTTCCCTCTCTCTGCCCACTCTCCTCCCAGAGGATGCATGGATCCAGACAGACAGACATCCTTGACTTTTTCTTCCCTGGCTACAGACAGGCTCCCACCCTTTCTGTTCTTCCCCTTCCCTCTCTCAGACCAGGTCAAACTGCCCCAGAGCTTCCACACTGACAGTGCCACTGCCCAACCCTAAACATGCAGCATCTCCTCCCCAGGAAAGTCCTGGCACCATGATTCAAATCCAGTGTGGGCAGCTGGCTCTGCTCCACAGCCCCAAAAGGCTGGGGGGGCAGCCAGGGTATGGCAGCATGACCACCAGTAATCCTGCACTCCAATTCTGAGCCCCCCAGCTTCCATCACACCCGTCAACACCAACATCACAACCAGCTGCACCCTTTAAACCTTTCCAAGTGAGGCAGACAGATTTTGGGGATACAGAGGGACCTTGGCCACTGACAGCAATGGGAATAGTTCCCAAGCTGCATCCCCCACTGCCAGAGCAGCACAGCACGGACCAGGCTGCAGACTCTTGTTTTTCCAGTTCCCTGACGAGGTTTCCTGGAAGGTCCCGCAAGCTGTGTTAAACACTTTCTTTTGGAGGAAAAAATTACTCTTCCCTGGCGAGGGGCCAGGCGGCTGACTCAGGAACGGAAGATGGCCCTAAAAAGATAGTGTGAAATCAGAGCGGTCCTATCTGCAAGCAAAACTCTTCTGAGCCGGGACAACTTAACCAGTCCCACGCCGCCGCACCCACACCGCAGCAGCTCCCATACCAACAACCTCCCTCACCAGAAAGCAGAGGAGGGCAATAACACTGAGCCCAAGTCCTACAAAGTCAGGGCCCTCTCCTTGTTGCTGATTTTCCACTCCTGAATCCCCACTGGCAGTATCCCAAGGAGGCAGTTGAGCCCCAAAGCCTCCCATTGGCTTGAAGATGGCTCAGATGGCATGCAGCACTGGGCACTTGGTACGGGAAGGGGCAAGAATTTCTCCCAGAGACTCAGAGCTTCTTCAGCCAGCCAGTAAAGCCAGGATTTGTCTCCACAACACCTCCCATACTGGGGAAAAGGGGAAGAGAGGGAGAGAAACCCTTTCCATGGAGGGAAAAAGAAAAAGGCAGCATATCCAGGGGCAGCGTCAATGCTGGACAGGCTGAGACACTTCTTGGAGATGGCCAGGCTCGAGAAACAGGGCAAAAGCTAAGATGGGGGCTGGGAGAACAACATTAGAAGAATAGAAAGGAAAAGGGAATAAATAAATAAAAATGTAAGCACGTGGTGCCAAGGCAAAAAATAGACAGGAAAGGCTTTAATTACTCTTTGGTGTGGGTACTGCCTCACAGCTGGGAGAAATGTCTCCAAGAGAGGTGAGGATGGCACACAATGCAGTTCATACAGAGACAGAAAGCCCCAGCTGCTACATCCCACCTTCCCCAGAATTTCAGGCAAGAAGGGGACATAGGGGGGCTGACTGTCACCTCCCCAAGAGCAGTACCAGGGTAGTAAACAAGGAATGGCCTGTGCAAGCTCAGCCATCAGCCAAGCTCTGTTCTGCCCCACACCTGACTGTTAATCCTGTCCTCAACCCCATGTACCTCCTGGGCCCTGAAGCCATGAGACAAATCCTGCTATTCACTACCACTCCGAAGCCTCCTCCACTATCCCTGCACCACACTATCTCTCATATGACTATCTATTGCTTGTCACCTGAGAAGTTGAATAAAAAACAAAACAAAACAAAATTAAACAAAAAAAAAAAAAANTAAAACAAAATAAAACAAAACAAAACAAAACAAAATAAAATACAAGACTAAGGGATAATGGGACAGAACACCTTAGCCAAACCAGTCACTCTCAAAGCAGCAGGCTCTCAGGACCCCACTTGCAAAGTGTCTGCAGCTCCCAGCAAGGTCAGATTTCATCCCTGAAGGTCAGAGTAGCTCCTGCCTGGCAGACTGTGCCATCCCATCGTGGGCTGGGTCTGCCCTGGGCTCAGCCCCGGAGGCAGCTCTGCTCTGGCTCTATCTGCTCCAGCTGTATGGAGGCAGCTGCAGGAAGCACTGAGCCCAGCCTGCTCGCTGCCATAGGGGAGAAATGCCCTGTCCTCTCCCTCTCCAGAGTCCTGTGGCTACACCCAGTACAGAAACTGGCCCAGGACAAGTGTGACAACACCGAGGGAGTGAGCTCGCATCCCCAAAATCCCAGGCATCTGCCTTGCACACAGTGGGATGTAACACACAACATCACGCCCCAGCACAAATCCTGTCCACCGCTCTGCACCGCTGCAGAAGATAAGGCTGAGGCATCACCCTGTCGTGCCCCCAGCAGCATCCCACCTGCTGCCTCTATTCCCCACCCAGAGTCCTGGCCCCAGTGCATTTCCGGAGCATCAGCCCAGCCCTCAGGGAAAATCCTGCTGTCCCGGGACCCTTTGCAGGATGTAAGATGTGAGCTGAATCTCACAGGGAAGAGTTTAGCCTCTGTATCTCCGCTTCCACCGCGTAACCAGATATGACGGCATGGAGCAACCCCAGCCTCTGAGCTGTGGGTTATCATAACCATGAATTCACCATCCAGCCCCCAGACCGAAGAAAGGCAAAGTCAGAACTTACCGAAAGGGACGGGAATTAAAAGATCCCAGGCGAAGGGAAGGAGCAGGCAGCAAAATCCCGTTCCTTCACCTCTTCTAGCACCAGAGCCTTCCGGGGGCACCTGGTGTGGTGGCAGCTCCAACGGCGTCCACAGCCAGCTCTGTGTGCCCGTCCAGGACAGGAGCCGACGGCCTGGAGCTGGCTTGGGTTGGCGTTTGTCCCTTTGGCTTCGCTTTCCCTCTCGCGGAAGGAGCTATTCCCTTCCCAGCGCCGTGTCCCGCGGGGCCGCGAGAGGGGTACCCGGACGGCGGCGGGGCACCGGAAGGGTGGGATACGGGAACCCCCAGGACACGGGGAGCTGGAGGGAAGGATGGAGGAGCCGAAGGTGGGAGAGGCCAGAGATGGGATGGAGACGAGGAGGTGCAGCTGTGCTCCCCTCCGCCCCAGACCACACAGGGACCATAGGGAGGAGCGGGAGGGGAGGGGGAGCGGCGCGGGGAGGGCGGCGGGGCCGCCCAAGCTCCAGCCCCAGCCCGAGTTAACCTCAGTGAGGTGCGGAGAGGGTGGGAACCATGGAGGGAGGACAGCCAGACAGACAGCTTCCAGCTATGAATATTAACTACTTCCTCCACAGGCAGGGCCCCACCGTGTTAACTGTTTCCTAGGCAGGACAGACAGCCGGACAGCTGGACAGCCTGCCCACCCTGTACTGAGCATCACCCCGCTGGGTGACCCCCTCATGTGACACACTCGGCTCTGCCCAGCTCTTGTGTGCATGCATCACACTTGTCCCCTAAGAGCAGCAACACATTCAGGATGGGGATGTCCTTCCAAACCACACATGATGCTGAAACCCAGACGGGTCTGCAAATTCAAATGTCTTGCTGGAGACTCGAGTTTCTCCATCTAAAATAACTACACAGCTAAAGAGGGGTGCAAACCAGCCATGGACAAGCTACCGACCCTGATGACCCATTTTCACAATCCCCTTGCCTGCCCTGCCAGCACCACAGGCACAGCATGGACACACCAGCCCTGTTTTCGGGAGGCACACACTGCCCTGCTCTGTGACAGGAGGTATGGCATTATCCCATCCCCTCCAGAGCTGTCTGAGACCAAACTGCTCCACTCCAAGCAAAATCCATGCTGGGATGCTGTTGACAATTTGCTGGTCCAAGTGACAGCAAGCCCACCCCACATCCAGGCCCCTGCCAGAACCCATGCTCAGGACTCCACTCCTCAATTAATCCAATATACTCAGCAAAACGTGAGGCTCCCTCCACTCTAGTCCCCCAAACCACACATTTCCCACGCCCCCATGGATGACGGCAGGGGATGAGAGCAGTGTTTCCAGCTGGCCCCCTGACTCACAGCCCTGTTTGCTCCCAGATAATAGCACATGCCAAGCCAGCGTCCTTCCAAAACCTCCAAAGTTTGCTTATTTTTTGTCCTTGCTGTGTCGGCTGCAGGAGGGCAGAGACAGAGCTCCCCACTCCAGCCATGGGACAATCCCAGCCCTAAGCACAGAACTGCTACAAGTTTTGACTTCAAGGACAGTTTAAAGGGGGAAGAGAAGGGGCTGAGTTTCCACCAGCTGGTCTCTCTTTCCCTGCATCCCAGCCATGCCTGGTTCCCAGTCCAAATGGGAACAACTTCCCCCCCCAACCACTCCACATGACAACCCCAAATACCAGGTCAGAGGACGGATCTTGCCCTGGGAATAGTCACACTCCAGCTGAAATGCTTAGCCAAGCCTGTAGATACTCTAGCATTTCACCCATGGAGAATAACCAGAAGCAAGGGGGATACTCCCTGTGAATTCCCATCCAGCCCATGCAGATCCCAACTGCCCTCCAAAATGCCCACCTCAACACACCCTTACCTTGCAGTAGATGGTGCAGAGAGCAGTGGAGAAGGGCAGAATAAGGAAGGGGAAGTCAGCTGGTGAAGGCATGAGAGCCAGTGGCCACCCCTCCCCACGGAGCCTGGTCTAGGGACTGACCCAGCCACAGTGGGAGAGCAGCAGCCCACCAGCAGCTCCAGCAATGGATTTAACAGCTCTGGCCTGGCCCATTTGGGTCTCCACCTCTGCACAGCCTGGCCTGCCCTCCTGGGCAGCCTCAGCCCCTCCTGATAAGTGGGACAGGATTTGACCCCACTAGGAAAGGTGTACCCCATGAGGTGCCGACCCTTTTGGGGGACGAAGAGATGACAGTGACCCCAGCAAGGGGCTTTCTCCTCCATGGAAAAATGCAGGATCATCATCCAGCTCCATTTGTGGGGCCCCAGGACCCCCTGACCTTTGCCACATGTGGTTCAGACTCTGATGTGACCTCCCCTCACCGGAAGGGTGGGATGCTAATCCCAGTCCCCACCCCGGCCAGCCCTGCCCTGCCCTGAGAGTGGGGATGTGTGGGAAGATAAGGATGAGCTGCAGGGGAGCCATACGCCAGAACCATGACTCAGGTGGGGATTTAGCAACTCTCTTGCAGATGCTGGATTTGGCCAGGCCCCGGCCACTTTCCTCATGGCCTGGTAAAAAGACAGGGCAGGCAGGGCCAGCCCAGTGTGGGTCCAAGGATCAGTGGTTACATGGAGCTGCTGGGCTGGGGGACACATGCTCAGTCCTTTCACATTTTCTCACACCACCCCAGGATGGCAGAGCCTGGGGTCCCCCCACAACAGTCACACATTCAGATGTGGAGGACAACCCATCCACTGACTCCATGCCAGCCCCAGCACCCTGCTCTCCATCAGCACTTTTTTTCAGCAAAACCAAACCAGGCCATAAATTAACTCCATACAGAGTTACGGCATCTGCAGTACCTCAAAATTTTTCTACAGTGATCCTCCAACTAGCTGCAAACCCAGAAATGCCACATCCAGCTGCTGTCCTCCTCCTGCCTCTCTGGAGCCAGCTTGGCACCCCAAGGAGAGCTACCACAGTGCTGGCAACCGCAAAAACAGCCAGAGAATGAAGCATGCCATCACTTCCCTTCAGCCTTCAAACACCCTCAGCAAACCAATGGCCATGGGGACTGCAGCAGAAACCTGACAAGCAGCCACCACTGACCTCAAAGCCCCTTCAAGGAGGAGGAAGGAGGGCAAGCAGAGCCGCTTGCCTTCTCCAGGCTGTGTGGACATAGCTGAGGGGCAGAAGGACAGGCTGTGGGGGTATCCCAGCATCTCCCTAAGGACAACGGGGCAGCCCAAACATGGTGGGCAGCAGAGACCCTGCCTCAGTAGAGCAGGAGGGCAAGTTTGCTGATGGGGCCGGCCTGTCCCATGGAAGTGGCTCACAGAGAGCCTGTTGAATCCCATTGTGTCCCCTCAGCCAGAGAGCAAGATGTGGGGGTACAGATCCCCCTCTCATGCCTCCTGCTCTGTTAAAGGCTTAGTCTACCGACGACCCCACTGCAAATGAGTTTCCCCTTTTCCAAGTCCCCACAGATAAGCACAGCAGAGGTGAGGGGGATGCCAGGACAGGCACCATCCCCAGCCACCCACCTGCCCCTCCAGCTCTGTGGTCCCACAGGACCATCCCACCCTGGCAGGCACCCCCCAGCCCTTATGGGTGCTCCATGCTGAGACAAAGCTGCTGGAGAAAGGGCATCCACCTCCACTGAGAGGCATGGGGGAACCCACCGTGTGGCAGGCGATCCTGATCCCGTTGGCCCAGGCTGCAGCGACCGTCTGTGGGGAGCCTTCGCCGAGTGGCAGGACAGGCAGTGGCAGGGACAAGGAGCAGCGGCTGATCCCAGCCCAGCGTGGGTCCTGGTGCCAACCTCACCCCCCTCCGCCCCCGGACGCCGCTTGCTCACGCCTGGTGGTGCCAAAAATGTGGCGTGCAATTCCCTGACCAAATAAGGCAAGAACGACCATAAACAGGGACCCCCCCCTGCACAGCCGGACACCAGAGTCCCCATCCTGGCTTGGGACAGGCTGGAAAAGTGGAAAAGTGACAACAGAGAGGGAAAAAGACACGAGCCCCTCGAGCCCACCACCACTGCTCAAAAGTGCCCCATGGGACTGCTGGGAAAGACCCATTAGAGATAGGCTTCTTGCAGCTGCTTGTGCTGGCACGGGTCAGAGGGCAGCCTTCTGCCTGCAGCTTCACCCTTCCACAGTCCCGGCTCATCTCCAAACTGGGACAGTGTTTACAAATTCAAGGTGCCCTCTTTCCTTATTGCCACCATTCCCAGCACAGAGGACAGCCCAGTCAGCGCATGCAGGTACCCTCAAAACCCTGACACCTACTAAGACCCCCAAGGGAGAATGGAGAGGAGCCCTGGGGTACTCTGCAGCCCCAATATTCACCAGGACCCCCATGAGACTACAAAGATGAGTCCTGGGGTATTCCTGCAGCCCTGTGAGGGACTGAGGTGCAAAAACTTTGGCCCAGGGTCCAGAGGGGAACACATGTGATGAGGCACTCAGGTCTCTGCAGGCAGGAGGGGATTGCCAGGCAGTCTTGCCAGCTTGAGGCTAGACCCACAGCTCCCCAGCCTGCACACAGCCCACAGCTGAGCCTACACATGAGTTGCCTGTTTACTGCCCTGTGCCAAGGCAAGTCCCCATGCCATCTCCACACAGCTGCCCCAAGTCCAGTTCCATGTGACCACCACAGCAGAGACACTCTTGCCTGCCTCAGGCACCCAGAGCCCCCAGACTCCCCTGCAAGCACCGCCATCCACAGCTCCCACTCAAAGCAGCCGGTGACCTTCAGGGACATCAGGGACTGCAGCTGTCCCTGCCCAAGGGACACCTCTCCAGATCTGGCCAGGAAACCCAGGCATCTGCTTGGCCACGGCTTGCCTCCAGGACAGGGGCCCACCACCCTTCAACATACAAGTACTGCCCGTTCCTGCCAAGTAGGTGACAGCAGTCAGCTTGGTGCAATAAAACGGGTGCTCAAAGTGCTTTTCCCAGCTCTGAGATGCAGCAGACCAGTAAGACATCCTCATCCCCTAGGGATAACTAAGGCACATCTACATCCTGCCATGCTTGTAGCATGATGAAGTAGCTGGGATACATAAATGGTCCCGCAGACATGGGGTTTGGATTTCCTAAAGCTCTGGGGCATCAACTAGAGCTGGACTCTGCTTTTGCAAACAGGACTTTGACAGCTCAGTGCTAAAAAGAGCCTAAGCTCCCTGGCACTGTGGCAGAAGGCAAAGTCCACAAGATCTTGCTCTCCCATCCTGTGGCCACACAGCTCCCATCAGCAGCCACCTGTCCCCAGCTCTGCTGCCCACCAGTGTCCCCTGTCCTGGGGTAGGGGGTATTTCCATGTGGACACTTTTGCCACTGACCGCCTTGTGAGCCCTAACCTTTCTCCAGGTGCTTGCTGGGCAGGGGTGGCTCAGCCCAGGCCCCCTCTGCACTGTCCTCGCGCTGGATGTTGAAGTTCTCATAGGAGTCCCACCGGATGAGTGGGTCAGATGTGTTGTAGTCCACAGAAACACTGGGCCCATTCTCCAGGTGCTCCATGCCTGGAAAGAGGCAGGATGGTCAGGCAGGATGACAATGGAAGCAGCAAGGATGGGATGGGGGAATAGGTGGAGAAAAGTGCATATGAGGAAAAAAGTGCAGGAGACTCCTGTAGGAAAGGCAGCATCAAGAGATGTACTTCAAGACTCAGAAACAAGGTGTACAAGACTGCCTGGGCTTTTGGGCTTGCCTAGAGGCCAGCACACAGACTGGCAGTGATTGTGCGTGGGTCTGGAGTTTCTGAGCAAGGGAGTCCCTCATTCCCAAACATTCTGTCCATCTCTCCTGGGCCAGCAAGAGCTTTGGAGAGCAGCCTCCTGGGGAAGAGAGCGAGAGAGATAGGGCATCCATGGGTGCTCCTAGATCAGCCTTACTGCTGACAAAGTACCTACCCTGGTGACAAAGAGACTGCAATGGGGCAGGTAGAGGTCACAAGGGAGGGAGCAGGAGATACAGCTGAGGAGAAGGAAAGGAGACAGCATCCACAGAGCCAGACATACCTTGGATCTTCTCTGGGCCATAGGAGAACACAAACTCCACCTTCCCATACTCAGGGAAGCGGTCATCTGGCAATGAGAGAGCAAAATAAAGGGACTATCTCCATCCATAGCTCCAGTAGCAGCCCAAACACTCCTAGAGACCAGCTTAAAGCTAGGAGCTGCTAGGGAATATCCCTGCATGGGGCAGTGCATCTTAGCCCCTAAAACAACCCTGAGGCAGCCCCTCTGCACCAGTAATGGTTTTGGCAATGAAAGGGACATTGATGCCACCACTTCCCAAGCAGCACCACACTCCTGCAGATGGAGCAGGGGTGCCCTGTTTCAGCAGGTGTGGATCTGGGATGGGTGCCCAGATTTCCCCATGATGACACCAGAGTTACAGAGGCAGGAGGATGAGGGAGTTTGAAGCAGGGAAGTGCCAGGGTGGTTACCTCTGAAGGCCTCATCCAGGTCCTCCTTGCCAAAGACGACGTCAAGATCATGCACAGCACACGTGTGGAACTGCACACGGAAAATCACGTCACGGGTAGGGCTGCGGAACTTCTTATGGTAACACTTCAGCTGCAGAGGGAAACAGGGATGGACCATCAGGATAAGCCCCCAGACTTGGGCAAGGGGAAATCTGGGGGGTCCCGAGGCAAGGCAACCACAAAACCCATGTCTGCTTCCTAAGCCGTGAGCTGAGCTGACGATCCTTACCAAGATATCGCCCTTGAGCAGCAAGCCAGGCTCAATGGTGATGCAGATGGCCGTCTGGCTATCTCCTTGCACATTGCTGCAGAGAGGAACAGTGGGGAGGATGTAAGCTGTGGTGCAGAGATCCTCCCGAGAAAACTCCTAGCATCACCTCAACCAGCCTGTCCACCCACATCCAGGCAGAGAAGGTGCAAAGCACAGAGCTTGCCCTCCCTGTGACTGGGGGGGATCTACATCCACCACCTCAAGGGGCACCCAATGGAAGGAGGAGGGGAAAGGGAAACTGAGGCACAGCTCAGCAAGGGTGCAAAAACTGCTGGGTGGGAGGGTTTGCCCAGGTTCCAAGTGTCAAGGCTGGGCTATCAGCCATCCACCTGGCTCCCACAGCTCAACTGAGACTTATGACACAGAGGGAGAAATCTCTGGGAAGACTTCTCCCTGCCTCAGTTTCTCTGTGGGAAGCCCTCCCCTTCTAGTACACCACCAACAGGCTGCCGACGGCGGTGGCGTCAGCAGCCAGGGATAAGGGAAGAAAGGAGTTGGATTTCATAGGCAAGATAAACCTGGAGTTTATTACAGACATCCCATAAACAGTCTATTAAAAGCTGAAAAGCAAGGCCGGGGTGGCAGTAAATCTCAGCTAACGGGGACCATGGCCGTATGGAAGTGAGATCCTGGTCCTGGGGACTGTGATGGGAATATCCCAGGGGTGAGATGATCTGGTCCCTCCAGGGAGACCAGGAGCCCAGGGTCCCACCCAGACTGGGATGTGGCACTTGCAGAGCATCCAGGAGGCTGGAGAAGTCAACTCCGGTTGCCAGTGCTTACTCCCAGAATCAGTATCAGGAAAAAAATGTGGGGAGATTAAAACAGAGGGGAAATCTTTTGTTGGAGAAAGAAAGGATATTAGCTCAGCTGGTCAGAGCATGGTGCTAATTGCACCAAGGTTGTGGGTTCAATCCTCATATCGGCCATTTATTTAAAGAGTTGGACTCAGTGATCCTTGTGGGTCCCCTCAAGCTAAGAATACTCAGTGATCTGTGAAGACTAATCCAGGCAGGAAGAGCAGTTCTTTAAGCAGGGAGAGAAGAAGTGCCTTTATCTCCAAGGGTGCCTTCACCTCCCAGATGTCCCCATTCCTTTCCCCACTCCCTCTGGGGACACCCAGCCCCAGGCTTTGAGCAGCCCCAGGCTCCCTCTGCTGATATGCAGAGTCACTACAGCCCTCTCAGCAGAAGGGTCCAGTATGGCCCAGTACATCCAGTTACCACCTCCAAAATAAAGGAAACCCCTTTTTTTTCCCTGCCCCCCAAACGGACTAAGCACAGAGCACAAGACCACAGGGGACTTGTCCTTGACCCTGTCCATCCTCCCCTGCTTGCCCCCCCAATGCTGGGCAGGAGGAAAGCCCCATGGTGAGGAGATAGTTACTAGATCCCCGAGGTGTAGACGGGCTGCATGGCCTGGTAGATTTTCAGGAAGGGCCGACAACCTGGAAGACATCAAGGCGGGGAGAAAAGGCACACTGCTGTTAGCTGGCTGGGCGGAGGGGCCAGGGGAGGGATTAGTCACAGGGGAGAAATCCAAACAGGGAGGGAGCCAAAGCAAACAGCCGCTCCCTGCCCCAGGCAGCCCGCACCAGCCAAGGGCAACATCTGCAATGGCAGAAAGGATGCTGTGGATGAGCTGAGAAACGGCAAAGCCCTCACAGTTTTGGTCCTGTAGGACCTGGGCAAGTGCTGGGCTGGGGATAGGGGTGGGATGATGATCTGGGTAAGGTACCAGCACCAGACAGGATACTGCATCCCAAACCCCAGTCTGGTGCCATTCTTGGAAAAGCTGTCAGAAAAACATTGTCACCCCACAGCTCAGGTTAGTGCCCAGCATCGGGAGGGCATCCTCTGAGGGCATCTCTGCCAGAAAAGGCTAGCAGCCTGCTAATATGAGTGAACAGTCTCTGAGAGGGAAAGGAAAATTCAAATTGCCATGGAAATGGTGGAAAATATACCCCAAGGAAGACAAGCCTGGCCAGGCAGTGTGGGGTGGTGGTGTGGGAAGAAGCAGGCTGGGGGAGCAGCTGGAGGCACCTACCGCCTTTCGACTCAAAGTTGGGGATGCCGTGCATGATGACGTGGTGGAGGAAGAGGGGCTTGTTGTTCATCTTGATGCTGCCAGAGAGGAGCCCACTGAAGTAATGGATGTACCTGGAGGGCAAACAGGCAGCTCAGGGGCAGAACCCACAGATGAACATCCACCTTGGACCTCTGCATCTAACCACCCTGTGGGAAAAACCCCAGCCTGCAAAGGCGTGCCAGGACCCACCTCTTCTGGGATGGCTGTCCCACCGGCACCACCTTGTCCTCATAGAAGCGCTTCATGGCAAACCTGTCCAGAGCCTGTTCAGCACTGTGGGGATGAAAGGGCAGATGAGGTTGAAGAAAGATATTGGCACCAGCACCCCAGCACCGCTGGGATGGAGGTGACCAGTGGGCCCAGGATCACCCTAGGACTTCAAGTCTCTCACCTGGCTGAGATGTTGCTGTAGTGCATGTAGGCAGCCACTACCACCCCCAGCCGGCCACGGTTGCCCTGCAGGCACACAGCAAAAGGGGTGTCATGGGGGCAGCAGGGCCTGTGAGCACGCAGGCACAGACATCCCACAGAAGCACACACTGACCTCTATGAGCATAACCCGGCCCACAGATGCCCCAACACTTATTAGACAGACCAATCTATACCTATGTGCTGACACCTCCCCACACCCCAAACCACTGCCTTCTCTTCATCTCTCAGCCTCTGAAGCTGCTCAGCCTGAGCCCTACAGCTCCACAGAGCCCCAGTGCCCCCATCACTGTGCTCTGGTGGAGGGTCCTCCCCACCTTGTTGTGCAGCACCACCACGTTGTGTGGCGCTGCGTTGAGCCACGTGTCCATGGCTTTGCAAATGCTGCAGATCTTCTCCAGCGCAGGGGTGTGCATGTCAGGCCATCCAAAATCCAGCACCTGAACAGGGGAACAAACAGCCTGGGGTCACAGGCACTCCCAGGAGGAGTTCCCAGCCTGCCAGAGGGCAAAGCCCAGGGCATGTATGCAGGGTAGGCATTACTGTGTTGCTCTGACTTGCAACCTCCCAACCCCAGTGCTGCACCCCACAGCACAAATTCCCTGGCCCAGGGAGGCCAGCACAGATCTTAGGCCCCTCACCACAGGTCACTTGGCTCAGCTTCTGAGGGCTCCCCTACTATCAGAGGGATGAGGACAATGCCTTAGGGAGATCTCCAGGGGATTCCAAACAGCCAGTTTTGGCCTGAGAATGGGGGGGCTGGGAAGGCAGTGGGAGTCAAGCTGAAATACCATAAACACAGTGGGATGTCTGAGTGCTTTTCTCAGGGTTTTTCTCAGCCGGATAGAATAGAAAAGGTGGATGTTTCTTCCCTAGACATCTTGTAGCAGGGAGCTGGTCCTGCAGACAGGCCTGCCCTGAGGCCCCTGAGACCCCCCCCAGCTTCTCACAGCTGTGACTCACCTTGGGGTGAAGTTTGTTGACATCACGTCTCCGCTCAGAGAGGTTGAAAAGCTTTAGGGAAGATGAAAAACAGACTGAGAAGACATTTTCCTCCCTTGCTGCCACCTCACCTCTTCCTCACCCCAAAGCCTTCCCAAATCCTACTATGAGAGGCTCCCCCAGACACATTACCCCAGACCACACAATGACCAAAAACTCCCAGGGGGTCTGAAAGGGACTGGTAATCTTCAGTGAAGAAAAAAATCTATCCAGCATAGTGCTAAGATCCTCCCTCAACAGAGCTCAGACAGAGACAAGGATGCAGTATCCATCCCCTGCAAGCACCTATCCCCAGCAGGAGAGCACCCCAGCCCTCCACCAGCCTGACAGGGACCTGGCTGTGCCCCTCACCACATAGTTGTTCCCATGCTTGGACTTGAGCATGTGGGCCACTTCACGGAGGTTGCTGGAGTAACTCCGCTCCTCAGCCACGCTGGGGTAGGAGACAGCGATGATCCGCTCCGTGATGTACACCAGGTCCAGCTCACAGCTGCTCTCCATGGCTGCAGTCAGGCTCATGCTCCTGGGCAAGGGAGGGGACCACTGTCAAGACATGGCACAGGAAGGGAACATGGGGACCCTTCCCCACCCTGCAAGACAGACTGGGACACATGGGAGACACAGCTGCCTGCAGCCTTTCCCCTGCTCCCAGTCCTCTTGGGGTGTCTTGTGCACCCAGGCTGGGGATGGTGGGTCATAACTCCTGTGTCTTCTTCACTGGGAGCATCTCCCAGGTATAGCACCTCTGGAGAAGCAGGTGTTGGTGGGAGGGAGCTTCAAGCAGAGCAGAGATGGTCATCAGAAGGGGAAACTGAGGCAAGTACCTGGATGTTTTGCAGCGTGACTGCCCACTCCTGGGGGATTTTGTGGCATCCTAAAGAACCAAAGAGGAAAAGCAAGTTACTGCCATGATCCAGCCACAGCCAGTGCAGGGGTCTTGCGAGACCTGGGTGTGATGGTGCTGCCAAAGCATCCCACCTCCACCACACTGCACTGAGCATCCTAATATTGCTGTCTCCAAATCCACCGAGCATCCCAGTGGCACAAGCAGCCTGACACATCCCACATGCAAAACCCAACTCTCACAACCCCAGTGCTGGTGGGCACCAGCTGCCACAGGTACTGTGGGGCCGGTGCCTTGTCAAAGGATCCCAGAGGACCCTTTGGGAGGATGCTGAGCAGGTAGACACAGTCTCAGGCATGTCACAAGTCCCTGTTGTCTCCATCAGGCTGTGGGCACACCTGAGACAGAGCTGGTTTGCCCTACCCGGAGCAGGGGCATGTTCGCTGCCCAAGCCTTATCGAGGAGCCAGCCAGGCACAACAGTTTGGTTTGGCCCCAGCTCCACCAAGCCAAACGCCTGGAGGAAATGTTTGAGCTCTTGGAGCAGGAAACTTCTATTTATGCATGTTCTTCAGCCTTGAAAATTTCATCTGCAGCCGGCTTGCTCTGTGACTTTGTGACCTCAGCCGAAAAACAAAGCAGGGTTTCCAAAAAAAAAACCGCTGAGGAAAAACACACTTGCACCTCATTAGTTTTAGTATCTCCAGCTAATAAGCAGAAGTCATTTAAAGACTCATCTCACACAGGCAAAACACCTGGAAGGATCAGAAATAAGAGATGCATCCTGCAGATGATTCCCAAGACGCCCCATTGGTCCCCAGAGCTGCAAAACTGCTGCTACTCTCCTCAGGGCTGCAGCACCCCACAGCTAGCACACCAAAGGGAATGGGAGGAGGTGGGAGTGCAGTTTCCCTGTCATTCTTCACCCAGCACCTTCTCCCCACCCAGCAGAGTCCCAGAGCTGCTCCCATGGACAGCCAGCATCACCCTCCACCAGCCTTGCATGCCCCTCTCAAGGTCAGGTTGCCCTGCAGAGCAGAGCCAGGCTCAGCAGCCCTGGGGCCTGGGGACAATGATTCCCCTCCCAGCCAAAGGCTTTCCAGAAGTCAGCAGCTTCGCCTCAGTGCCCAGAGGTGCTTGAACAGTAGTGACAATTCCTCCTCTGTTTTTCCTCAGGGTGTCCCAAATTACCTTCTCACCCAGAAACCCCCCAGCATTGCTGAGGGCAAATAAGGAGTTAAAATGTAACAAAAAGAGATGTAAAACCTTTCCTGGGAGAGCCAGGGTGCGTGGAACAAGCCTGAACTCAAACATGGGCTTGTCCCTGCATCACCTACCAGTGATCAGGATGGGATCCCCAGCGTGGCTTGTGCAGCGCCCCAAATGTTCATAATGGAGATCTCTGGGGGCCCACACCCACACCCACCAGCCAGGGGAGCCCATCAGTCCACGTCACCCCATCCAGCTCCAGCAGCTTCCCAAAACCACAGCCTTTCCCAACAGACTTTCCCTTTCAGACAGCTGACATGGGGAAACCAGGAATCACCCCCAGCTCCCATATGAGTAAACTGAGGCACAGGAGGGCAAGCAAGGCGGGGACACCAGAGCCCCTCTCCATCCCCATACCTGGATGGCAGTGAGTCCCTTGCTAATCCATTTCCACGCTACAGTGGGTCCACTCCAGGCACCCTCCAGACCCAGGGGAGCGGATGCCCACAGCCAGGGTCCTCCAGTGTCCCCTGCCTCAGCAAGAGCCCTTGGGCTCTGCCCTGCTCCCCTTCCCAACCGCAGCCGCGCTGCGTCTGTGCTGCCAGCCCCTGCACAAGGAACAGTAAGCCTGCAATCAGCTGATAGGAGCAAACACTCCTGTTATTAAACACTCCTGCTGGGCTGGGAGACCTTGCAAATGTACCCTGTGGAGAGAGACTCCAGCCAACCCAGTATAACCCAGTCCAGCTCAGCGCAGGACAGGCTGGTCCCAGTATTGCTGGGTTGAAGATCCCTCTGCCAATCCCATCAAGAATATGCCTTCCAGTCCCAGGCCAGC
This sequence comes from Bombycilla garrulus, assembly GCA_013400315.1. Classification (NCBI taxonomy): domain Eukaryota; kingdom Metazoa; phylum Chordata; class Aves; order Passeriformes; family Bombycillidae; genus Bombycilla; species Bombycilla garrulus. The sequence continues at coordinate 161,787 of VXBU01001376.1, forward strand.
TTGGCATGTCCCCAAGCTCCTGGCAGCATCCAAAACCTGCAGGTCCCTTCTGCTTGGAAAGGATGAAGGAAGGCACAAGAAAGGCTTCAGAAATACCAAGAAACTCCCCTGAAAGACAGCAAAGCCAGAAAAGGAGGCTTCTGACTGGATTTTTCTGAGGATGCTCTTTCTCAGGGTCCTGGACAACCAGAGGGATTAGGCAAAGCAAGATCTCAGGTGAGGAAGGCTTTCATCCTCTTCCTCATGGAAACCCTCATGCCCCCATCCCTTGGGTCCCAGCCCCAACACACAGGGAGGCTGGCAAGCTGGCTGCAGGCAGGAGGGAAACTGTCCACATTGACTTTGGCAGTGCCTTTGTCTACACTGTCTTAGCAATTTCATGTCCACAGATTAAATAACAGATCTCCAGCTCCAAGACAGGAAAGCCAGCTTTGCAACAAAAGCCTCAGCCCCCTGTATGCTGGGCTCCACCACCAGCTCCGCCATCAACCCTGGTCATCTCCAGGGCATGGCCATCAGCACGGCCATCGGCACCTTCGCTGCCAGGGAGAGAGGACTTCAGGGTCCCAGGTACATTGGGAAACTACAGGAGCATTCCAGGCTGAGGGATTTTGGTTGCAGGGGGTGCTTGCAGCAATGGGACAGCTATGAGTGACCCCCCAGGAAGTCTTTTGGCAGTGATCAGCCTCTGTGACTGGTTGCACTTACCAGGACTTCTACCTGCTTGGTGATGCTCTCCCCCAGGGACGGCTGCAGACAGGAGCAAGGTGAGGGTGAGAAAAAAGCAAGCAAAAGAGGAAAGATTGAGAGAGAGACACACAAAGCAGGGTCAAAGTTCCTCCTGACTACTTCTGGTGCTTCCTAGGAAATGCAATATGGTTCCATTCTCTTACCTGCTTGCCACCATGTCCACTCCTCCTAAAAGTTGGGAAGCCCCATAAACCCAAGTGCAGAGCTTGGATAATCAGGTACCAAGGATGCTGCCATCCTGCCTCTCAGCCACTACCACTGTCACTGGACTACTGTTGCCAATGGGAAGCATTTGGCTGAACCATGAGCCTGTTCCATGATGGGCACCTGGTGCCCCCCACATCTGTGGGATTCCAGATGCATCCTCCATGGTCAGACTCTACAGCTGGAAAGTAAACAACAGGGCAAGCCCAGTGCAGTCCCACACCCAGCCTGGCAACTGGCCACCAGCAGCACCAGCTCCCCTAGATAAGCCTGATCCCACAGGGCCAGTGAAGGATACAGTGGGAGCAGAGCCAGGGTCTGAGATGCTCAAAACAGGAGAAAATTTGGTGACATGCCACTGGAGAGAGCTCTGAAATGAGGCTGGGGACAGGAATTAACTTCCTGGGGTGGGGAAAAGTGTCCAGACCCTAAATATACAAAGCAGGATACAGATATCTCTGTCTGGGAATGGTGGTGGTGGTGCCTGGGGGCGGCACAGCAAAAGGATCCAGCTGGGTGGGTCCCCACATGGCAGTCTTGGGACCAGGAGAATGGAGGTCACCCCCAAAACTAGGCTGCTCTGCTCTTGGCAGCAGGACCAAAGCAGACATTTCCATCCATGAGGCAGGGCAAACCCTTTCCATTTCCTCCCAAAGCCACAGTAACGGTCCCAGCTCGAAGCCAGCGTATTTTTGCTGTCGATAAGTGCCCAAGGATGTTGGCAGGGGCGGGGGGTGCAGGCAGAGATTAAACCTGGGGCAGATAATCACCATGGGGCCCCAGGGCAGGCAGCATGCTCCACTCCTACCCCATGCCTTCGCTAACTTCGGCTCTTGTGCTGCCCTCACAAGCTCGCAGGTGTCATCCCCTACACTCACTTTTCAGGTGAGACCCTTGCCCAGCCCAGGGCCTCGTGTGAGGCACAGATATTGCGGCACTACCAGGCTGCCGAACCTGAGCTGAAATCCTGCCAGGGCCTCCTCTCCCCAGTGCACGCCCCAGCAAGCCTTGGCACACGTCTGGAGCAAAAAGGAAGGGCTGCCGCACTAGCCCTGGGCTATGCCAGTCTCCCTGCTGCCACGTGCCTGCTCTGCCTGCTGCCATGGGCATCACCAGCCTGGGAACGGGGCAGGGGAGCTGCTCTGCTGGCAGGATGCTGCCTGGTAGGTGCCATGGTGCCATGCTTCCCAAACCTCTTGCTGGGCACAGCCCTGCTCCAGGTGACATCCCAGTGCCCTGGTACCCCCAGAGCCCACTCACGGCCTGCAGCAGTGTGGCAAAGGACTGTGACTGTCCGCCCAGTACCCCACACCCGCCCTCTCCAGGACAGGGTGAACAGAGATGATGCATCCAGCTGTTGTCCCAGTGTCCAGAGAGGACAGGGTGGGAACAGCCTGCGTTGGCCTGGCCCCAGCAGAGTATTAAAGGCCCCCAGGACAGACAATAGTAGAAGGTGACAATAACATGAGCTGCAAATGCATAGCCTTGGGCACCCCAAGCCAAAGGCACATCTGGTACAGCCATCTCCGCAAGAAACTGCCCCTGCTCTGGCCAGGGAGGGAAGGTACTCTGCGCCACGGGATCCCAGAGCCCTGGATGGTCACGTCCTATCTGCCTGTCCCTCTCAGCAACCCTGCAAGCCCCTCTTCCCTGAAAGTTCCAGCTCCAGGAGTCCCATGATGGGGCTGCTCCAACTTTTGCTACTCAGCTGTGGGATGCCTTTCAGCCAGTAGTGGTGGGGGACACAGCACCAAAAAGGGGGTGCCCTTACCCCCAGCTCAGGATTCCTGTGGTTTTGAGGGTGGAAGATTCATATCCTGAAGCCCCAGGACAGAGAAAGACCCATACTCAGAACAGGATGCTCTGGCATCCCCAGAGCCCTGGCTGTCACCCATGGCTCACAGTGGAGGTGTCACTTACCAGCTCATAGTTGACAGTGGGGGAGCAAGGGGTCACAGCCTGCAAGGAAGCAGAAGAGAGCCAGGATTAGTCCCTGAACACCCTGCCCAACATAGGGCACAGGAAGAGGCTGGAATGCAGCATTCACCCCCCACCCACCCTACAGGGAATACAGAACCCACCCAAGCAAGTGACAGGGGCATCCATGGCCTTGCCACTCCAGGCAGGAGCATAGGCAGCATCCCAAAGTCAAGGCTGTCTTCCTGGGAGTGGGAGCGGGCTCAGGACCATAGCAGCTGTGCCATTTGTCCTTGGACAGGGAGCTAGGACAGCCCCAGCCCCAGGCCGGGTGGGCATGGCGAGCACAGCGCAGCACAGGGCGGGCACCCGATGCCAAGAGCAGCTCCTGGAACAAACCCCAGCCCAGCCTCGTGAGCTCTTGCAGCCGCCAGTTAAACAGCCCGGCTATTGTTACCTTAATTACCAGAGGCAATTACTGACAATTAACCTTGGGTTTTGCTTGCACCCCAGTCCGTCGGGAAGCAGCAGCATGCCAGGGTGGGAGAGGCAGTGCGGCATCGGTGCTGGGGCAGCAGGCACAGGCACTCCAGCTCTGTGTTGGCCCAGAGATGCCAACTGTAGTAGGTAAGTGGGATTCAGGGCACTTTGTCCTCTACAAATCCCACCAGCAGCAGTGACCCCCAGTAAGCCATCTCCTGCCGCATCCCAGGATGGAGCCAAGATGGCAAATAGCATTCAGGGACTGGACCCACTGCAACCCACTCTGCCTCTTTGCCCCGGGCCATAAAAAGAAGGATTTGCTACAAGCACCTCACTTGGAGCACCCAAATCCCATGCCATCCTGGTCCCCAGAGCAGGATGCCCGGTACCTGCTCCCCTCCCCAGCTGCCAGCCTGTTCCCATCCCATCTCACTGTTTTCTTCAGGGGTTCCTCCTCCTCCTGCTCCCTTCCCCTGTGCATTATTATTATGATTTTATTCTAATGCAGAAACGCTTCCATAAAAGGACCTTTTCCCTGCCCCGCGGCGCTGGCCCTGCGCCAGCCTCCCTGGAATGTTCTCCGGCAGCGAGCCACCGCAGCGGACGGAATTGACGAGGGCTGTGCCGTACCGTGCCCCGTGCACTGCTGTGCTCTTCCCCTGGGGATGCCCAACAAGTGCCCCTGACCCCGCCCAGCCCCAGCTACAGGGCCAGAGATGGGGGAAATGCACAGCTTCCCCACAATGGGACACGCTGGTCCCACAGCCAGGTAGGGTCCATGCCCAGTCCTCTTCTGCTGTCAGCATGAGGAAGTTTGCAAGCTACAAATGCACCTCTGGCTGGAAAAGGGAAAAAAATGGGGTGCCTGTAGTTGTATTTCCATTCTCTTAAGGATTCTCTGAAGTCTAATATAGGCTTGTGCTCACCTGACATCACTTCCCATCCACAGGAGAGAGCAACTCAGTCTGTATGGCACTCTTGCATCTCAGAAAGGCAGTTTTACAAGGACTGCAGGAATGTAGAGCTGTTTCCCTCTCTCAAGTTTGGCTCAAACATGCCCCCAGTTCAATGAGAAGAAGGAAGACCTGCCCCAGACAATGGACCCCTCCCTAGGGAAGTCTAGTTCCTGACCTAGAGGTGCACGACCACCCCTCCTGCCCTTCAGGACCAGTGACAGTATCACTCCATCCAGCTGCAGAGACACCCAGAACAGCCACCATCTCTGTCCTCAGGGATTCCTGCATCCCTCGGTGCAGGGAGGGGTGGGAAAGGCAGGGGGACCCGCATACCCCTGGCCAGACTTCACTTTGCAGTGGCAGACACAGCGGCCTTTCTTCTCCCCCTCACCGGTGTTTGCATTCCTGCCGGCTGGCCCCCGCCGTCGACCCCGCCGCCCAGCAGCCCTGCCCAGGAATGCGAGGAACAAGGCGCAGCAGGGCTGCCGCCCACCCNTTGTAGCCCCATCCCTCCCAGCAGCCACATCCCACGAGCTGATGCCTGAGTTTTGCCAAGCAGACAAATCAGTTTCCCAGCAAAACCAGGCCCCCGTGGCCACAAGCGATAGGAGTCTCTGATGTCTCATAAAGGGCTGGGCACACCCTGTAGCCTTCCGCTGGAAAGCGATGATGGGCTCCCTCGCTCATCACCAGCTGTCACTACACCTAGAGAAACTAGATACCCCTGACACGTCCAAGCCCAGAAATAAACACCTGGCTGGCAAACCCCGGACAGTCCCTGGCCACACCACCATAGTGCAAAGTAGCTCAAGAGATCCCTCTTCCACCTAACCCCTCCAGCTGCAGCTCAGGAACTGGCCTCTGCACCACAGATCCTGACAGGACTTAAGCACCATTTCACAAGAACTGAGCGAGGCTGGAGGAATGGAGACATGCACTTCCTATCCAGGGATGAGATACCTCAGAGCCTTCTCCATGCTGCAACCACTGCTCACACCTCCCTCCGTCAGCACCTCCTTCCTCCCTCTTCTCCTCCCTCAGTAAAACAACCCTTGCACCCATGGAAGTGCCCAAGACCACTGCCAGGTCCTGCTCCAGCGGAGCATCCGCATGGATTGTAGCCCCACCCTGCAAGATGCCAGCAGGGCTGGGAGAAAACAAACCTCCATGGAAGGGCCCTGTGATTCAAGAACAGGCTGGATCAGTGCAGCACTGGGTGCACTGGGGTGTCCCCAGCTGGGCTGCTGGAGCCGGGTGAGCACTGGCCCACAGCCCACAGCATGGCCCCTCCGGCTGCCGGTGGGTGATCCAAGCCCATCTCTGACGCATATCCCTTCCTTTGGGTGGCGGTTTTTGTTTTTCCCTTCCCCAGGAGCTCCGATAAACATTCCAGAGCCGGACAATATCCGGGCTGGTGCTGACCCTTACTATGCCAGGAGCAGATGCAGCACCAGCCACCCTAGCCCTCACACAGACCCCTGCACACCAGAGATGCATTCCACGGCCAGGCACTGAGATGCTGGCAAGCCAGCCCGGCTGGAGTGGTTGGAGCTGAAGACACGCTGTGAAAAGGGACACGGACAACCTGGACCCTCCCAAAGCAAGCCAGCTTCACGGCCCCATTATTTAAAAAGAATGTGGACCCCAAGAGAGGGAATCAAGGCACCCTACTCCCTCCAGCCCTGAAAGTGGTTCCCCTGCCCAAGCCACTCTGTGGTCTGGAAATGCAGTTGTCAAAGAGGATTGTGACTCAGTAGCCACATTGGTGTCCCACAGGACAATGCTTGGGCAGCATAAATGCCTGCTCAGCCCATGTGATCCCACCTCATGGGGTCCCACATCACCCCATGAGGGACCATTTCCTCCCAAGCAAGTTCATCTCCGCTTTTTGCCACCTACATCACAGCTGGGCTGCGAATCACTTCCCCATGCATCCCACAATTCTCTACTCACCTTCAGACCCTAACTCAAGCAAAGGGGATCCCAGGGACAGCCATGGGCCACAGCAACTTACCCAGTGATTCCCAGAGTGGTTCCCCTATTCACCAGGGCCCCCAGCCCAGCCACAGCAACCAAGCCCTGCTGAGCCCTCTCTTAGCCACAGTATGGGACAAAGTGTGAGCTGCCATCAGGTACCTCACAGCAGAAGACACTTTTAGGGGACAGGTTGGGACCACTAAACTGGGGTTGTTGAGGAAGGGGTTTTCCCTCTCCAGCACCATTGTTCCCCATTCCAGCAGCAGAATCCTTCTCCCCTGCCAGGCATAAGGGACTATGGTGTCTGTACTCTGGTCACCACCCTGTCCTGCACAGGGGTCAGGTACCCTCTGCCCACATCACGTGCTGGCTGCTCATGCCCCCACGTTTTTTTGCAGCTCTGGCAAACTCCTGTTTATGCAACATGTCCCCGGCGGGAGGACGGCATGTTTCCATGCTCAGCCGCTCCCCCCGCCGACTCCAGCTCCACCCTGCCCAGCACAGCCCCAGTGTGTGAGGCACAGGGCAGCCACACGGAAACCCAGACCTTTGGCAGGGGGGTCCCTGGGAGGGGGCAGCACCCTGTGCACCACACAGCCCCTCTCTGCCCCCATCAGTATGCAGGGGTGCTGCTTTTGGGACTTCTTCCATCTGGTGGGGGTAACTGGCAGATGCGCTGAAGGGCAGGGGAGCGGCTTGGCCAGCAGCTCAGGGTGAGTCACATTGGGCTGATGCTGGGGCACGGAGGTCTCACCGCTCCCAGGCTTCCCTCCAAGCATCCCCAGCCCACCCTGCAGCTGGGTCAGGGACTGTCACTGTGCCATCCCCCCCATGCCCAGATGCCTGGACAGCACCTGTGCCAGGGCAGTGGCCAGCAGGTCTACCCTGCCCCTGTATTGCCCAAGAGATGCTGGGGGCACCAGGGAGAGTGCCACAGGGCAAAGAGCCACTCAGGGATGTCCCCCAAGCTGGGACAAATGCCATCTCCTCTGTCTCTCCCTTGGTATGCTGATGAGGAGCCGCCCTGAGGCCCATCCCCGCCAGGAAGGCGGCAGCAGGACCAGGACAGAGGTTAGCCAGTACACACAGCCCTGCAATTCAGGGATGAAATGACACAGAGGACATCAGCCATTCCACCCCACAGGTGTGGGGGCCACCACTGGCACCCCAAAACACCCTGGAACACACAGCGCACTGAGAGGATGATGGCCCCCAGCAGCCCATGGCTGGCCTGGCCACCAGCCCTGGCACAGGGATATGGGACAGGACAGGAAAAACAATGTACAGAGAAGCTTCAAGGGGTTGCAATGGAGGCAGCTGCACCAAAATAGCCCTGGTTTCAACCCAAATAAGGGCAGGTCCCGGCTCCGGGGTGTTTTGAGCAATGAGCCTCAGTGCTGCCAAGTGTAGATGAGGGGAAGGGAGAGAAGGTAGCATCCCTGACCCTGCTTGGGTGGAGAAGGGTGTTTCTGGGGGTCAGGAGTGGGACACAGATGCCTCCACATGACCAGGACAGAGACTGTCCCTACTTTGCTTGCAGGCACTGGCTCAGCACAGGGCCGTCCACAGGCAGGGATATGCTGTGCTCCAGTGCCTAAAAAGGCAACATCTGGAGGTAGCAGGTTTGGATCCAGCCCCACGGGCCAGCACGTGCCTGCCTGGCTCTGACCCCACAGCCCCTGCCCTGCCCTGCTCTGCTCTGCCACCAGCACCACATACATGTGCAGCCACCCCAGTGTGGGGACACCCCTCAGCCCAGTCCCATGGGGACTCCACAACAAGCCTAATGGAGAGCATGGGGTCACTGCCCCCCTCTGCACCAGCCTTCCGCAAGAAAAAGTACCAACATCCCCCCATCCCCTTACCAACTCCCCAGAGCCAAACCAGACACCAGGATTGGCCTGGGAGCAGCTTCTGCACCAGGGCCATCAAGGCTTCACACCAGCACCAGCTGCTACAGACTCTGCTGCAGGGGGTTTCACCTGGACTGGTCCATGAACAGGTTCTTATATTGGATTGGTCAATGCATGGGCTCTTACATGAGATTGGGCAGCAACTGGATTCTCATCTGGGGTTGATCTGTGCATGGGTTCTCACCTGAGATTAGTAAATGCATGGATTCTCACACAGGATTGGCCAGCACATGGATTCCTACATGGGATTAATCATTCCCCAGACTGTCCCATAGGACTGGTCAACCCATGGATTCTGACAAGAGCACTGACTCTCATGAAGGATTGGTCAGAGCAGTGATTCCCACACAGGAGTGGCCAAGCGCACAGATTCTCACATGGCACTGATCAACAAACGGATTCTGATGTGGGACTGGCTGGAGCACAGGCACCCCTGTGGGACTGGTCAGCACACCAGCCTGTCAGCAGTGTGTGCCCCACCCTGACCCAGTGAGGGATCCCTCCCACAAATCCATTCTGGTGGGGCATCAGGCAAACCCCCTTCTGTGCACTCAGACCCCACTGCATGCTTTGGGCTGCCTCCAAGCATGAGGGGCATCTGCCAGTGCCCAAGGGTCTGGAACCCATCTCAAGGGGTGGTTAAGGTGCCAAAATCAGCCCTGGCTGCCCCAAGGGGTCTTTAGCCTCCCAGTACTGAGCCCAGAGGCTCTACTTGTGAGGGAAGGGCCCAAAGCAGATGGAGACTGGAGTCAGTGCTGTGTTCTCACTCTGCAGGACAGAGATGAAAACACTACACTGAAACTGAAATGCTGAGCAGCACTGGTGTCCCCCCAATCTGTAGTTTTGAGATGAGGGAATAGGAGGGAGAAGCGGAGACAAAGATACTCCCCCTACCCAGGAGCTGTGCTGTGGGACTGCTCTTCTCTTTTGTATCCCAAAATCCATCAGGGAAACTCCAGTGCTGATCAGGGTCTACTGGCACTGTGACCAGATACCCTAGAGATGGGCTGCACAAGGCCAGGGACCAGATAAGTGGCAAAGCAAGGAGGGTGGCCAAGGGCAGGAGCAAATGGACCCCCCAACTTAGGACCCCAAAAGGGTGCATGGGGGAGCACAGTTCCAAGGCCCAGCACCCTGCTCAGGGCGAGCAGGATCACTAAGAATAGGCTTTGTTAGAGAAGGTGAGACCTGGAGACTCATTTTCTACCAATACCCTTTCGCTGGGGGTGGCTTTAGACTCCAACAGGATACACGCTGTCTTCCCAGTGCCATCACGCTGTAGGGACAAGAGGTGCCTGCTCGGTTGCCCCCAGAATGTCCAGACTCGAGTGCCATGAGCACCCAGGGGGCGCAGCCACTGTCACCCCACTGTCCCTGACAGCTGTCCCCCAGCACACACACTGGGGTCACCAGTCCCGCACCAGGGCTGTCGCCAAAGCCGAGCGAGCTCAGGCGCCCGGGAACGGAGCACTTCTCTTTTTTTCCTTGTTTTCCCCTTAAACCCAAGCGGGCTGATGCCTCCCTCGCTCGGTCGTTTCCTCTCCCAGAAGCACAGCCCAAAAACATCTGCGCCGGGACCTGCCCTGACGGAGTTAACCCTCTGCGGGCCCGGCGGCGCCGAGGGGCCGGGGATCCCTGCCCGGGGGGGCGGCGGGGGGGGCTGGCACCCGCCGGGGCTGCCTCGCCACTCATTAACCTGGAGTTTAACCATTGACGGTCCCGCCGTGGGGGGGGGCTGTTAACCCGTGGGGTGCCAGGGTGTCCCGGCCGAGGTGCAGCCCCCCACTGTGTCCCCCCCGCGGGGGTGACAGGCGCCCGGCATCGCCCCTCCGGCTGCGGGACGGGAGCGGGGTGCCGGGGGCGGACCCCGCTTTCCCGCGCAGTCCTCGCCCCACGGGGACGTGTCCCTACGCACTTCGGACGGGGGGGGGAACGCAAACCCCAGCGCCTGTGTGATCCCTCCGGGGCACCCTGAGAGTCACCGGCCCTGGCGAGGCGGGGAGAGGGGCACGGGGGGCACAGCCTCCGGAGCCGCTCACAGGTCCCTGCCGGCAGCAAACCGACCCTCACCCCTGCCCAAGTCCTGCGAGCACCGCATCGCCTTCTTCAGACCCCCCCGCACCCCGAGCCCCCCTCTGGTGACAGACAGCTGCGGACCCTCCCCAGCACGGGGGGCAGCACCCCCCCCTCCACGCACCACCCCATCACCGCTCGGATATTACGCTTGGCCCCCGCCCCCTGGAGAGATGACAGCCCCCCCTCCAGCACTCCCCCGTCCCGGGGGCCCTCGGGACCCCGGTGCCCTCACCGCCCGCCCGTACCTGGTTCATGACGCTCCCGAAATCCATCCGGGGTGTCGGCTGCCTACATCCGAGAGGGACGGCACCGCAGCCTCACCTGGCCCGGGGGGCGCGGGGGGCGGCCGGAGNGAGGGGAGGGAAGGAGGGGGAGAGCCGAAGGGTTTCGCTCCCCAGAAGCGGGACGCCGGCGATGGAGGGGTGCAGGGAGGTCCCGCCGGCTCCCCGCTCCCCTCCGCACCCCCGGGGCTTCCGGGGGCTGGGGAGCCCGGCCGGGGGGGCTGGCCCCGGCCCTGGGGAGGAATGGGGGCCCGGTCGACTTTTTCCACCGCTCCCCTCCCTTCTCTCGCTTCTTCTCCCTCTTTCTTCTCTTCCCTCTCCCCAGCTGCAAGGCGCGCTCCAAGTCCGGCCCCGCTTCGCTCCCCTCGCCTCCCCCAAAAACGCCCTTAAAGGCAACCGGGAGCCTGACTCGAGCAGCTGGCCC
>VXBU01001379.1:0-23056 GCA_013400315.1 Bombycilla garrulus
AGAATGAGAACAAAGAGGTATAGTTATCAGAAAAGGTAGAGGTGACTTTTACTGCATAGACTTTTCATTAAATACTTCAAGAATCCTGTTGAGATCCTGAATCTTGGGTGGATGGAAGCATCCCAACTGGAACTGCATTTTAGTGAAACTCAGACTTCAGAAAATAGTACCCGTGCTGAAGAGCTTGCACTAATAAGCATGAAGTAGCAGAGGGGGACGCACAAACATTTAAAATTTACCTTGTTGATTTCAGCTTCAGTTCTTCCACCAAGTCTGGGTACCTTTCCAAGCCCAAATGTACTACTTTGAGCAAATATTTGTACTCCATTAATTGATCTCTTGCAGTGCATTTTAAAGGAAAACTAACACAATAGATCACATTCATTTCACACCAGGCATTGATGGAAAGCTGATGGGTGGAAGTATGCACTTCTGAAATCCTATCCAAAGAACAAGATGTAGTGGACCTAGAAACTGTATGAAACTGTGAATCATTCTGACCAATTACATATATTAATATTCCACATTTTTTGTATCCTTATTATCTTTAATGCAGAGAAGATCGCAGCTTCTGCCAGCCATGGAAGCAGAAGTTTCTGAAACTGAAGTGACGGAAAGTTCTGGAGAGAGTGTTGAGAACAAGCAAAGATCACCAAATCAGTTGCCACTGTGTGCATGGATGCAGAGCCAGAGGCAAACATGGACCAGAAAGCTGTCCATGTCAGTTTTGACATCCTGCTAGTAACATCAGAGGAACACCAAGAATTGATGGGGGTCTGAGTGAGTATTTTGTATTAATTCTTCTGGAAACATGACTGAGTGCCTGAAACAAATCAGATTGATGCTAACTGGGTCTGTGAGTCATTTTATATTGGATTATGCAACATCTGCAAAACACCAATATCCTTCTTCCCTGTGTTTGTAAGCGAGACTGAAACTCTTCACTGGAATAAAGCAGAACTAAAATTCTATTTCTTTCTTGGTCAAATGGTTGATTCTGCAAGCAAATACCCAGGGAATGGTTAGAAGGTTGTCAAAGTTAAGGAGTGCTTGGCAAATGTAGTGAAGGTGCTGCTGCTAAACAAGTGTTCTTGACAACAAACTGTTACACTACATATTCAAGTTAGAATGTGACTTGTGTTTGATTAAATTTTGTGGAATCATTAATTAAGTAAGATCCCGTATCTTATCTCAGTTGTTCCAGACAGAAAGATGATATTTCTCCAACACCTCATCCAGCAAAACTCCAGACTGACCATTGAGGAATTTCCTCAATTTTGTCATACAATAAATCATATCCTAAAATACAGGTTTTAGTGGCACCAACCACTATTTCAGCACCGGTTAATTTCTTATCACGAGGGAGCCATTAGGACATGTTTGCAGTGAGGCATTCTTTAAAATTCTATCAATTCCTGCAGTTTCCATTTTTTGGCAACCAGCCTTTATATTTAGGTTATCTGCTGCTTTATAGTAATTACTGCATCTGTGCTCTTGTGTCAACAAGGGAGTTTACAAAAGCTTGCTTCAACCTCATAAAGATGGAAATGATGGGTGCTGGGACAATCAGAACTTTCCTTCATCTCATTATTATCATCACTATGCCAGATGTCTCCACACCATATTGTGGGGTCTGTACAGTTTTCCACTTTTTGGCTTTCTTTAAACCATAGTTAAACCATAGTTAAACCAAGAATGGCAATTGTGGGAAATCACTGTAGAAAATACTGTGAGTTTAATTAGGTCCAGTCTGATAACCAGGACCCTTGGCAGATGCAAACAGAAACTTAAAAGATTACAAATCTGAGTGGATTAGGTCCAGTTTCCAGGAAGGACAAGATTGAATCAGCCCTCTGCAAGCAAGGAATGTTTGCAATATGCATGAGTTTGTGATGTTTAACATAACTGATTGTAGTAGAGATTACTAACCCTATGGAATAGTTTATAAGCCTTTGGAAACCTCAGTAAAATCAAATTCTGTTCAATGAATCAGGGTTTCCGTCTCTCTCTCAATCGCTGATAGGCAACAGGTTCAGTAAGAGGCCTAATTTTTCCTGCAGCTGTTTTTCTAAGTTTTTAGCTGCAGACAATACCTTTGCAAGTTCATTATTCCCTGTTTTTAGATTTTGGGTTTCAGTCGTGAGGAGATTCACTCATGTACTAAGCTCTCTTTTGAAAGTCAATAATGTTTTCAAAACTTCAATTTTGGATTTCAAAGCAGTATATTCTAAATCTGGAATTTCTGGGTGACAGTACACTGATTTTCTTCTGTGCACAAAATAAGTTCGTCTCTACTACTGTACAAATAATTATTTTGTCCTTGTATTTTTTAACTTTTTACACACTTCCAGAGTTTTCTATCTACTGTACCACTTTATGCTCACTTTCCCAAAATTTTTCGGCCCATTCTATTCCCTCTCAGAATTATGCAGTTATATTTTTGCAGCAGTTCATCCATGGCAATCCTGCTGACTGCATTTTATTTTTCTGTTGCATTAGAGGATGAAATCTGGCAGAAAATAAACCCAATCGCATTCCAGCTGGTCCTCAGAGATCAGAGTGTCTCCGTACGGCTGGGCTTCATTTCTGATTATGACCAATTTGGCACTGTAAGTGTGGTTTCATTCAGTGAGAACTTGCACAATTGCTGATTCATGAGTAGCATGGTTTACTGAAGCAACAGGTAACGAACATTCAGAATTGTTCTGTTAGTACAAAACATACTGAGGCCAATGACTAACTCAACTCCATTCACTAAGCTTAACTTCACGCTTTATTAAGCTTAGTTTCACCTAGGTGTGCTCTGATGCTGTCAGAGGCACAAATCATAAGAAAGAGTCATGAAAGATAAAGTTCCAACTAGTGCCATTCCATGATCAGGTGGAGTTTGAGTGATGTTGGTCACATCTGTGAAACATGTGCAGGTTTTCCTTCATTAACATATGAGAGGGTGTAATTGTCCCTGATAAGTCCCGAGGGTTAATTCCAGCAAGCCCTTGGCTTAGGAGAGTCGTTGCAAGGAGGGGGAACAAAAGGACCTCAAAACTTTCTGCTGAATTCTGTTTAATCCAAGTTCATTCCTAGGCAGAGCGTGGGGGAAAGGAAGGGAAGGGACCAGCTTGCTTGCCCAGCAGCAGAAAGAAAAGAGAGCGAGCCACATGTCCCTGGAGGTTTTATCCCCCCAGGGAGCAGGGGGACACTGGGAAGAGACCACTGGCCAATGGGACAGGGGGGAGGAACTACATTCCAGGGGTAGGAGGGGAATGGGACCCACCACCACAGGTAGTGCGGGGAGAGAATACAGCTACTTAGTGCAACCATTATATAAATTCAGTGCAACCAAAGAACCCAGTGTAAACATCAGGTATAGTTCACCACAACAAGAGGGAAGCAAGTGTCACCAGGTTGAAAAAGCAATGTGCATTTTCGAGTTAATAGAGCAAAGTTCAGGCACCAGTTGGTCTCTTCCTTTGGTTTAGTTCCCGTTACATTAAACAGAGCATGGCCACAGCATCTTGGTGCTGCTCCAACCTTTGTTTCCTGCCTCCAGGCTCCCTCAGTGTCCCTGCTTCTGTGTCCCTGCAGTTTGTTTCTGGTGAACAATTGCTCACACAGACATATCTTCTTTCTTAGCTTTTTCTTTGAATATTTCTCCACAGGAGTCCACTAGAGTTCCATGGTGAAAATTAAACAAGTTTGGAACAGCATAAGAGAAATCTTCTCCCAGCTTCTCCAATTTCCTAAGCAAGAAACCATGTAAAATTTTCAAACACTCTCAAAGTTCAAGCCTTGTGGTTCCAGCTTAACTATAAAGGATAATAATTTCATGTGTTTCCAGATCTGCCTGTGTATGGATTGTACTTGGATAATTGAGTGCCTGATACTCTTTGCTTGCTAATGGAAGATTTTCCAAATTTGGTATAAGAAATAATTTCTGCCCCACCACCTACATCCTCACCACTAAGGTCTAGTTTGATCAGTTGAAGAAGTTTGTCAGCAGTAAAGTGATTACAATGCCTTTGACAACTTTGGAGGAAGAGGAGGAAGGAAGGAGCCAGATACCATCAACTAACAGCATTTGGACTTGATAATCCAAAATGTTATTCATGTTCCTTCTCTGTAGAGCATCAGCAGTAGTCAGAAGAGCCAAATATAAATTCTTTTCTCAGCTTATATAGAAGTGACTGGCTCATGACTAGTTTAGTACACTTAGAAATTATCTAGGAGATAAATCAATATTTTTATGCAAGGCTTGTTTTCCTTGCCTGCAGCCTTAACTCTGTAAGCACCTTGGTAGACAGACACTCATTAAGCTGTTAATACCTTTGTGACAAGATTGATGAAGAGATAAAAATGTAAGAGGGAAGAGTTTGACTTTGGTACTTAAGCATGAGCTCCTGCAGTTTGATGATCACATATGCAATTTTAGATTTTCTTCCTCTATACTAAAACCTTTTCATTATAAAAAGATTTGTGTGTGTGATCTAACACCTATTTATATTCTGCCTAGATAAACAGGCTAAATCTGTGCTCTCAGTCAACACAACATTAAGCATCCCAAATGAGATTAGTCTAACCTTTCTGTTATAAATTATTTATTGATCTTTTGGAACAGATCCCATAACTTGTCTTAAGACATGCTAATTTTGAAATTTTCTGGATAACACTCTTGCTTCAGAGTAAATATTCAATGCATTCCCAAATGGCTGCCTGCAACAGCAGCTCCCTTGCTTCTTGAGGAAAGGTTGTAGATCTCCAAAAAGGCATCCAAGCTTCTCCTGGCTCCTGCATTAATGGGATAGCCATCTCTAGATAACCCATAATGTGTCTCATTGTCTCAGCCCATTTTTCAATAAACTGGCAGTTTTAGCTATTTCTGTGTCCTTATCTGCTCGATCGAAAACATCCAATGCTAAGAACAGCAGCCTCCTCCTCTGCGCCACATCCAACACCAGGATAAGGACTGGGGAGACAAAAGTAAAACTTGTGTCAGGAAAGAGAATGGTATTTCTGCCTTTGCCTTCTCTCTTGCTTGCAATTGCAGCCTACTTGGCAATATGCATATGGAAAAGTTTGAGAAATTCCCTTTGCTCAGAGCAATCTGTAAACTCTTTGTATGGCTTGAGAGAGAGAATATAACCATCTGAGGTGCTGTTCCAGTCAGAAGAGTGCACACCTGGACTCTATAACCATTGTGGGAGAGGATCTGCATCTCCCCTCCATAAGGAGTATGTCTTTCCAGGAACAAAGTTCTGAGTTGAGAGACTGGCAGGTCCAGCTACTGTCTCATTTTGGTTTTCTTTGAAAAAGAGTATTTCATTGTGAACTGTCCATTTTCTTTCATTCCATTATTTGAACCTTTGCTCATTTCTGATTTCTTCTCACTTGTGGTTTTTTTGGGTTTTTTTTGCTGTTTGACCTTATCTTTTATGCCCTTTGAAAAAACAAGATTAATGTGATGCCTTTCAGTTAATACTTCTGTTATGCTGCCACAAACTCAGTGCCAGTCTTCTGCAGAGTCAGTTACCTCTCTGGATGTAGGAGCCATCTAAAATTGCCTGGTACAAAGTATCTCTATGCTGAGAACCACTCTTTTCTCAAATATCCATCCATAATGGATTATGTTGTGTTCCACTTTCAGCTTCTAACAGGAGCCATCCTAGCTGAGTACGGAAATGTTAACTTGGCTGTTTTGAGAGGCTGCTGACTGCTTAAACAGAAACTCCTCTCAGTCAGCTTCTGTGCTATCACTAGCTGTCAAAAAGGACCAGCTGTGCTTGCCCTATATTGTTCCTATCTGCATTTATTCATAATATATCTCCAGGACTAAATTGTACTACTAAAGTAAAAGAAGTTATGAGACAAAGAGCAGGGATATCCTCCTGTACTCCCATCTCCAACGTGTTTGCTATGAGAGATGCTATGACTGAACACAAAAACCCTTCTCCAAGTTTGGCTCTTTCTCTTTCACAACCTCCATCTTTATAGCAATGCACATAGCTGGAGCATATCTAGAGAGCACTGAAAAAACAAGCACATTACTGTTGTGAAAGCTGCATTTTTTAAATGAAATTATATCTTAGAAATGGTTAGCATTCATCCTTTTCTGATTCCCTTAATGCAGTGAGGTGTATCCTTGAAAATGTTGTTATCTACTGATAACTGCATGGGAGTATCTAGTCCTGTAATAAAAACCATCAGAAATTTGTATGTTAGAGATTCTTCTTGGAAGTTTGTTTTGGTTTGCTGATTTTTTTTTTTTTGGTTGTTTCTTTTGTTATTGTCTTTAAAGTTGTTTGTATGATTGATTGTTGTTGTTTCTTTGGGTTTGGGCTTTTGTTTGTTTGTTTTTATACAGTTTTGTTCCCATATTGCTATCTAGTGTTTTACCCAGATTTGAATCATTACATAGCACTGCCCAGAGGGGACACACATTCTTTAATTAACAGTGAAGCTTGTGCTTCAGATATAGGCTATGAAGTGTCAGAATGTTAATTTATTCCCTCTCCATGTATGGAAGTTATTCTGGTTTTAATCAGAAGATCATCATTTTTGTATAAACTCTTCCCTGTCAGCTTCTGTGCAACCTCTAGCTGACTTTCCAAAATTAGGAGTAGTAGCAGTGTTACATAAAGATAAATGTAGAGTCACTTTCATTTGCTGCAAAGGTCAACACTACAGGTTATCATCAAACTGTGAGACAAATGGTTCCAATGGGAAAAAGCTGTCAAATTTATATTGGGTTTTCTCTTTTTCTGTTTTCTGGTTCTGTGGGTTTGTTTGTTCGTTTTGTGAACTGATGGACTTTGCCTCACATTCTGGCTCATAACCTTGATTGGCCAAGAATCTATTTTTAATATTCTCCAGTTTTGATCCTGTTATGCCTCACCTCTAAAATGAAGATATTAAAATTTGAATGTGTTGAACATCCTGGAAGCTAAACACTTTATTTCATGACATGCAGACTACTCTGACACAGCATCACAAAGTCTAAGGGAAACAAGACTATTTTCAGAAAGAGGTTATAAATGATGTAAAATATAATTAATTGCTTTCCATAAATTCCAAATTCTCAAGCTCCTCATCCCAATCCATGGCCTCCTGTAAAAAGAGACCTCTGGATGTAGCTTTGTGCTCACCACTCCCTCAAGCAATTCTACAATTCCTTTTGAATACCTGAGGAAAGTCTTTTCCACTGTGGCCTAGAGCCTTTCAGAACATCTGTTTAGGGACTGAGGGAGACCCAGAAGAGATGTACAAACCTTTGCATTGCCTGTGGGGCAAGTTCAGAGGTTATCTGACATTACCCCACTGTTGCAGTCTTTGAGCATTTAGCAAGGCCCCCGTGGAGAGAAAATGCTTAGTCATGTACTAAACCCTACTTCCTAAGACCCTCTGTTATCTCCCTGTAACACTATTGGCTACATTCCAGATGTCCTAAGACTATAGGTCAAAACACCAAGACCTCAGACTATTGGCTAGTTATCCCAATCCTACCTAATTCTATAAAAACCCCTACTTCTGCCCACTTCGGTAGAAGACGCCGTTCCTGGACCCCTTCACGGAACCCCCAATAAAGACTTCGTGGAATACGTCGCTCGGGTCTTCTTGTCTCTTCTCCCCTGGGCTAGCATGAGCGGCTACCTGGCAAGCATCGAGCTGAATATCACTGACAGCTGAAACCACTAAAAGAGCTGAACCGCCTGATAAGAATCAGGCTGGGCTTGCCAGGATAGTTCGCGGCCGGGGCGTCTGCCAAAGCAGGACGAAAGCCGCTCCTTAGGACCGGAGACCGGGAACCCTCGCTATCCGGACGATCTAAAACGGCACTGGGGGCTTTGTCTGCCACCCAGGCTGGCCACCCGGGCAGGGCGGGCAGCCTCCGGTTCACCGTTTTACCCCACAGGACAACTCAGCCCTGACTCACTTCCTCGCTCCATGCCAATGAGGGGCAGGGGGTAGAGAATTAGAAGGGTAAAAGTAAGAAAAATCATGGGCTGGGATAAAAACAGTTAAACAAGTGCAGTAAAAGCTATGTGCACAAGGAAAGCAAGGCAAGGGATTCATTCACCCCTTTGTATGGACAGGCAGATGCTCAGTCATCACCAGGAAAGCAGGGCTTTGGTAACAGGGACCTGTGAAGAAAACACTACCTCTGAATGGAAACCCCTCCCCTCCTCAATCCTTGCTGAGCATCATGCCTTCTGGAATATCTCTTTATTCAAGGTGTCCCAGCTGTGTTCCCCCACCTCCTTGTCCACCCCCAGCCTCCTGGCTGAAGGGACAAGAGGAACAGCAAAGGCATTGTGTAAACACTGCTCAGCAATAACAAAAACATCAATGTGTTTTCAATGTGGTGTTCAGCACAAATCCAAAACACAACCCACACCAGACCCTGGGAAGAAAACGAACATGATTCCAAATAAAACCAATGCAGAGAACTTGCATCTGTAACATCATGGATTCAGGGAGCAGGAATCAGCTGAAAGGGTGCAAATGCTGGGGGTAACTCCACTCCTATCCCTTCAACAGCAGGTCAGCCTGTTTCTGTTAGTAAAGCAGTGGAAAATAGCAGTGTGCTTCAGTAAACCGATCAGCTGCTCAAAACCAATTATCAATGTCTATCAATATACAAGACTTGGAGTGTGAGCTTCCTTCAGACACTTTTCGAAGTAAAAGTTGTATTCCTGATTTCTGTACAGGGATTAGTAGCATGGGTTGTCCATTATTCTAGCTCTAAAAGGAATAAAAGACCAAAGTCAGAGAGAAATGGACAGAATTTATTTTTTCAAATGAGAAACAAAACATCCAAGATTTTTACTGCTGAAATCTATAAGAAAGGTATTTGTAGACATCTCCATTCTTCTTTATGTCTGATATCTGTCCATGAACACTCTGATTTGAAGTTCACAGCACCTTTGCAGAATTACACATTCTGATATTTTCAATATGGCTATTGCATCCTCAGAAGCCATTCAATGTCACAGAAATTTAGATACCTGCTAGCATTCAGCAAAATACTAACTGCTTCTGGAAACCTACAGAATTTTCAGTCTTTAGTAAAGGAAGGAACCTGCTTAATGTTCACAATGTCTGGCACATGCTGTGTTAATTCTAATACATAACATCAAAAATCCCTCATGTTTTCTTTGTTTAGATCTGCTTCCCTGTGTCTAAACAGTGCCACACAGAATAGGACTTTGCTTGTGACAGCAGTATCTCAAAGCCATC
Source organism: Bombycilla garrulus (assembly GCA_013400315.1). Lineage (NCBI taxonomy): Eukaryota > Metazoa > Chordata > Aves > Passeriformes > Bombycillidae > Bombycilla > Bombycilla garrulus. The sequence goes on from VXBU01001379.1 coordinate 9,232, forward strand.
ATATCATGTACACAATATTCATAAAGTAAATTCATCCCCAGCACAGTCAAAGGTCAGAATTCATACTGCATGTAAGAAGATAGCAGAACTGCTTGAAACAATTGACTGGGAAAAGGAAGAGCCAGACCTTCAAAAGCACATAGCCTCCAACAACTACTGAATTATCTTCTGAAAACACATAATCTTTAAATAGCTGCAGTTTGCAAGAGCTGTGCTCAAACAATTCAGAATGTTTTTTGGAATGTTAGGAAAAACAACAGAAGTACAGCAAACACCATAGTTCATGAAGGACCACAATACACTCTTGGATAAATCAAGACTTGTAGTGAAATGTAAGGCTTTTTATTTTAGATTGGCTTCTGACCATTTATAACAGAGGCAGCAAACAAAAACAGAAAAAAAAAAAAAGTTATAACCCACCAAATATTACAAGGTCAATTCAAATTAACCCTTCTTTGAGTATTAAAAAAATGCAACACATCCTACTTAAAGGTGGCATGTTCTGAGTGCCTCATCCCTTCATTTCCCAGAGCATTATTCAAGTATATACCTGCAAATCTATAAATTTCTGCTCTCAGACCAAGAACTAATGGCTTCAAAGCAACATATTAGTATTCTGAATAGGAATATTCCCTTACATGCTATTGGGAGCTGGGTTTCTTTCTTACAGAATTTTTTTCCCATTGCTAGGAAATTAATTACTGGATTCTTACTGTTACTTAAGAAAAGACAGAAGGAGTAGCTGAAGGCAGGAAAGGAGTGTGGCTTTTCGCTACACTTTTTCTCTCAGGGAGTTCTTCTTGGAGGGACAGTGACACCAACAGAATAGGAGCAGGTAAAAGGACAGAGGCTGGGTCACCAGCTCTCTCTCGCTCTTTGGCTTCAGAGGAGGACACACTCAGAGCTGTTTTTACTTGGGGAAAGGAATTTGCCGTAACCAGATGGAGCTGCTTCTTCTGCTGCTGCTTCTTCTGCTGCTTCTGTGGGCCCCACACCCCTGCCCTGCTGGGACATGCTGCAGTGCCAGCCACGGCCCCGGAGTTTCTGATACATCTCACCCACCTCCCCAGGATTTCTGCTCAGTGCTACCATTCCAGCTCAGCGTTTCCTCAGAGCCCTGCTGGGGCACCCGGGATCAAGTGCCCACAGGGCCTTTGTGAAGCAAAGCGTCTCCTCCATCCTCTCCTGTCTCAGTCAAGAAGGCTGTCACTAGGACTTGATTAGATTAGGAATATTTTATTTCAACATAGATGCATTACTTTCTTATGTGATTGGCAGTTGATTTCCCTGCATAAAAAGGGTTAAAATATTCACTATTTGGCCGAAAATTAACTAAATGTAAGAAAAAAAGGGGGAGTAAATATCAGAGTGCTATACTGTAGAAGAGATGTTGGTGTGCAGGAAGACACCACTCCCTCACATCAGCTGATCCTGCTGTAGCACATCCATCACTCTGGAAGCTGGAAGGGGACACAGCTTTCCGCTGGCATCAGTCAAGCATGAGGTCAGGTCTGCAAGCACAGAATTAGTGGAGTAAAACTGTACAATAAGAAACTATCCTGAGCTTTCCCCTGTGACAGGAGACACTCTCATCCCCAATAAACCTGAAACTCCCTTTGCACCCAGGCTCAACATACCCTCCTGAAATGGCTCCCAGAAAGGCCACATAGTTATGGTTAGAAATAAGGATGCCAATGTCTAAATATTTTGTTTGCTCTTTTCAGATGAATGAAATTATATCTCACAAAAAAAAAAAATCCACTTCACCACTCTGAAAAGAATTGCAACTATATGCTCAGTACACCACAGACTTCCTACATTAAAATCTATGTTTTTCCCTTTTCCAAACTATCTACAACTACTGATGTTCTAGTATTCTTTATTGGTTTTGATCTGAAAGTGATGGTCTCTGGAAGAGGACAGAAGAGACAGCTGAAGGAAGAAACCTTATAAATCTGTGAGAAAACTTCTCTTAGAGTCCTTTAAGGCTTCAGCATTGTGGTGAGAATTTACCTGGTGAATCAGCATAACCTGAAAGAAACGACTGCTCTTTCTCCCCGGGGAAGGTTTCACTTCCCGGTAATATTCAGAAATGTCTTATTTCAAATCCACCTCATCAACAATCTACCTACCCTAACCTGGCCTTGGTCTCCTCACAGCAAGCAACCCTGTCCTGACCTGATGTACTATTTCAGTCAGCTTTAACTCTTATTCTCAATAAAAACCTTTACTCTTCAGTTTCTGAAGAGAGCAGCCAGGAACACTCTAAACACCAGAACGTGACAAATTCAATCAGTGCTAAACTGCCATTCTGGCATATCTGTGAAAGCAAGTCATCCTTTTCACATGTGGTAAAGCCTGGCAATTACCTTAACAAGGACAGCACAGGAAACAGATGAAGAGCTGGATATCAGCAGGATCTAAGCTTATCAGGGACTAATTCGGCACAGCACGTTAAATAACTCCATTGACTAAACCTTGTCACATCAGAGATGGACTTGGCTCATGGCAAAGAAAAGAGAAAGGCAAAAAGAAGATAAAAGGAAGAGATACTCAGAAATCACTAGGATAATTCAGAACATTATACAGGAACCTTTTCTCTGGCAAACAAAAATTATCCCATTATTTTGAAAGTGCATCTAGACACATTGCATATGCCAATTTATACGTAGGACAATACTTTCAAAAGCAAGTATGAAACCAGCGACCAAGTTTAAATTGGGGAAAAGGGTTGCATGAAATAGCAGCAAATAAGTCCACTAGAATTCCTTGCAATTACTCTCATGTGATGTCTCACTCCATTTCATAGCTCAATAGAGGTATATTCTACAAGACACAGTTTTCACACGAGTCTTTGGAAAACATTTGTTTGCCTCAGATGCCTTTTTCTTATAGAAATCTGCCATGACTCATTGGTTAAATTTTTCTCACTTCTATGAAGAGATACCATATGTAGGATTAAAGAATTTATGTTCTCCTTGCATTTTTATTGAATGTAGAGCTACCTTCAGGTGCTGGGACAGAGAAGATTCTTGTCACCCAGGTATCTGCAGGCAGAAAAAGAGATACTGAAAAGGCAATAAAACTGGCAAGATTTCACTCTTTTCTGTGTACAGCAACAAGGTTTAACATTCTTCAACTGACAGCCATACAGCAAAGATGCTGAGATGCTACATTTTCATCTTTTGTCAGATTCTCTCATCTTTCACATGGATGTAGAGCAGCAATTACATTCTTTATTTCTAAGTCATTGTTCTATTTATGACAACACATATGTTGCTTATAGGTCAAACGCTTAGCAAATGCAAACAAAATTCTTGGAGCTACCCAATGCAAATTGTATTGCACTTGTATGAGTAAAATGTGGTAAAAATTATGCATTGATGCAAACCAATGTGTATGCCTTCAATTAATTGTGTGAAGGCATTAATTGTCATAAGTGACTTAAATATTTTTAATTCAAGCTGGCTTGAATTTTTTTTCAGAAGTAAAAACCACTCAAATTNATATTTTTAATAGAAGTAAAAGACCAGATTAATAAAATCAGAGAAGGATGGACTAACCCTACAACACTGAACTTTAGGACTAATATGGAAAATAAAGAAACCAAGTCCTTCAAGTTGCTACAAAAGCAAAGAATTTTCCTTGCATTATTTTTGTAGCCTCCTAGAAAAGTAAGATTATAAACCTCATTTACACTGTTCTGCAAATAACTTATTTCAGTTTCTTCTGCTGATGTGTTACACACCTGCTAGGCCTGAGACAGAAAAAAATAACACAGTAGCCAGTAGGACTCTTCCATGAGAATTGAAAAACTAGTTTGCAATTATACTTCAAATATCTGTTTGACCTCTCCTTATGGAACAGCCTTGCCCTGAGATATTTCGAAAGTTTTGCTCCACAGTTCTTCATTTACCACATAAGGCAGGCAGTAATGATGTGTGCTACCCTGCTGAATCAGGCAAAAGAGAATTTCTACCAAGACTCCCACATCCCAGGGGAGCGTGTACCTGTTATGCTGTGACACTTTTGCCTCTGCTTTAAAGGAGGTTACTTAAGCAGTTCCCTGTTCATTTAGATCAGTGATGCAGTTATTGCTCATAACTGTACAAGAATTGCTTGCCCAAATCCTGTATAAACCATTTCCCATTCTTAGTTTCAACAGAATTAAGAATCAAGTCATTTACTGGGAGTACTATTTCTTAGTATTCAGATCCTAATGCTAGCTGATATTGATGTTATGTGAAATAAGTGAATGAGAAGTGCAAGGTCAGCCTGATGTACACAGCTGGAGTTCTGCAGTATTTCTAAATCTCAGAGGCACAGCAGAGTACCATAGTTACACTCTTAATAAAGTATTCTGGACAAGTAAAGTTTCCTGGCTAAATATTAAAGCAAAAAGCAAAATGGGGATAGACAACATATCAATACTGTGTATATCATCGTGACCTTTTTCAGCCTTAAAATAAGATTTTGGCTGTCTTTTCCTAAACGCATGTTCATTTCTGTCAGTGAAGGTTCGGCTATGTACAAATTTACCAAGTGGGTTAACACCTGTTTACTGTTAGTTACTGCAATTCAATAGCCATTTCAAGACACCCTCTTTAACAAGGGCTTTGTTAACACTCCTCCAAGTAGAAACAGCTACTAAAGTGAGAAATCAAAAACGTGTGTTTGAGCAAGTAGGACAGAGCCCCCAGGGCAAAAACCTCTCCAGATCTGAGCCCTCTATTGAACCCATGGGCCACAGGTTTGTCGTATTAAAAGTTAAAATTGCTTGGCGTTTTTCCAGTCCTTCTCTGACAGAAGGCGATACAGCTGGCACCAGGGGGTGACATGCTGTGCACACAGCTGTTCTCTTCCCAGGTCACTGGAAAAACCCACTGTCAAACCAGTGAGAACCTGCACTTGGGTGAGGCAGAAAATAAACAGAGGCAGGGAAAACTCACTGCTCTGAAAGAGTCACAAACATAGAGAGTGCACCAATGCAGAGACTGACATGTCAGCAGAGATACTAGTATTGTGGGCACTAATAAAAAGGAAGGAGACACCACTTCCTCAAATATTTAGCTGGTCTACAGTCCTTTTATATCCTTAACCCAGTCTGTGATGGAGACACTCAACCACATCCATGAAACAATGAAGAAAGAAGTAGCACACATAAAAAACCTGCTTCTCCTGTACTCATGAGCAAAATGCAGCCCACTGTCTCTGCATTTTAAAGTTTAAAACAAAATTAAGCTTAAAGAATGAATTCAAGACAACAGACATGATCATGTACTCTTTCTCCAAGACGGAGGTGCAAAAATATGGCCCCTGCATAACACATTATAAAGTTTTGTACACAAGACCCATAGGTGAGATATCTGTGAGCACAGAAAGATTAGAGTGTGAAGAGCAGAAAGTGGAAAATACTCTCCAGAAGCACATACATAACCTCCCAAGAAAACCACAGAACAAATTCATCTCCACAAACAGTGGACTGAGATAACAATATCCTAATAATTGGGGGGGGAAAATAATCAGAAGGTGGTGGAAATAACAATAACAATAACAACAAAAAAACAAGTAAATAAATAAATAGAAGAATAAAAGGTGGGTAGAGAGGGAGACAAATGAAACCCTAGAGAAAAAAGTGATGCACAATACAATTGCTCACCATCTACTAACCAATGCCCAGAATATCTTTGAGAGGTGGTTCCTGGTCAACTCCCTCCAGTTTGTACTCTGAACAGAATATTCTGTGGTGTGCAATAGCCCTATGGCCAGTTCAGCTCTCCCAGCCACATTCCCTCCCAGTTTTTTGTGCTCTTCTTCACTGCCACGGCTGGGAAACTGATAAGATTGTGACTTTTGTTGAACACTACTTGACAACAACAAAAACATAAGTGTGTTATCAACATAATTCTCACATGAAATTCAACACCAGCATTGTACCAGATACTAAGAAAATTAACTCTATCCCAGATAGAACCATGACACTATCTATTCTGAATCAGCATGGCACTGTTGATTTCAGTATGATTAATTTGGTATTCGTTGATGATGGATTGGATTCAAAGAACAAATGCAAGAAAAGCTTCATTCAGGAAGGGAGATTCAAAATTCACCTGAGAAATAAGTTTTAATGAAGGAATAGAAAAGTGGGGTGAAAATGAAGCACCCATTACACAAGTAATGTTGTTCACTGTTCCCAAAATACAGAATGGAGTAAGTCCAATTCCAGCTTTTGAAACAGGCATTCATTTCTCTAGGAGAAAACCTAACACAGTGCTTACAAGAAAAGCCCTGGGTTTGAGCTACTGATCATTGAAACATCTGATAATGCAAGAAAGAAAAGGAAAGGGGAACAAGTAGCAAAGGAGGCAAGGAGGGAGAAAGAGAGGAAGAGGAGAAGGATGTAGGAATAAAGTAAGGAAGGAATAAAGACCCAGCATCAAGGTGAAGAGATTAGGGCCTTTGCAAATCAAAAGCACTTTGTAACAAAGACATTTCTCAAACCAGGCCAGAGTATCTACACAAGGAAAGTTTGACTTTACATGTGCAAAACCAACACTGATCGCAGAGGCAGAAAAACAACCCTGTTCAAAGATATCACCTGTTCAAAGACATTTTCTCATGGTTTTACTTTAATAACCCACACTTTTGGTGGGTCTTGATCAGGAAAGCATGAAAGGCTGTTATTTCAGAATATACCTGAAAACTCTAAACGTGGGAGAGCTTGCACATCTATACATAGTAGGGGAAAGTCTGTCTCACTAAGGATACCACTCTGAATCCAGTTTCCTCCAGGGCAGGAAACCCTGTGCAAGAATCTTAGATAGAGCTCTGCTTCTGCACCAAAACCTGAGAAATAACCCCACAGACAAAAAAGCCCTGTACCCTTCCCCCCTCCTCTCATTATGCAGGTGGTGAATCATCTGACTGTCCACATAATGCTCAGACTCTTCAAGTAAAAAGGATAGAATTAAGACAAAGAAGCCATCATGGGAAAACTCTGTTTCTTCCGCTTCAAGGACTGTGAAATGAGTCATAGCTCTCTTCCACTGAGTGCAAGACAGCAATTTTACTGCCTGCATACAGAGGGAAAGACAGCAGCCTCATCTCTTCTATCCATTTCTGCCCCAGCATAGGGAGAAACGGTACAGAACTCCTTCCAGCACCACCAGGAGAAGGATTAGCTGGGGCTGACAAACTCACTGAGTAATCCAATGGACTCAGTCCCACAGCTGGAGCACAGTGGGGTGAGGAGGAGAGCCCACAGGCACTCACTACTCGGACCCCTGCTCAGCTGGCACCTCTGTACAGCATGACATTTGACAGAGACATCATGTACCCTTACAAAGCACTCAGAGTGCACTCCCTTCCTCATCCTCCTTTGGCTTTCAAGAGCCATTATGTAGCTTAAAGTGTTTTGTGAATGCAGCTTCCTTTCCATCTGCTGCTGTTGCAAAAACATCAACACCACCACAAAATTCTCTCTCATTCAGATTGCAGCAGCAGCAACAGCCAACAACTGTTTCACCCTGTCAGAGCAAGGAGCATTTCGAAGATGCACCAAACTAGTAGCAAAAGAAATCAGTTTGCTTGGGAGGAGAGTATAAAGGAATAAAAATAAGAACTTGATTGTCCCAAGGACAAAGATAAGCTGCACTTATAGGAAAACAGGCAGGTTGTTAGTAACAAAGGGTTTTGAAATGCTAAGGGCTAAGTTCTCTCTCTTATAGCTTAAACTTTTACTTAATTACACCCTTAATTTACTTAATTATTTGTAAAAATATTTTGTGTGTTCTTGCATCTACATCTGTCTTGCAGATACTGAATGATATTTTCCAAATCTAGTTTTCTTCTGACAAATCCTCTACTCCTCTCCCTCTGAGAAAAAGAGGACTGTTTTCATGAGACATCTCCTCTTTGGTCTGAACAGAGACAAAACTGACATCTTCAAACCTTAGTAAAAGATGAAAAAGACATTATCTAAAAATGCCCTTGAAAAGAAGAATAAAAAGGCACAACAACAAATTCTGCGAGCAAAAGATGTGCAAGTAAACAGATGTGGCCTGTGAGAATAAGCAACAGAAAGGAGTCTTTGTTTTGTGAAGTCTGTAGGTGGATGGTGGATAACTTTCTGCTTCAAAGCAACAGAAACATGATGACACTGCAACCAATTCTCTGAAAAACAAAAGAAAATTTTCAACAGTTATTGCATTTTGCAATTGTGTTAGCTGGACAACTTTATTTTTCTACACTTCATAGGCAAAGCATACCAGATGTCTTATAAGACTTTTGAAAGGTCAAGAGAAAATGACAAATTGTTGGTGTTTCCATCCTTAACATTTGGAAACTATAACTCCAGAAACATGAATGTTAAGTCATTCTGTGTACCTTGAAAGGATTGCAGTTTAGTATTTGTAAGTGAGCAACCTCATAACTTATTCAGCATTATGTTCTTCTGTTCATAACTTTCAAACAATCTTGAAATCTCCAGGTTGGTTCTGTAAAACATATTTCTCACCAGGTCAATACTGCAGCAGGAATGACACATTGGACCCTCACTTTCCAGAACCCAAGTCATTCTGCTGCAGGTTTCAACAAAGTAGAGGTAGGGCAGACTTCAGAGCTGGCAGCATCCTCTGCTGGCAGAGGATGCTGCAAGTCCAAGTGATGCTGGATGCCACAGAGGCTCCTGAAGATGCTCTGTCACATGGTGTTAACTCCACATTCAGCTGACCTATTGCCCCATGACACAGGAAGATATCTCAGCAGTTTTTAATCCTCTCCTGTTTTCACCAAGAAAATCATCACTGATTTTAACCACTGGACCAAAAGTAACTTAATAATTACCTGGAGCAGAGTGGGGCTGCTTGATATGGAAATCCTTGTAGCCAGCTGGGCTTTGGGACAGGAGTTTCTCAAACAATTTCAAGCTGAGGCTGCTCTGCAGATTCTCTGCAGAATTTCCTAGTCGGTGTCATTATTCTTCATTACTCTGAAGGCAGATTAGACAAAATCCAGCTCATCTGTTATCTCACGTTTTGATGGTATGAGATTAATGGCTGTGATAATAGCCTACAGTGCAAGTCAAAGTAAGGAATTTTGGAGAGTTTACTGTCTCTTCCAATATCCACATATGGCTGGGTTTTGTACTGAATGCAAAAGCTGAATACAGCCAGGATAAAGTTGTAATGTACTTAGGGACCCATCCATTCCCAGCTTTGAGCTGAGAAGGTGGAACCAGCTAGAAGAGATCAGTAGGTGACCAAGTGCCTCCCCAAAGTGCTGGAGTATGGAGCTGTAAACCCTTTGGTGAGGGAAGGAGAGAGCTATAAAAAAGTTTCATTTTCAGCTCTGACACAGTCACATCTCACGGGCTGGAGATCCAGGTGTGGTCCAGCATGCAAACCAACTGCATGTCTTTGTCCTGCACAAACAAGTCAGTAAAATTCAGGACAGTGAGAGCACTTTGGTACCCAGTCAGACAGAATTTTAATCCAATTTTAAAGCACTGCTTTGTGGAATTATTCAGAAGATGTCTCCAAAAGGAACTGATCAGGAGGTCTTACTTCCTTCTCACCCTTGTCCCTCCATTGAACACTCCAGCTTATATTATGGTTGAGACCTAGACAGAAAAGTAATTGTTACTTTAATCACTGTGCTAGAGAAACACATAGGGCACTCATACATTGTGTTTTCAAGGACTGCTTTGTTCTTTGTTCTTGTCTAAACATCGTACAGTGGTCAGAAAAATGAGCTATTACCTTAAAAGCAGTTATCACAGTTTTGCCATGTCTTCCATGTACAGTATGCAGTTTACACAAATTAAGCACAAAGAGTCTCACTGCCTCTGTCACCAAAACAACAGCAAAAAGAAACACAAATAGAAAATTATTTTGGATGATGGCTCTTACTAAATATAGTCTATCAGTATATAAACAAAGAAAACTCTGTAAACAGTGCACCAATTGCACTGTCAGAATTAATAGCACCATCTAGCTAGAAAGTCCAAACTACTAATGCTAATTCGTTTTCTTTTTCAGTCATCTTTTCTCATTATTTTCAAACAGCAAAAGTAGTATTATTCCTTTATATCAGCCCCTGACCTCAACCGTTTTATCATATTTTAAGAGGCTAAACCACATAGCATACATAAAGTGGGGATGATTATTCCCAGCAGCAGTTCTGGCAAAGCCAGGTTACAAAGTGTTCAGTCTGGATTAATCCATTTATTCAAGTAGACAGGTAAACAGACAATGAAAATTCTATTATACCTGCCTATTCCAGTGATTTGCTATATTAGTTTTTTTGATACCTGCAAAAAACAAATAGCAGTTTCTACTCATTAAAGCCCTAGGGAAGGCTCATTTATGATTATTATAGACTGTTTTTTAAGTTTTTTATGCTTCCCACACAGAGGGAAATAAATGTATTAAATTTGTACCCTTCAAGGCTGGTGGGTCTGCTGGCTTACACATGTGATGAAACGCCTATCTATATGGACTGGTAGAACTAATCTTGCAAGATATATCTTTTGAAACAAAAAAAAACCAGAGGGTTTTTTGTTTTGTTTTTGGTGGGTTGGTTTGTTTGTTTTTGTTTGGTTTTTTGGTTTTTTTTTGAAAAAACAGCAGCTGTGAAGTGAAGGAAAAAACAGGAAGATGGGAACAGGAAGGCAGATACCTCATCCATTATGAATCTTGATACCCGTTGATTTAAATGTTTGCACACGTAAATTCAAGGTGTCACAGAAAGACTATAATTAGTCTCCTAATTGGTCCCTATGACATCTCCAAGTGGTAGCTATTGTTAAAAAAATCAGGCCCCAGGTAGGTTTCCTTATTTTCCCTCAGCAAGGTGCAACATTCACTGTCAGGGCTGAAGTTCTTCCAGCTGTATATGCTGGTGTCACTGACACAGCTGCTTTGGGAACTGGTGGCTCCTGGATGTGACAGGACAGATCCATGCCAGAAAAACTCTGTTTGTGTTTGCACTGCCTTAGGGGTTGTGAAAAATGAAGTTCACTCTCCTAGTAGAATTTAAAAGGTTTAATAAAAGGACAATAAGAGACAGAAATAAAGCAAAGGGTTAAAAATGGCTGGGCACCTTGGCATTCCACCAGAAAGCACACCCTAATGCAGAAAACACTTCTTTAAATGCATCTTTCTTCTTTACACTTCTTTAAATATACATGTCTGTCTTGGTTTTGAAAGACAGGTGCCTGCCAAGGAAGACAGGAGCTTCTTTTAGAAAAGGAAAAAAAAAAATAATGCAAAACCCCTCCCTCCAAATTATTAAAAGGAACTCTCAGGCAAATATATGAGGATAAGAATAACAGTTCTTTAATATGTATAAACAAAATAAAGTAAAACAAAAACGAACAAACTACAACCTAATAGGAAAATTAGACCAAGATTCAGTATTAAANATGCTTGGCTCCTCCCCCTGGGCGGAGCATCTCACAATGGGCTGATGTCATTCTCTGAGTCATGTGGTGGGTCCTTGATGGCCCATTAAACAGGAAATGGCTCCCAGAGGGAGTTATCTATGACTCATTGGGCAAGGTGTTAATGGCCCATTAACAGGAGATGGTCCGGGGGAGGAGGCAAGGAAAACACTGCCCCTCCTGATTTTAACAGTTAATGAAGATGGAGATAGAATACAGACCTTCTGGAATATTCTTATATTGTAACCTAGGACAATGTGCTATATTCATTAACCTTCATGCGTTATTAAAATACATTCTTTTGGATCTCCCCTACCCAGCTTGCACCATCCCCTCTTGTAAATCTTGCATTTGTTATTCCTGTAATTCCTCATGGTGGCTTGTTGGTCTTGTTTTACTGCTTCTGATAAGGATGATCGATACCTCCTTCCCTGAGGTTCTGGTGTTTCTCATCTTCATCCAGATACAATAATCCAAGAATGCAAAAGATTTTCCTGTTAATATCTCTTACTATTACTTGAATTAGTTACATGAACAAAAGGCCCTTTCTCTTTACATTACCACATTATCCAACATTATACATATAGCATTCATTTTAATACTTGCAAAACGCCAATAATATAATATGCATTTATAACAGGGGTTAAACACTGGCTGGCACCAATGCCCTGGAATTCACTGCTGCAGTGCTCAGAAGTGCTGTGAGCAGAGCCAGAGCTGCTTGCTGCTTGCACTCCAAGAGAGCAGAAGAAACACCATTTATTGCAGGATTTTTTTAGCATCTTGCTAATATTGTTAGCAGACCCTTTACGCTCCTTCCAGGATATCTTTTGGGAAGGCCCAAAGCTTTTTTTTATTTATTTTTTTTTAATTTTGTTTTTTTTGTGGCTGATAAGTGGCCTCCTTGTGTAATAATCCCTGTCTCAGCAAAATTCACTCATAATTTATTAAACTCAGATAGATAATGGATATCTTTTAGGGTCTTTACAAGCCAATAAAGCAACTGATTCCTTTCATTATTATAGTACAGATTTATGGCACCTCATTCTCCAAAAAGGATATCCAGCATAAAAAGAGGGATGTGAAACTGAGTTACTGATTTATGAGAATAACAAATACCCAGATTTATTTCTATGTATACCAAAGGAAGAACAGTACTGTACTCAAGAGACCCACCTCCTTTTTCTCTCTGAAGCATGGATCTATGGCCCGACCAGATCTTCATTTTCTCTTATAGCTTTCCACCCCATACGATGCCTTCGTAATAACAGCTCTAAAGAAGGATTTTCACTTAAAAATCTTCACATTCTCACCCAACCTTAGCTGCAGTATCAGTGCACAAACACTGCTTTGCTTTCCTGCTTATTATCAGGTATATTGCTAATGCATATCTAGCACTTGCTGTAGTAAAGTTCAGCTGGGAGAAAAATCAGAAATCAGACCAAAAAAAGCAAAATATTTCACTTTACTAAAAGACCATTTTTAATTGAATTCTCTGTTAAATTTCTTTCACTATCACAATCAGAAAGAATTTTTTCTAATTTTCTTGCAGTTATTTATTTGGATTTATGTTTTCACTATTTTTTTTTTAATTTAATCAGGGTAAAGTATATCAGCTAAACACTGTTCTTCTCTTATCCAAAGTATATTTGGGGCAGATGAAGGTCTAACTGCTGAATTTTTAGCTGATGCTTCTCTTTTTCTGTCACACTTAACTTATTCAAACCCCTCCCACATACCCACTATTTAAATTACTGAAGAAACAGTTACCTTTTAATAAAACTGTCAAGAAAAGTGCTTGCTTTGCTTAAAAACATTAAGAGATGCATGAGATAGAGTAAACTTTTTTTTTTTCTTTGTTTGACAATGAACCAGACAAACCACAGTTTTGACTAAAGCTTCATGGGTTTGGAGTATAAAAAACCCAAAACCGAAACAATCAAACAAAACAAACAAAAGCAAAATAAAATAGCTAAAAAGCTATCAAAGGAAAAGAAAACAAATTAAAAAAAGAAATGCTACTACAGACTATCTGTAGGTGAGCTACAGAAAAAAATGAGAGTTTGTTACTATTTTATTTTTATCTCTCCCTTCCTCCACAAACACAACTTTTAAAATCCCTGCATCTTTTCCACAATATCCCTTGCTGTATTAAGAAATGTATCTACATGACCTTGTAAATAGAATAATTTATGAAAATGTGTTTCTCTGTTGCTCAGCTACTCAGCAACCCACTTCCTCAGTCTGAGTCCTAATAGGAAAGATTGGAATTAATAAATCCTGATCCTGAGTAATGAGGGCTGGGTGCAGGGAGTCAGACCCCCTGCTGCTGCAGATGTTCCAGATAGCGAGGTACCAGGAGATTTCCAGCAGAGACCCTAGCCA
>VXBU01001379.1:47782-59779 GCA_013400315.1 Bombycilla garrulus
AAAAAAAAAAAAGAAAGAAAAAAAGAAAAAGGAAATTTCAAATTTCTCAAAATACAAGCTGCAGAAACCACCTGTTACTTTTGGTAGACTCAGATCATATCAATTTCTCTTGAGGCTGTTGAATATTGGATTTCCTGTGCTCACATTTCTCTATCCTAAAATAATTGTGATTCCTTATTAGACAGACATTTTGTCTAAGTCACATCAAATACTCCTTTTTTATTTTTATTTGTTCAGTGGGTAAATTCCTGGATTTATCTTCTCCCTTACTTCAATTCCTAGCCAAACCAAGTAGCTATGTATTCCCAGCTTACAGATCCATAAGAGATATTTTCAATGGCTGGGGACTTTGGGACATTTAAGTAATGTGGCTATATCATAGCTCTGCTGTCATCCTTACATATTTATTCAGATTTACTTCATTAACAACTTGTGTGCATGTAGGAAACAATTCATCTTGCAATTAAAGATGCTCCTCTACGGCAAAAATTCCTCTGAGAATCTAGAATATCTTTTCCATTCATATTGAAATTCAGCAGCTAAAATAATGTCTTCCCAAGTGATGTTCCCAAGGAGTTTCCTGCTGCTTGCAGAAAAAGTCTGAGGCAGGAGACCCTGAGCACTTAAATCTGATCTGCATTCTGAACAGATTCCAAAACTTTTCTTTCTTTTCAGCCTTTTTCAGCTATAAAAATGCTTCTGCCATTAATTTAGGAGCCAATGCTCAGGTGGCCAGCTGTTAATGTCACTGACAGACTGCTTGCTCCTGTTGAGTGGTGCCTCACTCCACTCCCACTCCTACCAAGGTCAATTTGCTGGGGGCAAGCAGTGCACAAATTCAGCAGGATTTGTCCATGGTGGGAGTCTGAATCTTCTTATGAAAACTGAGTAAAGGACTCTTCTGGTTTCTTGCCCAGTCAAAACTTTTATGTAATGTAGAAAGCCATAAAGTTCCTGCAGCACATATTAAAATATGCTGGGGAAAGCAGCCTGGGTTATTCTTGCCTCAGGCAAAGACTAACCTGTCTATGGGATTGATTTTGCTCAAGGACCTGGCTGCACTTGGTGGGTAATTGGAAAGGATAGGGAATTCTGATGTCTGCCTTAATGGTGTTGATTCTGGGTGAGAATTGGCTTCCTATACCATCTATACATCCATCACCAGACCTGATACCTTGCAGAGTCCATCTCTGCCATTCCACATTTTGGGATATGAGCCCAACCACACTGATGAGGAATGAGCTGTGACTAAACTGGACAAGTGCTGGAGTAATGGAGTTGGGGCTGATTTCAGCACATGACAATCCACCACCATACACCATCTCTCCCACCCTGAAAGACTGTTTGACCTTCCCAAGCACAAGGTCTAAATCACAGAATGTTCTGAGTTAGAAGAGACCCAAATGGACCATCAAGGCCAACTCTTCAGTGAATTCCCCACACACGGATCAAAGTCCGTTCATTGGTTATCAGCACATGAGCCACTCTCAATTTGTTAGCTTCCTTCCTGAGTAAAATATTTTTTATTTCTTGCTGTAACAGCAGTCTCAGCCAGAAGCAACAGCCTAAAACATGCATGGGGGAGAGCTGACCGTGTAAAATGTTTCTATCTCTGAAATAAGATGCTAGTTGTATTGAGACTCACAGGCAGTTTTAAAATGCCCTTTGCGGGCATATTTTGAACTTTCTGTCCTTTTTTTCTTCTGTAGCTGTGGAGATGGAGGTGACTCAGAACTGCACTAATGGGATGTTTGCATTTACCTTTCCCACTGTGAGTCCTGGTTGCCTTTCCATGCTCCACTCTTGCTGTTACCCCCAAGTACTACCCAAAATCAGCCTTCTCCCATATGCTGGTGGGACCTGTTGGGTCACAACCTGGCCAAAAGTACCCCAGGTCTGGGGTTTTGAATGTGTTTTGTGAATCTCTCTGCATGTATACACATTTTTTAATTAATTTAAAATTAAATTAAATGCCAACTATGGTACAATTTAAATTGGAAAACATGGAGCAGCCTAGCCTTGCCTCCTGTAATTTTTTCTTGGCACTACTGCAGCAAAAATCCTGGGTTTTTTAATTTTAAAAGCAAAATAACCAATACACTCATAACTTTTGTGTTTGGGGAATATCACAGAAATGGGCACAAGTAGATTTGAGGATTGTTGAAGATGAGAAGAAATTAACAGTTACAGAAAGTAAAATAATAAAACACTGGGTTGTTGTTTTTTTTTTTTTTGTTTGTTTGTTTTTTTGTTTTGTTTTGTTTTGTTTTGTTTTTTTACGGTGCTTTATTAATTGTGCCCATGTCATTGTCATGCTAAAACTGCACACTGCTCTGGCCATAAAGGAGGATTTTAAAAATAATTGGAAAGCTGTGTAAGTTCATTGCTGTGGCTGATAAGAGTTGTGAAAGTGTTGCCTTAGCCTGAAAAGCTAAAAATTTCATTCAAGTTTCATGTTGCATATATTTAAACCCAGATGTTTGTCACTATTTCAGTGATTTACTGTGGTTTGGATTGGTTTTCATTCTGAAAATTCCAAGTTGTTGCATTCAGTCTGCCATAGCTAGACTATCCCTAATCTGAAATAAGGGTGCTAAGTGTGTATTTTGCTTTGTGTAAAATAGCATGAAATGTGCTACAAACACAAGTTTACAAAGGAGTAACACCAAACTGGGGCCACTAAGAGAAAAATATAAGCCCTTGATTATTCTGCTGCTGTACAAACTCTGCACCTTACTCTTAGATTTTCGGGCTGGAGCGGCAACATTTTAATTACAGTAGATGAAATAGACTTGAGTAGGAATTAAATATTCCAGGCATTTAAAAAATAAACTCAGTGGACTTTTATAGGGATGGTCCATAGACTAAGGAAAAGACAGTTGTGAGAAAATCTGTTAAAAAATAAGAAAGATAATCGTGCATTGGGAAGTGTGAGACCTGGCATGACATAAATGGTGCATAAGGGGTGGATACTGTCCTGGTTTCAATTATTAAATAGCTCTCATCTCAGTCCATGAGATGTTGGGGGGTATTCCCTCCCCTGACTCTCCTTCCCATCCTACAGGGCAGGGAAGCTGTGCAAGGAGCAAGGAGCTGTGTAGCACTTAGCTGCCACTTGTTGTTAAAACACAGCAAGGACAGACCATAATTTTGCCTCTCTAGAAGAGACAGAAGCAGCTGAGCTCAGAGTACCAATACTCTGTAATCTCTTTCTTCCTAGAGGCATGTAGCAGATTCCCACACTCACTCTCAGCTCAGTTACAGAAGCTGCTCTGCTGTGGAAATGATCATGAAAATTTCTTTCTTCAGGAGGCCTGGCGTCTAAATCGTCCATGATCTTACCAACCCAAACAACTTCTTATATGAAAATCCTTTTAAAATAGAGAAGACAAAATGGTGAGCTCGCTGAAAGCCTTATTTAATATTTATAGAATCACAGATAAGTTTGGGTTGGAAAAGACCTCTAAATGCCACATGGTTCAATCTCTCCGCAGTGAGTAGGGACTGCTTTGTCTTCCTATTCAGTACCTCTAATGAAAAGCAGAAATGCAGTTTTTTTCCATAGCTCTTTGTCAAGGGATAGAAACACCCAAACACACACAAAAATATAAGTTCAATATGTTACAATTACGTCTTAATTTCTGATGCTTTGGGGGTTTCTCTGGAGATTCACACATTAGCATCTTCATCTATAAGAGTTACAGCTGACATTTAGCTTTTCTCCACAATTGCAAACCAGACAGAAAAACCTTGACTTCGTTCCTCTTCATCACAGAGCTCTCAGGTGCTTAAAGAAGCTTGCCAAGAGGATGTTGGCTTCAAGATTCCCTGGTGCTGCAGAAATGGTGCTCTCAGAGGTGTTTTTCTCAGTAGTGTTTTTCTCAGAGGTGTTTAATTCCCAGTGACCCACCCACATGCCTCGCTGGGATGGGCCAGAGGAGGGCTGGGCTCTGTGTTTGACAGCAAGAAATGGAAATTCAGAAAGGCCTCACAGAGCATATAACATAGTTGGAAAGCACTATCACAAATTCACAGCCCAGGATTACATCATAAAGCCTGAGCTTTATGTAATCTTCATATGATATACCTATCCTCTGCTATCCAGCACCACATTAAAAATACATGAGATTGCTCCAAGAGAGCACACTTGCACAACAGGAATAATTTGACACCAGCATTTGTGCTTGGGAATTCTATGAATGTGCTGTTAAAAGGGACTTGTGTTTTCCAAAACAGACTTTAAAAAGATCAGACTCTGTTTTCATCTGGCAGATTGCATAAATTCTTCAGCTCTTAGATTGCTTCTGGAATATGACAAAAGCCATAATGTCAGCATCCAGCATCACATTATTTAAAAGCTCCCTGGAACAAAAGTCACATATCTAGTTCATTTATTTCCTCCTAAACCACAACCTTGGGTGAGTGCCATTCTCACTTGTACTTTATCTCATCTCTCAGCATTTTATAAACATTTTCATTCTGCCTGCATAATCTCCTATGTGAGCCTACTCCTGCCAAACTTCAGAATTATTTGCCCTTCTAAGACATCTTCTTTGTCACGTATATTTTGCTGATGCCAGTTTGAAGGGTATTTAGTTGTAATGTAGACTACAGCAGACAAAGCAAGTTATTAGAGACATTAACATCCTGCTCCTCAATAACACAACCACATAGGACTCAATCCACAGGTATGGGTACCATACTTGGCTGGAGGCTAAAATGGATTCAAGGAGGTATTTTCTGCTATTGGGAAGGTGGGAGGGAGCTCTGCACAAGTTTTGGATCCTCACAGGGACTCACACCTCTTTCAGGATAGCACCCCTGGCAAGCTGCATTTTCTGCTGTGCAGCTCCAGACAGTGCCCAGAGGCAAGAGCGAACACATAGACTTTCAAGAATGCAGCTGATTCCTGCCCAAATCCATTTTACTTGTACCAGAAATCCTCATTAATGCCAGTAATTTTGGTAAGGTCACCCCAGCTGATTTGAGGAAGGGTTTACAAAGTCAGTTTCTAAAGCAGCAAACAGAAGGGTTAAGCCCATGTTACCTTTACACTTCTCTGAGGAGATGAGGCAATTTGCCAATTCTGCAGCTCTCAGTAAACTTGACAGAATTGTTTAGCTGGACAAATTGTGTGAATTATTTCTCAAATACATGCTGTTGTGGCCTTTCCCTTACCTTGCTTGTTCAGTCTTTTCCTGGTTTTTTTTTACCATTCTTATCATTCAACGTTGATAAGTCCCCGTGATTTCTTACTCTTTCCTCTCCCCCCTTTTGCCCCCACCTCTAAGCCAGAGGGAGCAGGAGGGGAAAAACTGTAAGAAGTTTGTGTGATCATGCCAGAGTGATGCAGCAGTGGGGTGCTCTCCTAACCTTGTGAAAATTGAAGCTTTTCTCTGAAAGTTAAACAGTCTTTTTTCATCTTTATTGAGTGTTTACACCAAGTGGCCTTTTGAAGCCAACCAAAGCAGTGCAAGGGTTGCACACAGCCTGTAATAATTTTATATTAGCCGCAGAATTCAGGGCAGGGAAGGAGATATAATGCAGAGGCATCATGATGCCAGCAAAGCAGTATTGATATTTTCTTCAAAACTCTGTGTTTGCTCTGTGAGGTGTTTGTCTGACCTCACTACTCAAATGACATTGATGCTGGTAACAATTTTGACACTGACTTCAAACAGATTTTTTATCCTTTTTCTCTTCCCACCTCCCTGAATTTTCACAAGCATTAAAACTGTCATCTTGGAATAAAGAAGGAAAAACATACAGGGAAAGCTGCATTAAATCCAATCTAGTCCTACAAAAGTCCATGGAGTGACATCCTGTTTTCATGAGGGATGTCCTGAGCAGGGCCACAACAGGAGATATCCTACTGAAACAAAAATTGGGGAAGCAATCTTTTTTTTTGCGAGCCTGCCTGCTGAAATAAAATCTGGTAAAAAATTTTACTCACAGAAAAGTGAGTAAAAGTGCTCACATGAGCACACTACTCCAGGAACCAGTTCCATGCTCTGGGTCAGGGAATGAGCAATGGGGGATGACTTTTCATCTTCAACAACTCACTGTGGATATGGATAGCAGCTTTCTGGCATAAAGCTGGTTCTTTTTTTGTCAGGCCTCTGGCCTGATCTTTGCTGTACCTTCAGGTCTGGAATATCCAGACAGCTCTTTCCTGTACAGTCAGTTCCACAAGAGTTCAAGACCCAAGAGAGACGTTTATATCCAAGCAGAACCAGTCTTCTGTCTCCATCTGGGTTTTTGGGTCTTCCTCCTAGCTAGGTGAAATTTCTACCCACCTGATATACACCCCAAACTTAGCCTCCTCCTTCTCCCTCTTACAAACAGCAGGATCAAAGTGGACTGTTGAGTCATATAGTTGTACATGTGGTAGCACATACCTCAGTAAACTTATTAACATATGCAGGGATTTTAACTTTAAATGACAGGCAAAACTCACTTTTTGGCTGTGCTGTCCTTCAAATTTTCAGTCACACAACCTTGTTCTGTTCTTCACATCTCATCTTTGTGGGACCTTCCCCAACTGCCAGCTCAGCCTTTCCTGACATCAGCCATGCAGATCTCCATCTGCAAAGATAACACAGAATGAACACAGCACATAATAAACATTGGTCCTTCTCTGACTCCTTCAGGAATCACCATCCATCCCACAGCAAGTCTGGAGCAGCCAGTGAACTGATGATCCAACACAGCAATGTGAAAGTTTTCAAACAGAACACTCAACATCTTTAATGCAGTTTTAGATATCTGAAAGTGTTTGCAAATTTATTTTTTTCTGGCTGGGGAAAGAGTGTGGAGGACAGAAAGTAAGGAACATTCAGATGACTACTTTTTTTTCCCCTTCAAGTGGCAGTTCAAATGAAAAACACAGAATTATGAAATCTTGGAAACTGCATTTAGATAAATTGGAGCATCTAAACAGAAACAAAATAGTCCATTCCTATTAAACAAAAGGATTAACTTTATCTGAACAGTTTATTTTTCCCTAACTCTCCTTTTCTAACTATGGTTATGAAAAGAGGCAGGATGGGAAGTGGGGGATCATTCTATGCTGACCCAAAATAAGTCTCTCACCCACTCCAAGACTAAAGAGACAGCATGATGTGTCCTGCATCTCAGCATGTGATTTGGGCCTTTTAGAAGACGTGAGCAGCTAAAAAAGGGGCAAATGAACATGAATTTAAGTAATATCATGCACTGCAAGGCCTTGGGTTTTTTTCAGCAACGAGAGCAGAACAACACAGAGCTGGACAGAAGGACTGTGATAACCTATTTCCAAGCAAGCCCAGTTGCTCAGGGGAAACAAGCTTTGTAGAAGGTCACTGTGATAGACACAGGACAAATGTTCTGCAGCCCAGAAAGCAAACAAACCAACCTTACTTCAAAGAAATGACAGTGAGCCAGGCAAGCAGAAAGAGCAGCAAGAGAAATACAAGCAGTGATTTTAATCACATTTCCCTGCAGCATTTTTCATTACTGAAGGGCTTTTATTGCGGCCCTTGTTTTTGTTCGGTCACATTTGTTATGGTTTAGTCCCTCCTCCCCTATAGTTTTCTCCATGTTGGTTTCTCCCACCCAAAGCTCCTCCCCTAGTTGCAGCCTCCCAGTTGTCACTTACCCCGACTGCTCCCTTTGTTCCAGACCCTTCTCTGTCAATCCCCACATGGGCCAATCCCTGAACTGTCCACCCTTTTGAAATCCCCTAAACCTCGATGCCCCATTGGCCCATGTGACTCCTCTCTCTCTTCCCCCGTTACCATTGGCCAGTTGCCAACTGTGCAATCCTTTCCATCCACTCTCTCTCCTCCCCGTCAGCCTCCCCATTGGTTCTTCAATTGTACCCACCCCCTGTTCAATCCCCATACTTAAACCTCTGCACCGCTTTGTTCTCTGCCTTTTTGCGGTGGATTTTCCTGGCATAAAGCTGATTGGTTTGCGTCCAGGTGTGATGGACTCTCCTTTATCCTTCATCTTTCTCCAGTCAGTGGCTTTCCCCCAAGCAAGCACCGGCTTGGCAGGTTGGGTGCCCGGCACACACACCACACCAGCACCTTACCCCACTCTCGTTACGTGCACTCTCTGGGGCACTGAGTGGGTGACACCAGAGCTGGCCGTGCTGAAGAGGGGCCGTGACAGTTTTCACCAGCTCAGTGATGCTCAGACACTGATCAAGGATGGATGAATTCCATGGCCACAGTTCTCCAGCAGTCAGTGCCACCAGAGCTGCTCTGCGCATGGTTACACAGGGTGACAACCAGCTCAGAGGAGCATCCACTTGCCTGGGTCTGCCTGGACTTGTTACAGTTGAACAACTAAAACAAAAAAAGAGTAAGATGAACATGCCTATGGCAGTAACCACCATGAGAAAAGCAAAAGGAGGGAGGAGTGTTGAAGGCAGCCAGTCCTTAGCATGAAGCTCAGAAAAAAGTCAACAACTTTGTAAAAAACTATATTCTGTATTTTATTTAGCCTTGAAAGAGGGAATGCAGTACTTCTAAAAAGCAGGGTGCAATGAATAGCAGATGCCAAGTACTTTATTGGATTAAAACAATTGTGTTCTTTTGCACGTGAATATTTAAAAAAAGCAGAAAAATTAATTATGCAACTTTCCAAATATATAAACCTTGGTGGCATTTATATCCCTTTTCAGGGCACTTTTTGGAAATATCCCGGCATCTCACAGAGCAGTACTTAAGGAGTACTTAATGTCTTCTTAAAAATAAAGCCTGCGTCCAAGCACTTTGTTATATCAGGGACATTGCAGAAATAACAGAAATAGTTGAGTAAAGAGTAAAAATAAACACCTATGTCAGAAAAGAAAAATTCATAGTTTATTTATTGCTTTAAATAATCAAGCTGAAAAGATACTTTCAAGATATAGAGCCATTTGAGTCAAAAATGCTACAACCAAAAGTTTGACCACTCTGTAGTTTAGGTTTCTAACAGCGACCACTTGCTATGACTTGCTCAAAATTGAGTCCAGAGCAGGAAGTCTTTACAGCCATAATCTCCAGAGTAGCACAGATGACCAAAAAAAAAACCATACTGCAATTTGGTCATAAATTATTCACAAATGTAAAACAAACAAGCAAACAAAACCCCCAATAAAACAAAACAAAACCAAAACACACTAAAAACTCACCAGAAAAATCACAAGGAAACAAGAAAAAAAAAAAGATATTTAATTATTTCACTTTATTAATTGATTTTTAGTGTAATATTCAGAGCTCTTTAAATAACGTTGATTACCCTTCCTGAAGCACTTGCTCTTTTGGATTAGTGTCACCTGTGCCTGAAAGGCAGGAAAATATTTACTCCCATAATAAAGATTTAAATGAATGACAATTTAGGGCTGTTTGTTAAGGCACAGAAGAGTCACCATTTCATATAAAAATAATTCCCACATGAGAACTAGTGTCTAACTACAGAGCAAAAAAATTATGTGCTTACCAGTTTTTTTTCAAGCCTGACAAACAAGATGCAGATAAAGAAAATACCTCTGGAGCTGTACAAATCTCAAGTGATCTCTTTCTCACTACCTGAAAGGTAACTCCTGTGGTTCAGGGAGAAAAAAAAAAAGTTTTCTCTGCACTGTGTGAGATTTACTACATCCAAAGAAAATTCTCCCAGCCAATAATTTCTTATTGCTAACAGAGGACTTGGAACACTTGTGTTAACACAATCCATTCCTTCAAAGAAAATGAGGAAAAGTGACAGGAGGAAGCCAGGCTAATAAGACAAGAAATAAAAATGTGATTACGAGAGTAGAAGAAAAAAGGAAGAATAGGGGAAAACAGAAATTGCTGCTCTTAAATATATTATCTGCTTACCTCTATACATACAACACGGTGCAGTCCTGGCCTACAGACTACCACTCTACTATCTGTAATTTTCCATGTTGGGAACCAGTTTTGCAACCTTGTACCAATTCAGAGAAAGCAATGTGAGAGAAACACTAGCTTTGTAGGATGCTGGGAAGGTAACAGCAGGGAGGTCTGATGTCAGCATGATGGGACTAAGGACAGGATGAGGAAAAGGACATAAGAGACAGAGAAACAGCAGCACGGGTGCCCAACACCTGGGTAAGACCTTGCTTTGAAGACTGTACAGCTCTGGTGACCCCCTGCTCAAGAAAGATTAATCTGAATCAGAAAATACACAGTTCAGACCTATTGGGAGGCAGTGACTTCCTCTTTTATGCAGCATGATGGGAAGTGCTTATTTCTATGCAGATTTTGTGCATACCAGTGGAAGAAAAACCAAGGGAGGAAAACAAAGTTTCTTTTCAGCAGGGGTGGTAAAACACTGTCAAAGGTTCTCCAAAGATCTGATGACTGCCCCATCCCTGGGAATAGTCAAGGTCAGGCTGAATGGGACTTTGAGCAACCTGATCTACTTAAAGATGTTCCAGTTGTGTCAGGAGGGTTGGGGGAGTAGATGGCCTCTAAAGGTCTTTTACAATCCTAACCATTCTGTGATTCTATTATTTTCTTTTTCTTCATAAACATCTCTGAAGATAAACCTCAAAGGTGAAAGAAGATTATTAAATATTCTTAGAGAAAAGCTAAAATTAAAGCACTAGGTTGGGGTAAACTGGTGGAGGAGTTGCCAAAAGACTCCAGGAGTGAACATCTCAAACCATCCTTCCATGCAGGACAGCAGGACGCTGCACTGCACTCAGGACTCAGTCAAACGGGAAAGATAACAGGAGTTCCACGGGTAGAAGATACATCTAGGTGTAGTCAAGCAGGCAGCCTCCTTCTCGCTGCTGGGAGATCCATGAGATGATTTCCCCCTCATGGCCAGCGTGGATGCGGAGAGGGATTAGTCTGAGATCCTGGCGACAAGGACGCGGACCGTGTCAATGCCGCAATCACTGTATTAGAGTCTCAGTCCTGGGGTCAGCACAGCTCCGACAGCCCAGGATTAATTTACCAGAACTAAGACAAGGACGGGGATTTCCCCATATCCTTTCAGATGCGCACATAAACGCCCATCTCAGCTGTGCCGTCTTTCCTTAGGACAAGGGTGTTTTCTGTCCTAAAAGCCATCTTAAGCAGTGTCCCGGGTTTGCAGAATCAGGATCTCGGGTCCCACATATCGGAAAACAGTTCAGTTTGAAGCAGCAGCACATTGGAAGGCACCGGGCCCTGCCAGTGCTGCCGCCCACAACAAGCGGCAGCGGTAGACAAGGCTCCCCGCCATCCGAGAGGGGACCGAAGCCCCCCCTTCGGTTCGCAGCCCTGGTGACACGGAGAACTGTTCCGCCGCTCGGGCGCGGTGAGGCGGGTGCCCCGCGGTAGCACAGGACAGAGGGCTCCTTCGGGGCTGTCCCGGGACGGTCCCCCAGGGGCGCAAAGGGGCCGGTCCCCACAAGCCCCTTCCTCCCCTGGGCGGCCCGCGGGGGCGAGTCCCGGTGGCCTGGGGAGGAGCCGAGCGGGGCCGGTGCTCGTCGTCCCTCCCGGCGAGAGCGCAGCGCAGCCCAGCGACCGCCCGCAGCCGCACCGGCAACTTTTCCCTGCTCCAGAGCCGGCGAGGAGCTCTCCGAGGGCTGTGGGGGGACAAGGGCAGGAGGCTGGTGGAGAGAGCCGGGCCGGGGATTACAGGGCGTAGACGCTGCGAGGCGGGGAGCGAAGCTGGGAGCGCGGAGCGGCAGCGGCGGGGATCCGAGCAAAGGCGCGCCCGGCGGGCTCGGAGCGGGGAGCGGAGAACGGAGCCGTGTAGAGCCCCATCGGGGCCCGGGTCGCTCCTCCGCAGCCCGGCAGAGAGGAGCCAGGCAGGGCAGCATCCCGCTCCGACAGGGTAGCTGGGCGGAGCGAGTGCGGGCGGGGCGAGCAGCAGGGGTCGCAGGAGCGGGTGCCGCCCCGACCCCGCGGAACCGAGGGAGGCGGTCCGGAGGCTGAGCCTCCTTGCAGCCCCGGGGCGGGAGCGAGGCGGCGGTGGCCCCATGGGCGGCGGCGGCTGTGTGCGGGGCTCGCC